>CAJQZJ010032684.1:2563045-2580280 GCA_907164525.1 Lophiomys imhausi
GTGTGTGTGTGTGTGTGTGTGTGTGTGTGTGTGTGTGTGTGTGTGTGCATTCAGCCAACATGTGGACTGGATGTCTGCTGTGGGAACGGATCCCTCATTAATAATTAAATTCTAAGTGGGCCTTTTGAGAAATGGCAATAACCATTCTATAATCATGTAATCACTCAGGAGTAATTAGAACATGGCAGGGCCCAGCAGTAAACAGAGATGCTTCTTGTCAAATGCCGTCTATATCAGGACTTCTTAAAAACAGAGATCATGAGGCTAAATCATGGTCATTAGCTGTTGGAATCGGTGGCTATCACCAGCTCAGGCCCCGGATTACATCCACATTTTTACCTATATGTATATTTTTCTGAGGAAGGGTCAACTTCTTTTATCAGAATCCTAGGTGAACCTTCCTGCAAACTTCTGTCAAGGCCCCACTTGGAGCTCGCACTAGAGAATCCATAGCTGGATATCCTAGGGTATCCAGATTCAGGGACGATGGCCTGGGAGATGTCTTTTTAAGAACTTCTAAACATTTGTAAAAGGGGCATACATACTGATTGATCCCTAAGACCCAACAGGGCTAAGATTTCTCCAGACAGTTTCTGGAAGAAATAGAAAGAGTAAGAGGACAGGGAGGAGGGCAAGGGGAGGAGGAAGCTGCCATCTCCTTTTTGCTTCTCCAGCAGAATTTTTTCTTATAGAAAAAAAAAACCAGTACTGTTCATCTTAGTTAAAATTGATATCAAAGTATTCACAATAACTTTATAAATACTGTGTTTCACCATGTGGCAATCACCAGCCACGGACTTTTCACTCAATGTTAGTTCTAAGATTTGGTCTGTATTCTAAGTAGTTCAATCCAACGTTGCAGACAGTAGATGGTGAGGAAAGTGCCCAAAACTGAGAGAAAGGCCCAGAGAACCAACGAACAAATGGCTCATCACTAAGAGGGCAGGAGAGGGGTCATGGAGATGCTGAAGTAAATGCATAATCTACTGATAACCAGGTGGGTTTAGCTGGCCTGTCCTATTAAGTGGCTATCCACTTGGTCCTCTGCCTTCTAGAAAGAACTAAATGATCAGTTAGGAGAACAGCTTTCTTTCCTGAAGGAAAATCTTTCTTTAAAGGTAGATGAGTACTTGCAAGACTGCTGTGAACCCCAGAGCTAGCTCTCCCAGGAGCAGAAGGCAGACACAGGTGCTTAATGGAAGGAGATTATGTAATAAGCAACTTGGGCCCAAGGATGATCTGGCCATAATTCTTCTCACATCCAAACGTTTCAATGGAGGAAGTAAGATTTTTTTTCTTATTATTTTAAATACTTTATTTTTTTTCTTCAAGTTACATCTCAGTCACAAACCCCTCCCTATTCCCCCTTCCTATCCCGCCCTTCCACCCTCTTCCCCCCAGAAGTTTCCCCTTTCAGTCCAACAGATGGTTCCTTCTCTTATAACAGTAAGTATTATACAAAACAATAGATATAAATATGCCACATTTATGAGAGTTAAATGGCCCAGTATACCTTCCCAATGTCCAGTTTATACATATTTGGCCCCTGACTTTAACATTCTACTATCTAACCAACTCCATGAGTTTAAAGGTCTATATGTGACTCAACATTCATACTAACTTGCAACACACTTTTAAGAGTATCTTCTTAGATCTATAACACCCTCTTGATTCCTAAACAATTCAAAATTTAACTATGAGTCTCTAGCTGTCTATTCTTCAACCACCTCAGAGACCTGAGAGGGATAAATATATTTGCTTATATAGGAAGTGCAGGGCCTGCAGCTTCCAAAACTAAGAAAGAACATACCAATGACTGCCTGGACAGTTTCCATTTTCTCTCCATACATTCCAGCATCAGTCTTCAGCCTTTGGGTCCTGTTTCTCTGACAGACATTTGTTGTAGAGCAGGGATTATGAAGGATTTACCTACCCTGTCTTGGCAGAGTTAGGCTGTCGACTTCCCTGCTACCAAATTTTGTCCTTTTTGGACAGCAGTCTGTCTGCAGTTGGTGCAAGGGGTTTTTTCATGCCAAGAGAAAGGCTTGCCACTAATTCAACCATCTTACAGTGGAGGTTCTTCGATGCTTATCTTCCACTTGGAGTAGAATAGGGGGTGCTGTCAGGCGCTGATATGTCTCGATATCAAAAAAAAATCTTGATTTAAGATAACATCTTTGAATACCATATTCTGCAGATCTCTTGGGGTTTTTGAAGATGCCCTATCCATCTCTTGTATTTAGATAAGCAAATGTTGCTTGGGAAGTAAGATTTTTATAAAAGGTCTGAATTAGAGATGGAACACAAGGTAGAGTACTAGAAAAAAATGGCTTTTAGTGATTAAGAAGATGGGAAATGAGACATTGGTCATTTTATCATTTCTTGATCCACTGATTTTCCCCTTAATGTTATATTCAGTTGGAAATATATATAAGTTGGAAAGTCACTTCCTTGAACCCTTTGCTCATATTATATTTTATCTCATTTGTACAATGGTATATGTTTGCTAGATAGGCAACAAAAATTCTATGAATTAATAAATGGAATTTTCTCCATAACTCAGGATGGTGATAAAGCCAGTATCTAGATTTATAAGGAAACTAAGCATGTTCTTCTAATTAACCATAAGCAGCATCCCCAAATTACTTCTTTCATTAGAAAACAAAAATGTGAATGAGCCCTTCAGTGTGTCACTGACCATCTAGGGCTGGAGGTGTACGGATCCTAGCAGAAGGAGCTGTTCTCTGATTGGTGTGTGGAGACTGAGAGAGGGTGGAAGACAACTTATTTTATCTTCCATGTCTGAAAAACAAATTTGTGTTTCTTTAAAACAAAGAGGAGGAGGAGATAGGAACGAATGGATCCTGATTCTCCCTAATATACGACTCATGCAATCTTCCCTACTCTCCCCACCATTCTGTTTAGTGGACTGTACATATACAGCCATTCTTTAGATAAATGTGCACATCTGAGAACCAAATGCCTAAGGAAGAGAAAGTATTTATGGAAGAAAATATCCTCAAACTGTATTTTAAATACATAGAAAGTCTTCCGGAATCACCTCCAGATTAACTGATGCTAAGAATATATATATATTCTCATCATCACCAACATACTTAGAATGCAGCTAAGCTTGTTTTGTAATCTATGTATTTGTTATCATTTTTGTTTGAACAGGAATTGAACTCAGGGGTCATATTCTCCAGTTAAGAACTCTACCACTGAGCTATATCCCCCAAATACCATTCAGTTTCTTTAAGACACTAACTTTATACCAGTGTGAAGGTTTCTAGATTCCTCTTTCCCTTTGACTATAAACTGAAAAGCTAAGAGCTGGCTCATATTATATTACTTTACTTCATTTTCTTTAAGTCACTCATTTCAGAATAAAAATCTACAGATAAACAAGAAAGGGAAGCGCTGAGGTATCCTTCATCCTGTTTTCCTGGAACATTTTAGATGGCTCCATTTTCTTGATATGATGACCTTGATCTTGGAAAGTGTTCAAAGGTCTTGGAGTGCTCCAGACTCTCCTTTTATCTTTTGTTTTCAGATAGTGTCTCTCTAGGTTGCCCAGGAAGGCCTTGAATCTAAGGACCTCCTGTCTCAGCACCACAGGCCTTTGGCTTAGGTCTAGCTGTGAAACACTGTGAGAGAGATATTCCTCTTCCTCATGAAACAGGAAGATAAAACACTTTCATCTTAGTGAATGTGAGTGGACATTTCTTTCTCTCTTTTTTTTTCCTCTTTTTTCTGACCCTGGCTGGACTGGAATGCTCTATGTACACTAGACTGGCTTTTAACTCATAGAGAGCCACCTGCCTCTGCCTTGTGAGTGCTGAGATTAAAGACATGCATGCTACCATGCCCAGAAAACTTCTTATATGAAATATGTCATGCGAAAGGACTAAACTAAACACAGCAACTTTCTTGTGCACATGGATAGTCTTTGCTTGAGCATCTGGACTTCTCACCTGAGGATGATACGGGACCATGATCAGCCCAGGAGGCACTTGCTGCATGTTTGTTGACTTTAACTCAACGTTAAAACTCCAATCTCGAGCTGGCAAAATAGATCAAATGTTCACCTTGTAAGTACAAGGACCTTCTTAGTTTGATCACCAGAATCCATGTTTTTTTTTTTTTAATTGTCATACACTCGTAATCCCAGAGTTGGAGAGGGGGAGATGGGCAGGTCCCTGGGGCTCACTGACTAGTCTGCCAAGCTGATTTGGCAAGTTCTAGGCTCTGTCTCACTCTGCAGGATTTCATCTCATTGTTCGCACTTAACATTTGTGTGCTCTTAAAATCATCCTTATTGTAAGCAAATGTTTCTACTTTAAAAGGCTGGAAATGAGACAGGCATGGTGGCGCACGCCTTTAATCCCAGCACTTGGGAGGCAGGGGCAGGTGGGTATCTGTGAGTTCAAGGCCAGCCTGGTCTACAAAGCAAGTCCAGGACAACCAGGGCTCTGTTACACAGAGAAATCCTGTCTCAAAAAACCTAAAAAAAAAAAAAATAAGGCTGAAAATGGGCCTGAGGGGATAGGGGGTGGGGGGGAAGGTGGGGGAGTCTTTGCAAATAAAAAAGAAAGGGGTGGAGGGGAAAGGAGGTAGACAGTACCTGGAGAGGTACCCAAGGTTTTCCCCTGTCATGCACACTCATTCTAATTTTTTTCCTAATGTTGGTAAGAATAGGTGACTATTTTATATATTTGGACCATTGTCCTCTACCCGAATTGAAGTATTTTGTCCCCATGAACTCTATTCAAAGAGTCTCAAGGTGGACTTTTGAATGTGAGTGGCTGACTGGCCAACCGGTTGGCCAGTTTTCTGATGACATCACGTGATCCTAGAGCAAAGGAGAACCTGTCACAGCAGCGAACCCCGAAGAAGACAGAGCTCATGGAAAGCCCAGGCCATCACCTACAGAGCTACACAGCACCAGGCGGGTTCTTCAGCCTCTTCAGTTAGCAGCTTTCTTTTCTTTCTTCTTCTTTTTTTAAAAAAAGAGCTGTTTATTTTTAGTTTATGTTTGTGAGTGCTTTGCCTACATGTACATATAGGTTCATTGCATACGTGTCTGGTGCCAGTGGAGGTCAGAAGAGTGAAAGGAACTGGAATTCACAGACAGTTGTGCGTTGCCTGAAGGTGACGGGAACTGAGCCGGGATCCTCTCAGCCACTAAGCCATCTCTCCAGTCCCATGTCCTCATTTTCTTACTTATAAAATAGGATTATAATCTCTACTGTTTAGGATGGCTAAATGAGCGGTGTATGTAAGATATCTGTTCAGCAGATGACAGGACTTAGCAAACATGATAGGCACAGCTGTTTTCATACTTGTTATTAATACTTCACAAGGTCATCGTTAGGAATCAACAAAACTGTGTGCACATACGCACACACCCCAAAATGGCACTTGGTACATATAAATACTAATTCTGGTGTGCTATAAGGACACAACTTAGTACTCAATATGAGCCATCTTCATTGCGCACCCCTGGGAATTTTTCTGGAATGACTGTACTATTGGCCAGATACTTTGATGTGCTATTACATCATTCACAGGTGTCTCTCAGCAGACACAAAATACTCATGGATCTCTCAATGGCAATGAGCTCTGAAAGGGCTTTGCCAAAACTCACAAGGAACAGAAATCAGAGCAGGCTAATCAGCTCTGCAACAGAGTCCTGCTAAACATGACTATGCTGATGTGTCTCTCTGAGCTGCTACAAGCACGAAATGATGAAAAGGTACGAGAAACCAGTCATGAGCTATTTCTAGCTTTGCTTGTATATTCTAGTTTTACCTGGATGGGCAGTGCGCCAAAAGCAAATTTATCGCCAATGCCATCCAAATAATTACAGACTGACTGGCCCCCTGCATCACATCCTCCAGTCTTTTCGAATGACTCATCACTCAGCTAGAAAGCAGGAAGTGCTCCACTTGAAGAAGGAAGTCAAAAAGGATGTCCACGCCTCAGGACAATACCCTTCTTACCCAAGTAGTGTTATTATTATTCCCATCTGTCAGGGAACACCCAAGCAGAGCACATTTAGTCATGAAAAAGGAAGGTAGGTATCCTGTGTTAACAACGGAGAACCCTGCACTGGCCCCCAGCTGACACCTGGTGGGTCTCAGAGCGCAGACTTAACCTGACCAAACCCTCTCACCCTGTCCGGGAATTTCCCTTGGAAGTGAGACCCAGTGGCACAGATGAGTGTGGGCAGTGTGGGTGTGTCTCATACGTATCAGTTCAGGCATGCTTGCCCATACATGAGAAGTGTTTTGGCACTCACAGGGAAGCAACTGTGAAGATCTTCATTGCCAAGACCGCCATTTTTAATAAATTAGCATTTTCGGAAAGAAGCCTGAATCTATGTCAAGATGTGACATCTTTTATGGAGTGAAAAAATGTAGTTGCAATTCAAATGGTGAGGAGTTACCTCATCTGCACTCTCCAGATCTGACTTCTCAGATAGGGGAAAGGGTCAGGAGTTTGGAAGGTCATGCTCAATCTTACCATCTTTGTGGCCTCAGTCTCCTCACAGTCCAACTGGGAACCTTTGAGAAATGAAATACTAACTAATCTTTGCCCTCTCATATCTCGCCCTGGCACTGGTACTGGGAATCTGGCTTCTGAGCTGGAAGTAGGAATGATTAACAGATTTTTTTTTTAACTTGAAAATGGTGTGTTCTGGCAGTTTATAATCATGCCTTTTATGTATCAATGAAGATATGAGATTTTCTTATCACAAATATTGAGCATGAATTCTCATGATTCATATTTAGAAAACATCCAAACTAATATCAGGTATAGTAGCGGAAGCCTGTAATGTCCACACTGGAAAGTGGGGAGGCAGTAAGTTCAAGGCTAGCCTCACTACATAACCAAGTTCAAGGTCGGCATAAGCAACAGGAGATCCTATCTCCAAAATGAAAACACTACCAACTTGTGAATATCCAAAATTGTTATCATTTACAAAATTCTTTCATTCACTGAGGATCCATGTGCTAGATACTCAGACACTTCACAACCCGACCAGCCATGTTTTATTTTCTTATTTTAAGAAGAAGAAACACTGCTGCATACTTTAGGCCTACTGTCACAGAGGTAGGGAATCAGCAGGGTGACGGTATGGCCCAAGTCCATCTACCAGTCCATCTGATGGCTTTCTCCTAGCAGCTGACCTCTCTAATCATGAGAGTGCTCACACACTATAGGACATGTGTGTGCAGGACAATTTAGAAACAGTGTCTCATAAAGATTTACAGCACTTCATCAGCCCACCCTTCACCTAGCAAACACTTACACATATCTACTTGATACAAACATAATTAAGAGCTGCAAATGCATCTTTGAAACATCGAGATAAGAGTGGCGTTTGCGCCGGGCGTGGTGGCGCACACCTTTAATCCCAGCACTGGGGAGGCAGAGGCAGGCGGATCTTTGTGAGTTCGAGGCCAATCTGGTCTACAAAGCGAGTCTAGGACAGCCAGAGCTGTTATACAGAGAAACCTTGTCTCAAAAAACCAAAACAAAAACCAACCAAACAAAAAAAAAGAGTGGTGTTTGCCTTGTGCAACACAGCTGGAAGATGTCACTGCTCTGACCAGACCAGCTCATTTCCTTAGTGTTCATTTACTTTGCTCAGACAGAAGGCTAGAAAGGTAAGCCAAGTAGCTCCTCAACCTCTAAAAGAGAAGCACTAGGGGAGGGACCAAGAGGCAGAGAGAGTGGAAGTCAACTCCCAAAGAAAGAGAAGGGAGGAAAATTGTAGAAGTCCACACCAGGCTGGTGCCATTTCCCTTGAGGCAAAGTTCCTGCACAGCTCAGAAGTGGTGGAGGGCGGCAGGTGGCCAAAGCACAGAATGAACGCAAGTTCGTGAGGGTGCCACAGGTACCCTTCCCTGAGAAAGCAGAATTCGGTATTTTACCTGAGGATAATGAGAGAAATAGAAAAGAAAGCAATTTCCAAATATGTCTTCCAAAAGTGTTTGGGTGTTTAAAGGAAGTCTACTTCCTGTTACTAAAAGCCAATCTTTTGAGGCTAGAAAGATGGATCAGCAGTTAAGAGCACTTGTTGCTCTTGCAGAGGATCCTAGTTTGGCTCACAGCACCTACATCATGGCTCACAACCATCTGTAACTCAAATTCCAGGGGATTCACCACCATTTTCTGACCCTTGAGGAAACGAGGCACACACGTGATGCACACACATCTTACACAGGTGTGGGTGAACATTTATACACGTAAAATAAAAATAAATACAATCTTCTTAAAAATAGCAATAACAATACTTCACAGAGCACCCAAAGGGGTTAAAAGTTGTTTGAGAGATTCTCTCTCTCTCTCTCCTTCTATTTCTTTTCTTTTTTTTTTTATTTCAACAATGAGCATACTTACCTACTAGAGCATGATTTTGTTGTGTTGCAGACCTTCCAGAACTTTCCTGGAAGAGTTCACTAGTTCACCCCAGCACCTTGTACCATCACAGTCACAAATAGACTCCAAACCAAGTGTTTAACTGAGAGGAGTTTTTATTCATCACCTTTATATTTGACACCTCTTCCTCACACTGAACCTATTCTGAGGGGTTTCTGAGGTTGTCTCTGCTATTTTCCACACCTATCCTGAATTTCTAGATGCTACTTGGTGTACCTGGCAATGCCCGCATCCAGACATGAATGTGTCTGGCCTTTGGGTCTGGAGCTCTTTAGTTTCAACCCTGTAAGACAGTCCATGAGAGCCTACCTGATCAGTAGAGAATGAGAGACCATATCCTACACTAAACCATTGATCTAGCAAAAAAAAAAAAAAAAAAAAAAAAGTACATGATATAATTTTAAAGTGTTTTTTTTTTCTCTTTGGCTTCTCCCAAATAGATAAGGCTGAATTATTGCTGGGAACTGCAGTTTGCAGCCAACAAATTAGGATCCAGCTACCAACTAATTTGGGATCAGCTTCCTGAAGTAGCAACTCCTCAATAGCGAAAGGATAAAAATAACATTAAATGGATAAATTAATTTCCAGGAGAAGTGGTAGGCAATGAAATGACTTTTTTTTAAATTTTGCAATGTGCCCTTGGGGAGGTCTAACTGGGACATAGTTCACAAGACAGAGATTAGAAAGAGAAATTAATGAATGAAATGTCTTGAAGGACATCATGAAGCAAGCCAGGTTATGTTCCCCCAGCCAGTCATATAATATATTGTCAATGAAAACTTAGGAAGAAAATTTAATGTGTATGGCAAAGGGGGGCCTGTTTTCTAGAATTTCAAGGGGTTCCCATGAGTTTATAAACTGTGGCTATATTCCATTAGACTACCTAACAAAAGATGTAAGTTTGCCATTCACAGATGGAAGTAACAACCACCGAAGAATTTTTTTTTAATGTTTAACTTCTTAAACAATTTAGGAGTTAAATTTTATTAAAGACTTGGCTGAGATGAGAGACTCTGAAAATACAAAGCAATAGAGCAAAAAAAAAAAAAACAAAAAAAACTCTTTCCTTGCATAGTTTTCCAGAGTTTTGTTTCTTTAAATGTTTTTTTCAGAGTTTTAAATGACTTATGTTGAAAAATTGAGAAAGCAAGTTAACTCACAAATTGTTGGAAGGAGTGTAAATTGGTGAAGACTTTGTAAAAATTAGTTTTTTATTATTATTATAAAAGTACATATCAAATTTAAATTTTTATATAATAGATTTTATAAGTATGAATTTACTCAACAATCATACATTGAGAAACATGTTGTAGAATGTCCTTTGGAGCAGTGGTTATAAGAACAACATAACTATTAATAGGGGAACAAGTTAAATAAATTATAGTATACTATTCAATGGAAATATAGCACAACATGGGTAATCTACAGGGATTTACAAAGGGAGTTTGTACTGGTAAACACTACACAAAAAATAAAATCACAGACACAGACAACATGAATAATGTAACCCCACTTATGAGAGCATCCATTTCAATGTAGGTACCATTGATCATAGCAAGTCATCCCAAAATTTAGTGTCTTAGAACAATGATCAAGTGGGTTTCACAACTCCATGGGCTTCCTAGAAAGCTCTTCTGTTGGGAATACCTCCCTTCAGTGGCTGCATTGAGCTGGATCATTGGTCTTGACTGTTGTGGCTGCAATGTCTGGTATGAAGCATATTGTCCTTTGTCTAGGTGTGAAGACAGACATACAAGGAACCCAACATTCCCAGAGGCCAAGAGTAAGGGCAAAGTCAATCCCACAATTTTGTTGTTGTTAAAATATGTCCCAGGAACAGTCTGGATTCAAGAGTTGGAAAATAGACTACTTCCTGTCACTTGGGAAAGCTGCAAAGAATTTGTGGTCGTATTTAATCAGCACTACATATCTCTATGTGTTTATATCTCTACATCTGTATTCATCTTCCAAGTGGCTGGCATGTTTACATTAAGGCTTTTCTAGTACTTTCCTCTGGAGAGAGGAACTGGGAATATGAATAAGGAAGGAAAAAGCAGACACCTATTTATCATCTCAAGTACTTCTGTGCCCACCTGAGGTACAGTGTGACCAAGGCTGTGAAAACTCTGTGACTACATAGATGCCCACACAGGACAGTCCCACCCACCTGGACTGTGGCTCTGATGTTTTGAAATCCTTCAAATTCTCATTCTGAGCTTACATAAATAAGTCAAATCCAAAGGCTCCATGGAAAAGTGAGCAAGGAAACACACACAAATGTGTGCACGTCCTTCACTGGGGTCATCCCTTCCACACAGAGTTCACAGTGTTCCACAAAACCGGAACTCTGGTGAGCCCACGAAGCATGACTCCGAGCAAGGACAGGTAAGCATATGACCACTCTGATGAGCAAATCCGGGCTCCACCAGTCCCCACAGGTTCCATTTTCTACTCTAACCTGGACTGGCTTTAAACTCAGAAGGATGACAATGACGTTGGCGAAGAAACTCTATCATATATTACTCCTTGTATTACTTCCATCCATTAGCAGCCATTTACACTTAAGATAATGACATAAAGGCAGGGGGAAGATGAGCAACTGAGAATTTATTTTCTTCCAGTCCTTCCTCACTCATCAGTAGGCTGGATGAAGTGTTAGCAGAATACACATGCCCTGAGACATGAAATACAAACAGCTTGGATCTGTCTGATGTACGGTTCCCACTATCCTGATAAGAACAAAATACATATGCATGTACAAGCTAGGAAATATAAATGGTAATTTCAGGGGTTCTGCATACAAGTTGAATATTCTTCCATTTGCATTTTAAACTGGCATTGCATCACAGAATGAGAGATGGTAAATTTATGCTAATAATTTCATTTTTTTACTTTTCTTCACTTAGAATAATATGAAATAACAGATAAGAACAAAATGACGGGTTGAGGTACAGAATGCAGAGGAAAGGGAAAAGCTTATTTTAGTACCATTAATGACATTTTTCTTCACTCCTGGGACAAAGAACTCCCATGCATTTGTGCAAGGTGCAATATATTATGCAACTGGCTTTGTCTGTATGATTTGAATATTGTATGCATGCATCCTACTTTTGTATATTAAAAAAAATACAGCAGTATTCTTTTTACACCCACCTGCCTTACTCCTTTCCTTAATAAACTTTTTGTTACCCCTTAATTCAAGTCTGTCGTAGATCTGCTTCTTAAAAATAAAAATGTAGGGCTGGAGAGATGGCTCAGCCATTAAAGGCTAGGCTCACAACCAAATATATAAAAATAAAAATGTAACAGTATGATCTAGGGAATTGTAGCCTTAAAAAAAGGTACCCGATGAAGAATTGTTCTAATAAACAAAGGCTATCCTTCACACAATTATTCCTGCTCTCTTTGCCTTCTGTGGGTGTTTATTCTACCTGATTTACACCATGGAAACCATAGTGAACACAATGAGATTAAACAAGAAGAGTGTGCTAGACTTGAAAACTCTGATTCAATTTTATGAACTCATCTCATGACAGCTACACTCTCACCATAAATATTTATTCTGCAAAGGGCCATGGCTGTAAGGTCATCTAAAGCGTAAGGGCTGCCTGCCTTTGACTAGTACATATACATCAACCCTGGAAATATAGACAATCTAGACAAGTTATTTACAGGCATAATATCACAGAAAATGAATGCAAAAAAGATTTCTCCTGGTGCATTACCAGCATGTCAGTGTGCTACCCCACGCTCCAATGGCCGACAGACATCTCTATAAACACTGAAGGAAGGCCCTTTCATATTTACTTCTTTGAATACTACTGAACACCAATTCTTGAAAGCCACAAGTTAAAATTAAGTATTCAGCAATGACTCTTACACCCTTGGTTCAAATTTTCTGTTTGTAATGTAGTCACATTTTGCAATAACATTCTCAGATTTAATGTTGATAGGACACACAGGTTTTAGTAAAAGGATTTAATAAAACAGTAAACCAAAAACAGTGACTAAGTTACATCTTTGCCAGTATGTTAGGGTTGATTTATGATGTGAAAATTATTGTCTCATAAATATCCTCAAGTTTTACTTTTTTGTAGGTTAGGTTGTTTTCTTTCCAAGAAGTTGAGAAGTCCTGCCCAATGGTCAGTTAAAGACTATTCAGGGGAAGCTGTGACAGGGAACATGGTGCTGCAGTGCGGACCATGGAAAGCATTGATTTTCTTGCATGCCTTGTTGTACATTTAAAATTTTGTATCAGAGGCATGTGCTGATTGATCATAATACATTTTTAATACAACAAAAAAAAATTCTTGGTCCTGGGAGATGACTCAGTGGTAAAGTCCTTGCTGGATGAGCATAAACACCCAAGTTCCAAGCCCAGTACTCATACAGAAAGCCCAACACTGCAGTGGACACCTGTCACCTCAGCACTCGGGAGGCGGTAGGGACAGTCTGTGGACTGGTAGCCAGCCAGTGAACCAAATCTACAAGCTCCAGATTCAGTGTTAGACCCTGGCTCACAAAATAAGGTAGAAAACAATTGAAGAGACACCAACATAGACCTCTGGTCTATAAATGTACATGGGCACTTGCACACATAGGTACACACAGAGATAACACCACACACACACACACACACACACACACACACACAAGTAAGTAGAGAAGTGATAGATAAATAAACAAACAATAAAACAAAAGTTCTTGCTTTGAACAATGTGCAGGTTGTGGCTAATTTCTTTTTTTCTTTCTTTTCCTTTTTTGGTGTTTGTCTCTGTGCACTTGTGTGTTTGTGTTGTATGTGAGCATGTGTATGCAGGTACGTGTGCCTATGTGTGCACTGTGAGGAGGCCAAAGGTCACTGATGGGTGTCTTCTATAATCACTCTCAACCTTGGTTTTTTTTTTTTTTTCTTTTGAGATGGGGTATCTTCCTGAACCTGGAGCTAGGCTGGCAGACAGAAAGACCAAGAGATCCAGTTTCTGTCTCCCACAGGACTAGGGCTACAAGCACACCTGCAGCCACACCCAGCTTCTAACTGGGGTGCTAGAGATTCAGGGTTAGAGCTTCACGCTACTGCAGTACCTGCTTTGTCCCACAGAGCATCTTCCTAGCCAAGCCTACTTCTTAAAGCACCATTGTCCCAA
This sequence comes from Lophiomys imhausi, assembly GCA_907164525.1. Lineage (NCBI taxonomy): Eukaryota > Metazoa > Chordata > Mammalia > Rodentia > Muridae > Lophiomys > Lophiomys imhausi. The sequence continues at coordinate 2,576,641 of CAJQZJ010032684.1, forward strand.
ATTGTCCAGTCAGCTCAATTAGCATCTTTACCTAGAAAGCTTAGAGGAAGACATAGACCTGCGGACATGAGAACCTCACATCCTGGAAACTCTTCTTTTAACGGATCCTCCTGGAACTGGGTAGAAAACAGTCCTGTGAGCTTCCCATTCACTGAGATACTAGGTCCATACATTAAAAAATTACTTCAAAAATTTTTCTAATATGGACATTAGTAGAACATCTTTAAATTTCTAAATATTTGTATTGATCTCTGGAAGTTTGCTTATTATTTTTTTTTTAATAATTTCCTTTCCACTCCAAAAGTCATTTTGAGTAGCCAACATGGAGGTTCACATCTGTAACGCAGCACTCAGGGGACTGAGGCAGCCTGAGCTATATAAAATGATCCTGTTTTGGTCTGGTTTTGGTTTTTTTTGGTTTGTGTTGTTGTTTTAAGGGTTTTGCTTGTTGCTTTTCCTTTTAGGTTTTGAGATAGCCATGTCAAAGCTTTAAAACCTGATGTCAATTATTTTTTTTCCATTTCTACTCCTGTAATCACAACTTCTATATGAATATGCTAAACTTCTCATGACATCTGTATTCTCCCAGGCTATTGAATCCACTCCATAGCCTTTGGATTCTACAGAAGATGACCCACTAACCTGAGGAGGGCAGAGACAGATGCCTATCAGATTAAAATAAAGGCTAATGTGAACATATAGAGCAATGTCAAAGGTCAACATCTGGGCCCTGAACCCACCCCCACCCCTCTGGGTCACAAATTAAAAGTGCTGGTTGTGACCTGTCTGCCAAGGGATGAAGTGAGTCTTGAATTTCCAGAAGATTCAAGTGAACATTTGAATCTAATCTTAAGTGTTTCCTAAACCAACGGAAAGATTTTTTTCATTCCAGATGTTCCTATAACTGAAATTGTCACACCTCAGTCCTATTCTCCAGACTAAGTTGATAAAGACTTACTATTAAAGAGTTGATACATCTAAACAATTAAGAATGTCTCCAGCTGTCAATTGGTAATCAGTGGAATCCATCTGTTACTGTTAATCCTTTGTTATTCACAGAGACCCAGCATGTAAAGGGAAGATCCAAATGACCACAGTGTCCTTGAATCAGATCTGGCTTGAAGCTGATCATTCCTTAGTGGTATTCTCTCTTTTTTTTTGGGGGGGGGGCCTCATCTTCCTTCTACATAAACCAGAGAAGACTTCTCCAAGTCCTGGGAGAACATAGGGTGGAGAGTGATGTAGAGAGTTCAGACCTTCTGTGACCTTGTACCGAAAGCTGACAGTGAACCCCTGCCCAGCCAGTATCAGCAGAAACCCACAGCAAGCAGAGGTATCAACTGATAAAGACCTGACACCTTCAGGCTTGTAATCCCAGCTGCTTGGGAGGCAGAAGCAGGAGGATCACAAGTTCAAGGCCTGCCTGGGCTACAGAGTGAGTCCCAGGCCACAATGGGCAACTTAAGGAAGACCTGTCTCAAAGTTTCAAAAATTAAAACTCAAAACAAAAGCATATAGCTCATCAGTAGAGAGGCTGTGTAATGTGCAAGTCCAGGGTTCAACGGCAGGTGGGATCCTGAGTGTGTCTAGACAAAGTTGTAGTGTCCTCTGGGTCAATTTCCTAGCTACATTTGACTGGCTCCAGGCTTCCTAGGCTCAGGACCCTATTTCATTTTCCTTGAATTTGAGCAATGGCAGTCATTGGCTTTTCTGATCCCCATCACCTGAGCACATTCTTAGCTTCCATAGCAACCTGTCTTATTTAGGATTCTTTTTGATCACATGGCTCAGTTCTGCAGAAGAGAAAACTTCATCCCTCATCTTGTACTTCATTTTAAAAATAACCCCTAGAAGAGGCAGTATATGCATAAGGTGCCACTATTCCTCCCTACATCATCAGTCTTGTCCACAGGACCTCAGGCGAGCATCAGAGGAGATGGCATTTGGACTGCTTCTTGAGATAGAAGATGACAAGGGGGTTCAGGAGGCACAAGAGGAGAAGGGGAGGCTGCCAAAGAGGCTGGTCACACTGCTGAGCATTTTAGGTGCTCTGCTCAGCCAGCAAGCACGTGACTTCTAAAAGACTTTGGGATGGATCGCTAGAGATGGGAGGATTTCAAAACCTACCCTGTCAGGGACTGGAGAGATGGTTCAGTAGTGAAGAGCACTTGTTGCTCTTGCAGAGGACCTAAGTTGGGTTCCCAATACCCACACAGTTTCTCACAACTCCAGCTCCAGGGCATCTGACATCCTCTTCTGACCTCTGTGGGCACAGGTACACAGACACACACACACAAAACAAAACTTTCCAGTCCTTATAAAGGGCTGCTTCTGAGGTACAAAACCAATTACAAAGGGACTGGTTAGGATGAGAACCAGGGGGAAAATCAACCTGAAATATCAAGAGCAACTGTCAGGACATCTACAGCAAGCTTCCAAGCGGCCAGCATCACAGTCGTTCTTTGCTGCCTGTGAAGGGTTGACACTGAGACCCCACTCAAACATTAAAATCCACAGAAGTTCAAGTCTCTCGTGTAAAATAGAGTGTTTCTAAAATCCTATGCACAGCCTTTCAAATACTTGTATTTGTTTTTTTGTTTTTGGCTTTTTGGAGGTTTTTTGTTTGTTTGTTTCAGGGTTTTTTGTTTGTTTTTGTTTTTAGACAGGGTCCTGCTGTATAGTCCAAGCTAACTTTAAACTCGGAATTATTAACTTACTAAATCTACCTCCTAAATTTTTGGATTACAAGCCTGAGCCCTCATGCCAAGCTTTAAATCAAGTCTCTGTTACTTCTAATAGCTAACATATTGTAAATTTTTCCTAAGTAGTCATTATATTGTACTGTTTACAAAACAATGACAGGAAAGTCTGTACATGCTCAGACACATTTTATTTAAATATTTCAACCCACCAAGAGACTAGGAGTTAGACAGACTCCCAAATAAGGAGAGGGGTCATAACTAGATAATAAGGTGGCCAACTTCTCAACCTTCTGGCTGGGGACAATATCTTATAGCTTAAACTTGAAAAAAAAAGAAAAAAGAAAAAAAGGAAGTGGATGGGGGGGTGAGGGGGAAGAGGGTGGGAGGGTGGGACCAGAGGGGGGAGTAGGGAGGGGATTGGGATTGGAATTAACTTGAAAAAATAAAAATTTAAAAAAAATCTGATAGCTTTTGCCTCCCACCAGCAGGCCCCCTGTTCATGGACCGCCTCAACAAGTTCAAGGCCAGATCAAGATATGTCACTCAACACTTGTGGACCAATCAACCAACCTGTCTGTCTTCAAAGTGACCAACCCTAAAATAGGACAGGGAAACTCTTCAGGGGCTTAAAAATCTCCATGTCCTCAATAAGAGGCTGAGTTTTGGGTTTCCTGGGTCTCCCTTCTGCTTTGCAGAGGGTCTTTTTCTCTGTGTGTTTACTGTGTGTGTGTGTGTGTGTGTGTGTGTGTGTCTCCTCACCTCCAATAAATGCCTCCTATCTATCAACTACAGATCCTGTTTGCAGTACTTGAGGTTTCTTTGGAGCCACCTGTTCCACTTCAGCTTCTTCCTGCATTTTAATTCTTTAACTGGCAGAGAACAGGAACCCAATCCAGATCCCTAGACTGTGCCCTTTCAGGACCCTACACTGTATTACA
>CAJQZJ010032684.1:2595280-2641912 GCA_907164525.1 Lophiomys imhausi
ACAGCAGTCTGTCTGCAGTTGGTGCAAGGGGTTTTTTCATGCCAAGAAAAAGGCTTGCCCCTAAATCAACCATCTTACAGTGGAGGTTCTTCGATGCTTATCTTCTACTTGGAGTAGAATAGGGGGTGCTGTCAGGCGCTGATATGTCTCGATATCAAAAAAAAATCTTGATTTAAGATAACATCTTTGAATGCCATATTCTGCAGATCTCTAGGGGTTTTTGAAGATGCCCTATCCATCTCTTGTATTTAGATAAGCAAATGTTGCTTGTCTCTTAGCAACTTGATTACTGGGTAGTTTAAAGAATATCTGTGATAGACTGTCATAGTAGCTAACAAAGAGACATGTTTGCATGACTAGGAGTATGTTTTAACTATCCTAGACCGTTTTAGACGGTTGGTATCAAGTGGTCAGAGCTTCACATTTTATTTTTAAGTATCTCTAGGTATGATACCATTGGGAAGCATTATCTTTAAATTTGTATCAATATACAAAGATCTATTCAATTGTGGTTAAATATACTCTTAATTATGTATCAATATACCAAGATCAATGCCTATGTAGCCCAATATAATCTTAGTATTACGTCCATATGCAAGGGTCAATACCATTGTGGCCAACTATAATCTTAATTTTGTATCAATATACAAAGATCAATACCTATGTAATCCAATACAATCTTATTTTTGCACAATAAACAATGGTCAATACCACTTTAGCCAAATAACCTACTAATTTTGTATCAATATACAAAGGTATAAGGGCATATTCAATAATCTGCCCCTTCTTCTTGGACCTTCCTGTGCTATGACTATATCTCATTTTTCTCAAGCCCATGCACTCCTACATAGGAGAGGAAGAAGGATACAGAGAAGGAAAAGTAGGAATTCCCTGGGGCTAATCTCCAAAACCCATTAAGACAGGATCATTTATCAGCTTGTAGTCTCTTCCCCTACATAACAGAGTTTTCAGTTAACCTTCAAATAACCAAAAACAAGGGCGGAGAAACACCCTCCCCCACCCTCTGGGCATGGGACGTCGCTCTCTTAAATGTGGCATAATTATATCTATTGTTTTGTGTAATACTTACTGTTATAAGAGAAGGAACCAGCTGTTGGACTGAAAGGGGAAACCTCTGGAGGGAAGAGGGTGGAAGGGTGGGTTGGGAAGGGGGAATAGGGAGGGGTTTGTTACTGAGATGTAACTTGAAGAAAAAAAAAATAAAGTATTTATAAAAAAAAAAAAAAAACAATGCTTAACTGAGTGCCTAAATATGTGATTGATAAGTGCCCTCCTATTGCACTGATTTTTTCCTGTCCTTGTGATAAATGTCTTTGAACCATGAGATAATTCTTCCTTTGATGTAAAGAGCCCTCATTCAGGGTATAAAAAAGTGTAGTCATCATATTAAAGTTGTCGTTGCATCCTAAAAAAAAAAAAAACAAAAAACAAAAAACAAAAAAAAAAAAAGAAGGCTCAATGTATAATTTTAAAATGCCACTTTTATTTTTAAGTGCTGTAATGTTATTACCATCTTTAAATTTTCAAAAATCTATTCATAAATATGTGTTATTTGAAAATGCTGAAATATAACTCACACTAAAAGAAAAAAATCCCAGAGTGATGTTTATGCAACTGAAAAACTGCTAACAGGTGGTAGACTGCTGGATCTAAAGTGTCCCACTAATGTCATTTCTGAATCTGACCAAGAGGGTCTCTCTCATCCACTTCTCTGAACACACTGGACTCATTACTTTGCAAACCTCTCAAAACAAACCCAAAATCATTCTCACATACACACAATACTAAATACAAAAAGGAAAAAGAGACAAACCCACACCCCATCACCACCATCATTGTTTGCCTAAAATCAAAGGTTCTCAGCCTGTGAGTTGTGTCCTCTTTAGAGGTCAAACAGGGGTTGTATGTCAAATATCCTGCATATCAGATATTTACATTATGCTTCATAACAGTAGCAAAATTACAGTTATGAAGAAGCAACAAAATAAATTTATGGTTTGGGGGCACCATAATATGAAGACCTGTACTACATAAAGAGTTGCAGCATTAGGAAGCTTGACAACCACTGCTCCAAGCATCAGAATCTCTCAGACTATATAAGCACTAAGAGATTCACAGAATTGGATAATAAATCAGTTTTATTTATTCCAAGAGCCACCATCCATCATAAAATCTTGGATCAACTATTAATAACTGGTTTAAATTCCCAGATCTATACTTAATTGCTTAGCTATTTAGCTTCCTTACTGAGCCTAAAAAATGCCACTGGTGTCAAGAAATCTAAATTATAAATTATAGTTGTCTCAAGAACTAAAACTGGTTGCCCAAGACTTTCAAACAGATGAAATTCAGAAAGTCCACTGTCTCCAGTCACGCCAATCCCCCTCCTCTCTTTGCCTGTCTTTCCCTTCTGAGTTATTACTGGAAACTCAGATGTTTTAGACCCTGGTTAATGTGCCAAAGAGGCAGGAGAAGAGGGGGCATTATTGACTCCCTTGAATGAAATGTCCCATAACTCACTTCAGCTAAGAAAGCATGAGTGGCTTTCCAATGGACCCACCCAGCACCCTCAAATCAAACCACAAATTGGAAATTAAACATCAGAAGAAAGGAGAAGAAATCAGTTTTCCTTAGGAAGACATAAGAAGGGTAAACAAGAAGCTTCGAGCTGTTGCCTTAGTTAGGTGCTGGGAAATGTTTCTGGTAACATCCTGACACTTTTTAAAATACTCCAGAGCTTCCTATTTGAGTAAGAACATAGAGATCACAAAAAGGCAGGAGTCCTTGTGATGGGATTAAGCAGGGTCCCAAAACCTCCTTCAATCACTGCTGCAGAAGCCTGGGGAACCTGTTTCCCACCTGGGAAGGAGAGGGACTCCCCCAGTTCTGGGAATGAGGTGTCAGAGTGTCCAAACAGCAGATCACACGGCCATTCTCAGGCACTGCAATTTCGGCTCCTACTGCCCCTCTAAGTGGAGTTAACAGCTAATATAAGCATCCCAAGGTAAATATATGGCTTCTTGCCAGAAAATAGACCACCCCCATGGCATTCCTCCAACACAAAAGGCCAGATGAGAGAGATGAATGTACAAATTTAGAGCTAGACTGAGGTTCTCTCATTGTTAAGATCCCGAATGTCTGAGCTCATCTCACCTCTGAGCTCCGGACTTGGTGCCTTCTCTCAGGGTCAGAGGTCAGCGTCATCCCTGCATCCAGAGGCTAGACTCCTTCACACATTATCCTCCCTTTGGACATGTTTTCTAACAGGTCCAACTTGGATTTCAGCAGGGGGCTGGATTTTAATTTTGCTAACAGAGCCACTTAGCAGTACAATGGATGGCTGAATTATAAACCATATTATTTGATGTAATTGAGGAAAAAGTGTTTGATTATCAAATATTTTACTTGCAGTGGCTGTATATGCCACTGGTATATCCCCGTATTCAGAGAATAGGAGCCAAATGTAATGATAGTGATGTATCATATTCTTAAATTATTCTGTTGACTTATTTGCCATGTCCTCTAAATAGCAAAGTAGCGGCCCTGGAAAACAGAATTCTGCCAGTCTTGTTCACTGATGTCTGACACACGGGAACTACTTAGCATTTGCTGAATAAATAAGCCTTAAAGCTGAATACTTAATAATAAATAAGCCTCATTCTGGCTTCCTGAGACGCTCCTTTAGACTTGTACAATTTCCTGGGATTATATGCACTGTGTAAGCACATGGATGCCCTTTAATAAAGCCACCATTAACAGGCTGCATCACGAACGGCTTACTGCTGTTTTCACTTCAGATGGTGTAAACACTGACTGAGCACCTCACTCACACCCTGCACCTAGTTACATGAACAGGCAACCGGAAAGAAGCACCTAACCGTGTGCTGTCGGTACAGGTTTCCAGTTCCCGACCTGCAAAAGAAGTCAGGATAAAAAACATCCCCTCCTTTCAGCTCTGAAGAGCTCTCTGGATCTTGTCCCCAACTACAGGTAAGTCACTGACTAGAAAGATCAGACGTTGGGCTCTCAAGTTACAGATGAGGGGTGGTCCACTGAGCTGGGAAAGGTTTGGTACAGCCATGACAGCCCTCAGGGTCAGTTCCTCAATTAAGAATCCGTTCCTAAGAGGAATACAAGCGGGAATCAGCCCTGAGCAAAGCAGATGTAAGTTATCCAAGAGGCAGAAGCATCGCCAACCGTAGACAGCCATTATGAGCCTCCAGCTGTATTCATCAGCAACCTCTGAGCATTTTCTGGCAATCAAATAAAATATTTGACATGACTGAATTAAACTTTTCTCCCTAGCATCTCTGCCCAAGAAAACTTGGGTAGAGGTATCAAGAAACAACGTGAGAAAACAGTCAGACAAATTTTGGGTGAGAGAAAATTGACCAGGCCTTTTAAAGAAGTCACCCACAAGGGGAGATGCAAACAAAGAAGGGGGAAAAGAGAGGAGAAAAGAGACAGAGAGACACGAGAAGGCTAAGCAGAGCAAGCTTTAAGATGACAATTGCATATAATACATGTTTTGTTTTTATTTTCAAACCTGAGCCTGGTTTGACATCTGTAAAACATATTTTTGGGAACAACTGGGGAAACATGACATTTACACTGGTTTTTAGATGGCATTAGGATACTACTATTCACTCCATATGCACATAATTGTATTATGGTTGTAGTGGGACACTAATTTCCTTGAGATACATATCGAGTAGTCAGGATGAAATGTCATGATGTCTCATTAACATCCAAGAGGCTCAGAAGAAAACCAAGAGGACGTGAACACAGCTGTGCTTAGATGCTGGGCTACGTATCTGGCAGCAGATGCTCATTGCAGTATTATTTTTGTCTGAAAAATGGTCTTATAGATTGTTTTAATGTTCGTTGGCACCAGCTTCTCAAGAACTTCCTTCACAGCATGGCAGGCTCCTAACAGAATAAGTGTTTTTCCCCAAAGCTCCCCTATCAGGCTGATAAACGACTGGCCACAGAGAGAGTGGCTGCTGCTGCGGCACATGGTACCTTTAGGAATGGCTTCTTTTCTTCAGTCAGTTTCCAAAATTCTCATTATATATAAGGCTTTTCAGTTTATCTTTTAAAATGAAAGACACCCCCCACCCCAAAGGCTTATTTGCCTCAAGCCTGGCCTCTTCTGATTGACAGAATACCTTTGCCTACACACCTCACATAAACTGACTTTCACTTTTTCTTACTAAAAAAAAGAGCTTTGTCTCTGAACTTTATAGAGCAGTTGGAGCTCTTTAATATTTTCTAAGAGAAACATTTCAAACAAGCAACCTCACAATTTATTCACAGCCGCCAAGAATAAAAGTAACAGGCCTCACCAGCAAGGCCTTCCAAAGCTTTGCAAATCGCTCACTCACCTGCAGTCTAGCTCCCACAATGCATCAGCCATTTGTTTGGCTCTGGAGGAAACTATCTGATTACCCAAAATTCTTTTTAGATCAAGTTTGAAATCTTAGCCAAACTGGAACAAGTGGCAGAGCCTGCCAGCTCGATGGGTTAACTCCTGCACATAATGAGCCAGGAACAAAGATAAGAAGCTGCCACTGATTAAAATCCAAAGCTAAAGGGGCTGAAAAGGAATGGGGACATAAAAGATGCAAGCCTCGGCCAGCCCTCGTGAGTGCTCTGTCTGCCATGACTGCATATAGATGATGCATTCCTCACACTTCCTATAAATGAGCACTGGGCCCTAAGGGATGCTGGGAAGCATCAGTAAATGTAAAAGCCACGGGACCAGCAGCATCCGTCCACTGCTGTGCTACCTATGCATTCTGAAGTTGGCAAGTAACCAGACTTCTTTACGCCCTCCCCCCATTTTCCATACCTTATTCTAGACCACATCATTTTAAAAAGCATTTGAATGAGCCAGATGTTAACCCATCATTCCATTTTCTCAGTGAATGTGTCAATAACGATTTTTAAAATGCGAAAGAAAATGTCAAAGTATTTTGTTCCCTGGTTAAGAATACATCTGTGGAATAGGAAAGAGAGAATTCATAAAACCCTCTATGGTCATTCAAGAAATAATTATAAGGTATGTCACACCACAGAAAATCGAGCAGGCAATAAATTAGCAACAAAAAAATATGGATGTCTTGTGTTAAAATGGTTTTTTCACTCACTCATTTCAAAAACAAGTTTTGAAAATTAAATTCCATCCACTAGCTCACAACAGCACACATTAAGGCTTGACTGTTACGCCATTATCCACACAAGAGTTCTCTCTCTCTCTCTCTCTGTCTCTCTCTGTCTCTCTCTCTCTCTCTCTCTCTCTCTATCTCTGTCTCTCTCTCACTGGAAACTATATTAATTGACAGGAAGCTTTGGGACTCACCTCCCATAATGCCTTGAAATCTTCCTGCTCAATACGAAGGAGTTCACTGTTCTCCCTGGTAACGATGGTCGCATGGCGGGGCGTGTTGTCCAAAATGGACTCTCCAAAGGCTGTCCCAATTCCCAGAGTACAGATGGTCACTGCATCCTGAGAACCCCCCCAAAAAAAATCATTAGAAAATTAATGATACAATGTCTGAGAGACTTGCTTTTCTTTAAATTCAAGTGTAATTTGTATAAAATAAATAACCCATTTCATTGTGTGGTTCAACATATTTTGGCAAATATATATACACTGATTGATGTAAATGATACCAAATCAAGACTTCCAGCCTTTCACCCCTAAAGGTTCTCTGTATCCCTTGTCCAGACAAGACCTCCAATCAGGAGAAATCACTGCCCTGATTCCCATCCTCGGAAAGATGTTTTGCCTGTTAGGGAACTTTACATAGAAAGAGACAGGCAGTAGGCTCTAATCTGTGTTTGGCTTCTTTTGACCAATGTTATCACACAACACAATTCTCTGAGTGTCCCATGTTCTCTCACCGATGGTGAGTAGTTTTGCATTCTGTGACTGTGTCACCATTTGCTCATCCATTCTCATTCTGGGACCACTAGGATGTTTCTAGTTTGTGGATACTCTAAATACTGATAATAACAATAATCTCATCTTATTATAAAACTACTAGTTGCTTTAAGAAAAGTTCAGGAATTAAAGAAACGCTAGAACCAGATCCTAAATCCTTCTGACTAGAGATACCAAGCTTTTTATATCATGCTGCCTCCTGCAGCCACCACAGAGGAAAAACAGCACTGCTGAAAACACTATAAAGCTGTTTCTAAACTGTCCTGAGTCTGTGATCAAGAAAATTCTAAAGAGATAGAAAAAACTAATTCCTCTCTACATGCAACATTGGCGAGAGCGTTTATATTTAATCCCAACTACTTTCGAACAAAGCAAATAGCCACTCAAAATCACCTGGAGAAGAGTTCTGCAGGCACTGTACACTAAGGCACTGTACACACAAGGGTGATCCTCCATGTTAGAAGATGCACTTTTCCTTTCATGCATCTAGTGCCCAATCACAGGCAAATGTCATTAAGGTCCAGTTCGTGACCCTGCAGTTGTATTACTGAGACAAACAAGCACCCGAATCCAGCCCCTTGAACCGTGACAAATTGCCTCTGCAAAGATATTGCTCTCTAACATTATGTTCAGGAAAATAAAAATCAATAATATTTCAGAAAAGGAAAAAAAAAGATCTGGGGGGAAATTTAAGAACAGCCACTGATAAATTCTCCAGAGGGACCACCCATAAACAAATCCATTCAAAAGCATACCCAGAGCTGAAGTTATCAGTACTCTGGAAGTTAGTGAATAACTTTCCAATTCTAGTAGAAGCATGAGATGGGTTGTAACAAATCACATACTTCCACAAATTCCCTAAAAGAGGGCTCCCTAGAGGCTCTCACCAGACTACTGTATTCCTCTATCCAGTTTAACTTCAGAACCAACTCTTCTGCCTAATACATACTTTCCAATGTTGAGACCTGTTTGTTTGTTTGTTTTGTTTTTGAGGCAGGGTTTCTCTGTGTAGCCCTGGCTGTCCTGGAACTCATTCTGTAGACCAGGCTGGCCTTGAACTCAGAGACCCTCCTGCCTCTGTCTCCCAAGTGCTGGGATTAAAGGCATGTGCCACCACTGCCCATCCAGTGTTGAGACTTCTTAAGACTTGAGAGGGACCCTTCATGATGTCACCGTGGGGTAGGCAAACATAGACTGTGGAACTCAACATGACCTGTCTGTCATGTTGGCACTGAATGACTCTTGTAATAAAGACACAGGCGGAATGCTGGCTGTCCTTGGAGCTTTCCATTTACCCAGCTGTGGTAGTACTGCATCTGCATGGCTTGGAACATTCCACTGAACAGTGGTGTCCACTGTAAAAGGTGCTTGGCCACCATCCACTCACTGCTCAAGCACCCGGCTCCATTCCAAGGATCCATACTGTCACCAGAAGTGAGTGTGTGATTAGTCCTTCCCAATTCCTCTCCTTGGTGCTTTATCCAGTCAAACTTAAAGACAAGGAGTCACAAATGACAATACCCAACAGTATAGCACTTGCCCAGCATGCACAAGGACCTGGGTTCCATCCAGCACCTCAGCCAAACTAACATGCATGTGCTCATCCTGAAATTCAGTCCAAAAAAAAAAAAGAGTTTCTGCATTGTTTGCAGCAATTTCACCAGGTTCAGAATATTTTGAGGACAAATTTCCTTAGGAATTAGAACTGATACAGTTAGGCACTGAGATAGGTGAGAACAGGGAAATTGAGGGGCTCAGAAGCCATTCGTACTTTCTAAAGGCTAACAGACATCTTTGTAGTCCATGGGTGCCTCGTCTTGTTGACGTCGGAATTTGGGCTTCCTCTGGGCTTAGGAAGAAACTATCAAATAAAATCACATCTGAACACTCTCCCAAGCATCAGGGTTAATATGTTGCTAAGCACACAGGTTGAACGGTAAGACAAGTGTGGATGATTTGTGGAAGAGATGATTTTCCTGTATTCACACTACTATCTCACTAGGATCCCCACAGGTGAGAGTTCAAAGCCTCAACCCCTGTAGATGCCTCTGCCTGTTGCTGAATGTGTCTGTTTCTACACGCAACATGAGATTACTTCAAAGCCCACCCGTGGGCCACAGGCATGTTCACATTCCCATGCTCATTCTCAGGGTCTATTGAGAAGAGTGAGTGTCTCCATTCTGTGGTTCCCTGAAGATTGCTCAATGAGGTCATCTGGGAAAAAAAAATGTTCTCAATGCCATGGAGAATGAAGAAAGCAGTCAGAACTTCCCGGGGATATGGAGCAACAGTGAACAATGCCCTGTTCTGCATTACCTTTAAGGGCCTTTAAAGAAAAAGTAGAGATTCAGAAATGTAAAGGATTTCATGAAATGAAGGTGAGTTTACTCAACCCTGCTGGAGCCCTGCCAACCCCATCCACTTCCCAAACCACTGTAGCTTTCTACACAGATCCAGACACACATGTGAAGTCCCACCTGGAGCATCATCACCCAGCCCAAGAATGCTGGGCACCCAGCTTTAAGGTACACACATCCTTCCACAAAGAGGTCAGACAGTGGGAGATGCCAGTGGCTTCTTTGCCCTTTCCCCATAGAGGGAACCTACAGAGCAGTACACTTTAATAAGGATATTTTTAAATTGTTGCATTCTGTGTACATGGGTGTTTTGCCTCCATGTGCATCTGTGCAGCACAAATGTGCACTGCCCTTTGGGGCCAGAAGATGGTGTAGGATCCCCTAGATCTGCATACATGTGAGTGAAATGTTGTGCCATGACAGAACACAGTTATGACTGTGATATCTCTTTCGCCCATCAAAATTGACATCATGTTATTTGAACAATGCATGACCTGAAACATGAGTGACACTTAGTCACTCATAGATGTTCCTATTGACAATAGAGGTTGAGCGAAATGCTTGGGTCAGAATGGTCTCAGATTTCCCGCTTTTTAAGATTTTGGAATGTTTGCATAATGTATATTATATAGACACATATCTAAAATGTATAAAATCGGGAGATACCTTGTGAGGAGATCTCCTTATGCACAGTCTGAAAATAACTTCATGCAATATTCCACACAAATCTGTACACACACTGAGCTGCATTTTGTGTATACATGCATGTGCACATGTGCATGGGGTTGCACAGGCACACGTGTGCAGGCCAGAGACAGGGCCTTTTGAGACAGGGCCTCCTGCTGAATTCAGCATTCACCAGTTGGCTAGGCTGGCTGGCTAGGGAGCTCTGGGGATCTGCCTGTCTCCAACCCTCCCAGATCCTGCCACAGCAGGGTCACAGAAGGTGTGGCTAAGCCCAGCTTTGTCACATGGGTACTGGAAAGTTGAATTCTGGTCCTTCTTGGGCAGGTATTTTAGTGACTGAGCTGCCATTCTAGTCCCTGAACTGTGTCTGAACTACTGTCCTACAGGATCAGATATAGAACGCTCCATTCCTAGCACTCAAGAAACTTCAGAATTGGAAACATTTAGAGTTTTGAGGTGAGGAATGCTATTAAAGCAATCCTGCACCGTCATTATCGTTATCATAAGCTAGACAAACCCGAGCTCTAAGATGTTCAGTATCTTGTCCAAAACAGCCCAGCTATAGGAAAAACTGAGACAAGACATTAGTTTGTCTCTTTACCTAGCTATGGACTGCCTGTTCCTACTGGTCCTTGTAAAAATATGCTGATGTATCATTTGACAGGACATCCGTAGCCCACGGGTTCTCTGGTAGTCATTCTGTGAGGAGAGCTCCAAGTCAGCTTGTGTGGAGGTCCAACTCTCCACTCAACCTGCTTCCTGACTCCCTGTCTTAGCTAGGGCTATTAATGCTTTGATGAAACATTAGAATGCAAAGTAACTTGAGGGGAAAAGTGGTTTGTTTCAATCATACTTCCACATCACTGCTCATCAGTGAAAGCAGTCAGGACAGGAACTCAAACCAGGCAGGAAGCTGGAGGCAGGTGCTAATGCAGAGGCCATGGAGGGGTGCTGCTCACTGGCTTGCTCCTCATGGCTTGCTCAGTCTGCTTTCTTATAGAACTCAGGACCACCAGCCCAGGGGTGACCCTCCTCTCACTGGTTTGTACCCTCCTACATAAATCACTAATTAAGAAATGCCCTACAGTCTTACCTACAGCCCAATCTTATGGAGACATTTTCTCTCAAGTGACTGTAGGCCGTGTCAACATAAAATTATTTAACACCCTCCCCAGCTGTATACCTCAGTTTGTATGTACTCATCACTAAACCTGCCTAGGTTCTTTGCCACACAAATCTGTAGCTACCTTAGATGCTGGTAGTAAACCAAAGGATGTCACAAGCCTATGTGAACACTAGGCAAAGGAGATCCACACGGAGACACAAAGAATAAGGGCTGATGTGGAAGAGGCCTGAGTGGATTTAGATTGCACATCCTCCACGGCTTTGGGCAAAATGTTTCCGGAGTCCTCAGTGCAATGGTCGCAATCTCTTTAATGAGATTAATAGCAGAATACATTTTTAAACATTTATTTATCGGGGAGGCAGCGGCCATGACACACATGCCACAGCATGCAATTGGGGGTCAGTGTGAGAACTTGTGGGTGTTGGTTCTGTCTTTCTAGCATGTGGGCTTCAGGGCTTGAACTCGCATAGTCAGGCTTGGCAGAAATCACCTTTATTGGCTGAACTCTCTCACCAAAATTAAATAGAAGAAAAGCAGCACAAAGGAAACTATAATTCCTAACTCAGTCACGTTGCCACACATGCATAGGTTTTCTACACTTCTCAAAAGCAAATTATATTTTTGCTATTATTTAAACAACAGAGAATCTCTATAGTCATGTTGTATTAAGCTTCATCTAATGATGGCTTTCAACACTTAAATTCCAAGTTTCTCTGTCCCCCAGTCTGGATGTCAAGTGGTTTGAATGATCCGCAAAACACTTGAGCTCTCTGGGGAAGCTTGTATTCAAAGAAACCCTCCCGACAACCCTGCTGTAAATCAAAGAATCCTTTTGTGCTGCGACTAATCACCCTTAATTTATCTGCTTTGTGCATCTGCATTATGGAATACTCTCATCTTAAAGCAGGCATTCTCACAAGAGGCATTTCACATTTGTTTCATGTGTACACTGTGAAAACAGAGATGGTTCTCAGTAGGCCAGGGTTACATGCCACAAGCAGCTAAGATCACAGTCCAAGCCAAAGACTTTGAGACTGGCAGAGTGTTTAGAAGCACCCATTGAAACCCAGCTTACACCAACGTTCTGGGGGAGGTCAAAGTAGCTCGATACCACAGATGTGAGCATTGTCTGGGATAAACACATGAAGAACTTTTTAAATTGTTCTGTAACTTTGGAGCATTATCAGATTGTAGGCCATGCACCGTGGCTTGTGTTTCCCGTCCCAACACTTGGGAGGCAGAGGAAGATACGTCTCTGAGTGCCTGAGGCCAGCCTGGTCTTCTATATAATAAGTTCCAGGCCAGCCAGGGGTATATAGTAAGACCTGGACTCAAAGAAAACCAACATCCCTCCAACGAAAAAAGTTACCAGCTCTGTTAGCTATTCACACTTCACTCATTTCCATATTTGTGAGTTGAGAACTAATAATCTTGTTTTTGTTAGATTATCTTTAAGGGTATAGATAGACTCAGAAGCATAAAGTCTACGTACGAAGCAAATGTTTTTACATTGTTTGTGTTCAGCCTATAGGAGATACTTGCCATTAAGTTTCAAAGCTTTTGCATTTAGCCTGTGAGTTTAAATTTGCTCCTGAAGTTTATTGAGTCTTCTAAGCGCTTTTAAGTAATAAAATTGAATGGAACCCAGTTTTGGAGTCTGTCAAGGCATCCAACTGTACGTGTGTCAAAAGGATTTACTGCCAAGCAGGAAGGCAAGATACTTCTAAGTCAAATGTGTTTTCTGGCAAGCAGCAACAGCGGTGAGGCCGGTTCCTTTTAGAGCATGTCCCTGGAATGAATCAGCTTGCTGGGCAGCTGAGGGGCATCAGGCAAGCTGGCTGGGGATGGCTTGCAGCGGGTGGGCTAGTGTAGGCCCCTCTATCCAGTGCGGATCCAGCCTATCTGACCACCACTGTGCCACCCAGACAAAGAATACACCGCAACAAAACTAAATGTAGGGTGAGTCGTACAGAATGCTAAGTTAACTAAAAAAAAAATCTGTTCCCAATGATTCGCCCAGCCACAGCCAGGCAGCAGTCGGCGATAACCACCAACCGCTGCCAGCCTGGCACCTTTCACATATTCTGGGCTTCATAAAAGTGTTCATAAATGTCCCCAACAAATGTCTCCCAAGAAAGGTGATGTCACTGAAAACAGAAAGGAGTGAGTGGATGAGAGAAAGAAACAGGTTCAGAGAGGGAGAGAGGAGGGAGGGGAGGAAGAAGGAAGGAAGGGAAGGACAGAGAGATCTGTGCTTCAAATTTGATAAAAATGTAATGCACAAAAGTGTCTGTGTTGTAAAGGGAGAAGCAGGGATGACTAAAGGTTCGCCATTTGACCTTAGAGAGAAAAACAGTAAGAGGTTTTTTTTTTCTAAAATAGAGTAAATTTGCCAGATAATGGCACAGTGACAGATGAGTGCGTAGGAGGAAGCGAAGACCAAGGCCGAGTGCAGCCCGGATTCTTCTCTGCTCCAGTGGCATGGCTGAACAAAATTAAACTCCTGCAGTTTCAAACACTGGGATGCAGTTCCTGTTTTTCACGTTCTAACACTGTCCTCTTGTGGCCAATGCTAGCATTGCAGGGACGGCCGCCAACAGCTCTCCATTCTTGGCAACCAACTTTGTTATCAGTTACCAGGAAGCACAAGGACCCTGCTCATCCAAAGCTTAGCACTAAGCGCTTTATATGCATCGGCTTATTACAGTAGGACCCACTAGTCTCCGTTTACAGGTATATAACTGAACATAGGAGCCACAAGGGGACCTCAGGGACCTCTGAGGCAAAAGGAACAGCCAAGGCAGGAAGGCCATCTGTGAAGCTAGAAGACATCGCTCTGACACTACACATTTAAGCGAGCCTGGGTTTTGTTAGATGGTGTAGAGGAATAACAGGTGTACGTGAAGACAGGGGTGAGGATTTGAAAGTCTCTAAAAGCTCCTCAGCATAGGGAGAATGGAAGTAGCTCCATGTTTCCCAGAATTCTTAGGGCAAACATGGTTTCAAGGTAGCAGTGCGGAAATGGGAACAAGAGCATCAGCTACTTGGGGAAGGTCTCTGGGTGGGACATGTCTCTGCCCATCCAAGGGCTTTCTCTCTCCCATCCAGGTTGCTCTGAGTTTCCCCTTAGGCTTGGGAAACTCAGCTGCCCAGAACTCAAGGCTCCCGAAGCATGGTGTGCCCTGGGTTCCAGCAGGGAAAGGAAGAATGTAACTGCTTGAGAATCAAGCCACGTGGCTCTCAACAGGATTTTGTATCATTTGGAGACAGTGCAGTGGTTGGCAGCAGTCCCTACCTCCATCTTTCTGCCTGCACTCTACCCTCACCAACTTTGGCTGCTAACCCTACAGTGGGACTGAGCCCTGTACTGGGGCGTAAGCCATGCCTAGGTTGAAGCCCAAAGGCCTGTCTTCCACCTCTCCTCACAGCAAAGGGCCTGGCGCTGACAGGCCCACTCATTCCCTGAACAGTGTTCACACTTTGTGCAGTTTCCACTACAGTGAAGGACCAGTGGCTTTCCTTACTTCGATCTTAGCCATCAGTGATGCAGTGAGCAATAAAGAACACACATTGCCCCCAGGTCCCCTGGATACTGGTGAGACACTCTGGGACACCTCAAAAGGCTGCACATGTTGGCTAACACTGATGATGGCCAGGAAAGGACACAGGGATGGCAGGAATCCCAGTGACCTCAAGCTCTTCTGTCATCCTAAGGTGACCTGCGCCTTCTCTGTGCACAAGCACGGCACAGCACACAACGGTCAACCTACGGGGGGAGGGGAGGGCTCAAGCCAATGTCAGAGACATTGTGAACGATGTCCTCTGTAAACAGTGAGGGCCCCCCCCCACTGGTGTGGTGGACATCACCAATGGAAAGTGAGAACAACCTACATCCTAGGGCCCAAAGAGTTCGAGCAAGACATCCACACCAGTCACACATGGGAAAGACACGGTGTTCTTAAGCTACTGAACGCAAAGTAAGTGATATGAAGCAGAAACAGCATATGGAATGGTCGGAAGGTAACAGCAGTTTATGAGGCAAGTAGAATATTTATATGTGCATTCTTCACTCACTATCACTACATAAAATAGGGTAATTTTTCAAATAAAAAGGTATCAAATCAATAAAACCCAATAAATGTATAGCGTAATGAATACTATGTCAGAACCTGGAGGCCCGTCTCTTCAGGGGCACCAACACCACCCACTTCTTCATCCAAGTCAGGGTCCTTCCTTTCTCCCAGCTGCCCATGCAACCATTCAACATCCCTTCTAACAATGTCACCTCTACCCTGAAACTTGCTGTCCTTCGGTTGTTCTTTCTTTGTCTATCCCACTCCACCCTGGAATGCAGGACGACTCTGGTTTAACTGTACATCGCTAGGTCCAAGAAGGGGTCAAGGAAGAGTGAGTGGGTGTGTCAGTGAAGGCCTGAGTCTCTGAGCTGGCATCAAAGGCAGAAGACTGGCTAGAGGAGCTCCACGGGGAAGCTGCTTCTCCCCACAACTGTGATCCTAGATGGCCTCGTTTCTGTGTCTTCCCTCTTCCCATCCTTCAGGCACACATTATGGTCAAGGACATACGTCCCACAGTCACAAGAAACTGGCTGCCCCACCTAATGGCTGTGAGCACGCCAATGGGATAAAATGAGTCTCTGAGCTCTCAAGAGAGGGAAAGGTATGTGCAGGGAGTGGTCTGGCCATTGAGATGGTTGCTGGACGCTCAGCGCAGAGCTGCCTGTAGGCGGCGCGCCGGTGCCAGAAGCCGTCCTTGCTCTTTGCTCTCCATTCTGTTCCAGAGAGCGTCTAACACCCCTCAACACAGGGGCTGAAACTCAGGGTGCGTTTGGGAGCTTGCACCCTAACCCTAACCCTAACCCTAACCCTAACCCTAAGAGGGTCTTAAGGAAAGAAAATGGAAACTCAGGCTAGCAGAGAAAGGCTGGCCTGCCCTCTCTGACGACTTGACCCTGAACACAGTCCTCCTCTATCCTCTCTCAATTCTCCTTCAACCTCTTGTAACATTTTTTGTTTTTTTGTTTTCTCTTTCCTCACTTCCCACCCCCAGCTCTCCACCTACCTTTTTTTTTTTTTTTTTTTTTTTTTTTTTAATGTGTAGGTGGCAGGTAGAATGTAAACTTTGGACTGTGTCAGATCTGAATGCTCTGCATCTGTGTGTCCCCAGGAGGGTGGGAGTGACTGTCATGGAGCCTCGTATCCAGGCCTATGGGTACACCAGCATATATATGGCTAAAGTTGTAGCCAGTCAGGGTATACAGGCATAAGGGATATAATGGTGTGATACATATTCTATCCCAACCTGGTGATCATTTGTTTAGTCAAACACTAGATGTCATTGTAAAGATTTGTTTGGATGTGATTAACACTACAGTAAATAAACTTTAAATTAATTCATTTTTATGTATTATTTGGGGGCAGTGCACACATGCCACAGGACGCCTGTGGAGGTGAGAGGGTAACCCTATGGCATCCACTCCATCCTTCCTCCTCTTGCATAGGTCCCAGGGATCAAACTTAGGTCTCCTCCAGGCTTGCACAGCGAGTGTTTTTACCTGCTGAGTCATCTTGCCACTCATAAATAAACCTTACAGAAAGCAAATTACCCTTCCCAAAGTAGGTGGGCCTTTTCCCAATCAGTTAATGGTCTTAAGAACAAATCTGTTTTCCATGGGGTAGAGGTCAGTTTCCAGACCTTCCTGTACAAGAATGCAATATCAGCTCTCACCTCCACCCCAACCCTAACAGCAGCCCTGAGAGTTCAGCTCTGCCAAGCCCCATGAACCTGGGAACCAATTCCTCAAAATCAATCACTGTCTCTGTCTCTCTGTCTCTCTCCCTCTCTCCCTCTCTCCCTCCCTCCCTCCCTCTCTCCCTCCCTCCCTCCCTTTTTCCCTCTCCTATTTCCATTTACTTCTTTTTCTCTCACATCGGGCACTATTCTACCAAGCTAAGCAGTCAGGCTGATTTGCCCCCATAGCTACTAGGCAAAGACTCCAGTGCCCACCACACAGCCAGTCCAGGTAAATCAGGTTGTTTTGTTGTTGTTGTTTTTTTTTCCCTCCACCTTCTTCTTTTCAGAAAGCCTGGTGGGAAGAAGGCTAACCATCTTGTTCACTCTCCTTAACTTCTTCCTGTTCCATAGCTGGGACCTCGAGCTGCCGGAGAGCCTAGGGCCCCTGTCTGTCTCAGACTACATCCTGGAACAGGTAGAGTCAATGTCCCTTTTCTTCCTTGTATCCCAATGATGCAAGTAAATTCAGAAAACTGATTAAACTTTATAGGATGGAGTATGTAAAGGAGACAGTACATAAGCATCAGTATAAAGGTAATAATTCCTCACAATTTAGGAGACTAGGAAACCAAGCTCAGCTCAGAAAAGTTTTCTGCATTAGGTTTAGGGTCAAAATTATAGATCAAAAACCTACAATTAAATTATATTAAATTAATGTGTAAAAAAAAAAACCCACAGCTAATTGGAAAGCATGACTTGACTCTCCCCTGCTAGGACCTCATGGGGCTCTCCCACACTCCCATGCTCCAGCTGCAGCTATGTCTGCCGTCACTGCTGCTGTTCCTGGTCACTCCCTTGGCCACAGCTGCCCTTTCTTCCCTCTTCTCTCTCCTGCTTAATCCTCACCTTCTTCTTCCCTTCCCTTTCTCTTTTGAAATTCTCACCTTTCTCCATCAAGACTTATTCAGGGCCAATTCAAAGAGCAAGAGAGACTAACGAATGACCCTCCTCCAAGTCCTCCCTGTGGCACATCTGTGCAGAAGACCCTTAGGCAGGATGAGCACCGAGAGTCTCTATGCAGAGACACCCAGGGGTACCCATAGGAACAGTGGAATGGCAACAGTGTGTGTGTGTGTGTGTGTGTGTGTGTGTGTGTGTGTGTAGGGGATAATATTTCATCACCTTGCTTTCTTCTCCTTCTTCTTAATTTGAGACACTCTCCTGTAGTTCAGGCAGGCCCCAACTCCCCATGTGTCAGCACGACCTTGAACTCCTGCCCCCACCTAGAATTATGTGCACCTCTGCACCGGTTCATACGGTACTGGGAATCAAACCCAGAGGCTTCCTGCAAGCGAGGCAAGCTCTCTGCCAGGTGAGCTACATACTTTTCTAACCCTCATGTTTCTTTTCAGTAAACGCACGCACTCACGCAGAGCAGTGATTTAGAGCATGGGACCAGGTACTTGTGTGTGAATCCTGGCTCCCTTAATCTGTAAATATGATACATCACTTAGGTTAAGCTATTGAACTACTTGGGGCTAGGGGCTAGTCATCTTTAGAGAGAAATCAGGAATATGACCTAATTCATGGGTTATGAGGATTCAAAGAATGAGGCAAGAGCTGTTAAGTGCTTAGAATACTGCCTACTATGGATAACTGCAAAAAAAAAAAAAAAAGGTCAGCTGTTTTTAGAGTCACTGGGAAACTGAGGCTGCTGATAAAAAATCAGTCTTCTCTGAAATCAAGGAAAACCGGTCAAGAGAGAGAAGAGGGGCTGAGCCCTCACAGCTGGGAAGCATGGGCTGCAGAGCATGTCTGCTGAACTCTATCCACTGCTACACAAGGAAAGTGCCTGCAGCACAAGAGTGACTTGGGAACTAAAGGGAACAAGAGCCATCCACAACAGTGAGCCCAACACAGGAAACCAGTCATTTCCAAATCCCACCCCACCAATAATCTTTTGAGATGCCACCAGAGTTTTAAGATGGTGACTGTGGCTGGAGATATGGCTCAGCAGTGAAGGGCATTGGCTTCTCTTTCAGAGGACCTGGGTTCAGTTCCTATCACCCACGTGGTGACTCACAACCATCCTTAACTCCAGAGCCAGGGAATCTGATGCCCTCTTCTGACCTCCTCCAGCATGCATGTGGTGCAGAGGCTTACATACATACACATTAAAATTGTTTTAAAAGAGGACGATTACTCATGAGTCCCTACAAAATGTAAATCTCAAAATCAGAATCACAAGTATTTTCCCATTTGAAGTGGGTTGCTAAAAAGGGCTCAGAAACTGTCTCCTATACATTTAGTGTGTGAGTGTGTGTGTGTGTGTGTGTGTGTGTGTGTGTGTGTGTGTGTGTGTACACTCTTTCGTGGAGGCCAGTGATGTTCAATGTTGAATGTCTTCCTCAATTGCGCTCCACCTTATTTTTTGAGCCTCGGTCTCTCATGGAATCTGGACCGCAGCAATTCACTGACCAATGAGCTTCAGTGATTTTCTTGTCTCTGCCTCCTTCTGAGCACTGTGACTACAGATGTGTGTGGCTATACCAGGTTTGTATGTGGAAACTCTGAACCCAGGTCCTTATGTTTAAACAATGGACACTTTCCTTACTGAGTCATTACCACCCTAACCTAGGAAAGAGAGAGTTTTTTTGTGGGGTTTGTTATTGTTTGTTTGTTTGTTTGTTTTGGGGAGTTGGGAGTGTGTTTTTGGTTTTGGTTTTGATTTTTCAAGACAGGGTTTCTTTGTATAGCCCTGACTGTCCTGGAACTCACTCTGTTGACTAGGCTGGCCTCTAACTCAGAGATCCACCTGCCTTTGCCTCCCAAGCTCTGGCACTAAAGGCTTGTGCCACCACATCCAGCTGTGGAAAGAGAAGTTTTTGAGGGTGCCTGAATCGGCCATATTTCCCTGCATCTCTGGAGCTCCTAGGAGGCTGATAGGAAACAATTAATATGAAGGGAAATCACCATGCAAGGTGGATAAAAGCTCCCAGAGGGAAACAAGAGACTTCCTTTCCAGTGTTCACTTTCACCTTGTCAGAAGAGATGAAACTGTCAATCCCATTGCAATGGAACTGTTTGCACTTCCCAAGAGACAGCCAGCTCCTGAGACAGCCAGTGCATTCCTGTACTGAATGTTCCAACCCTTGATATCAAGCTCACATCACACAAGACTTTCAGTGTATGTTTGTGACATGACTCAACAAAGGAGTTCAACAAACACTTAATGTGGGGACACAGGTTTAAAAATGTGTCTCTAAAAAAAAATAACATGGTAGCTTCCCCTAGAGGCATTGCAGATTTGGCTGCTATGTCATCAGTAGATGGTAGAGAAGAGAGAGGTTATGTCTACATTCAGCGTTCTGACCTATGAACATCTGAATTAATAGTAGCCTAACATTCCTGGAAAAAAAGCAAGCATGAGACCAACACCAGTTTGGCGCCATGGGGCCTGAACAGGGAGCTAGCCTGGGACAACCACCAGTCCAGCACCACGCAAGCACCAAATGGGTTCACAGAACAGAAAGCAAGCCAGAGACTAGAAGAACCCTGCCTGGCCCTGGCTGTAGTGGATGTGAGTGACTCAGCCTCAAGGATGTGAGTGTGGGAGAGCCAGCCCTGACTTTTGTCTGCTTTTTGGTGGCATTATCAAGGGAGAGATCCCATCCTCCCCCTTTTGCCTTTGCCATAAGTAGTGGACAGGAGGTCTGACCATGATAGGGTCATAAGAGCAGGACAGCTGTCCCTGCCCCCACATGCTGCAGCACTCAGGAGAGAAGGGCCTGCAACACAGTGCAGCTGGCCCTGGATATGGAGGTTGTGGATGAGCCGACCCTGAGGGTGTGAGAGTGGGAGAGTAAGTCCTGTCTTTTGTCTGCTTTTCAGTAGTTGGTGAGAGAGAGAGAGAGAGAGAGATCTCCTCCACTTTCTGATGCCCTTGACATAGGTAGCAGGTGGGAGAACTGGCCCTGACATGCTCATGAGAGGAGGAGAACTGGCCCAGCCCCTTACCTGCTGTAGTAGGCCCTGCACCTTATCTGGGTAGCACAGTAGAACTGGCCCTGGATATGAGGGTTGCAGGCACAGAATCAGGGGTTTGAGTTGGTTCAAACCAACTTATACCCCATGGATGAACTGCTGGAGTGCATGAAGAGGCCAGCTCCACAGAGCCTAAACTAGAGGATCTCCATGACAAAGGACAACAACTGTATATGTGAGAGGAATTCCAGTGAGGTTCTAGTACTGACAAAGTAGCAGAAGCCAGAAGCCTCATACCAGACCAAGGAATCATTATAATGAACATTTGTAAGCAAAAAAATGTGGACAAAAGGGAATATTGTGGGACACACTGAGACACACTACAGCTTCCATGATGAGATTTTTTTGTTGTTGGGAGAGGTTTCAAGGGTGGGTCTGAGGAGAGGTGGGAGATGAGAGAGAACAGGGTGTATGATGTGAAATTCACATAATAAGAAACAATAAAATAAATAAATAAGATGGTAGACAAGGTCATGAATTTGAGAGGGAGCTGGGTAGACACAAGGAGTTGGAGCAAGAGAGAGAGGGATGGAAATGGTGTAAATACAGTACTCATATATGAAATCCTGAAAAAATTACAAACTATAAACAACAGTAATAATATATCCTAACTTTTTTTACATGTAGTGTGGTACTGAGGATTGAACCTAGTGCCTCACGCATGCTGGACAAGCACCTTACCACTGAGCTACATGACTAACACATTTATTATTATTATTTTTAATGACAGGGTAGATTACCTGGTGACTGCTAGTCTCAGACACTTTAACATCCAAAGAGCCAGCTAGGACAGCATACCAGTTGGTTCCAATGTCACCTTGACGAAATACTGAAAAAGAAACAACAATGTAAAAATACCACGTACAGGTTTGTTTGACTGTACCTGATAGATCTTCACTGGGCATTACAAGCATGGCCTATTTTCACCCCCTCTTGATCTATTCCCACAAGAATACAACATGGTCTTCCTCAATGGCATCCATCCACAAAGCTTATCCTATATATTCAACATCATGGGAAGCAGATAACCCCATCAATGGAAGGCTCCCAGACACTGATCTGCAATAACTGATCACCCGGACAGCAGTAAGATCCATTGGCCCAACACAGTAACTCAAGCGTTTAATCACAGCCCTCAGGAGGCAGAGGCAGGTGGATCTCTGCGAGTCTGAGAACATCCTAGTCTACATAACGAGTTCCAGGAGGGCCAAAGACACAGAAAACATTGACTGTAACAATTCACTCTCACTCTGTGTGACTTTTCTTAAATACATTTCACTGGATTTCGACTCTTGGAAAATTATGACCCTACATGGGAGGAAGTCTAAATTTGACTTGGCACGTTATACCAACCAACCTCATGGATCTGCAGTAAAAGCAAAACCACTATGGTGGCACACCCACAGTCGCGGCACTCGGAAGGCCGAGACAAGAGGACCATGAATCTGTGGCCAGCCCCAGGGACGAAGCAAGACTTTGTCAGAAAGTGAATAAATTAATTAATAAATGGATGATGTAATATGTTTTTTAGAGTAACGCATTTTCTTTTAACCTAACCAATGGGCAGCTTGTTTATAAACAATGTAAAGGGCCGAGTCATCATTCCCTTCTTGTTAATTTTCTGAGTTCACTGCCCTTAGGCACTTGGCTATGATCCTCACCGGAAGTGTCTGAACTCGAATTGTCTCTGAGTTTGTAATCTCAGAGAGAAACCATTTAGCTATCCAAGACAAACATTAGTTCCTGTACTGTGCAAAGAGCAAACTCTGAGAAGTCATCTGTAAGGCTGGAGAGACGGCTCAACAGCTAAGAGCACTTACTGCTCTTCCAGAGGACGAGTTCAGTTCCCAGCTCCCTTCTTGGAGACATACTTGTAACTCCAGGCCCAGGGGATGCAACCCTCTCCTCTGACCTCAGTGGGCACTGGCATTCATGTAGCAGACATTCACACACACAGATATAGACACACACAACACACATACATACACACACATGCATGCACACAAACTGAAATAAAATAAATCTTTTATTAAAAAAGGAAAATCATTCTCGGAAACTCTTGCTCCAAAATCTCATGCAAACCCACTCTCCTGTTGATTAAGGAACCCAGTGAGATGACCTGATATTTATTATTATTATTATTTTGTTGTTGTTTAAAATAAGAGGTCAAGCAAGTGGCTCACTGAAAATCAAAGCCTGGCTCAGAGGGCTGGCTGAGGCCTGGCAGGGCCTGTACGCAGGGTCTAGGAGGGAGCCTCTGGGAGCCACAGTTGGAGGTATGTTCTGAGCCTTGGGTTGGCCTTCTTGTGAAGAGGCACAAGGCAGTGAGGACATCCAGCCAGGACAGTGACAGAATAAGAAGACCATGATGTGCTCACACTGGCCTTTCCAGTAACAACTGTTCTCAGCCTCTGCAACATGCTTAGAGTTACAGATGTGGTCCAAGTCCCGTTACATGCCATGCAAGATTTGTTTCAAAATGGCTTTAAGAAACAAACATCGGTTTAAAAACTATATACATAGAGAATGTTTAAAGATTTGCTTTACTATTAATTTGTGTGTGTTTTGTGTGTTGAATGTGTTATATGTGCACAGTCATTCATGCACATACATGCCTACATCTACAGAGGTCAGAAGAGAATATCAGATCCCAGGAGCTGGAATTGCATAGGTTGTGAGTTGCTGGGAACCAAACCTTCCAAAAAGCAGCAGGTGTTCTTAAACACTGAGCCACCTCTCTTGTCCCTGTGTGGAGAACTTTTTAAAATCAGAAATGTGATCATTTGTGTGTGTATATCTGGGAAAACACTTCAAAGGACACATACTAAATATTATTAGTCATCTCTAGGTTTGAGGATGACAGGTGATGTTTGTTGCTAATTTCCTAGATTTTCTCCAATGATACTGTTCCTGCTTTCCCACCCAGAGCACACATGGATGCACTCTTACTCAGTGGAGGCAGATTTTATGAGCGTTCACACCTCATCACACCCTCATCCACACTTCTGGTCGAAGAGCTCCTGCCCTAGCCACACTGGCATGGTGAAGATTCTTCTAATAATCCCACGCATTTCATCAGCTTCACCAGTGATCAATCTAGACTTTAGTCAGGGGTACAACTCTGGCCAATGACAGAACACAGGAAGTTTGCTGGGGGATTAGAAGAAACAGTCCTTCAGGGAGGATTCATGCTGTGGACACAGAATGCCTCAGCTGCTGCAGCTGAGGTACAAGCTAGCCCCTGAGGCACATGGGGAGGCAGTGGGGGCCAGAGGCACTTCATCGCCAGCCATGAATCATCTCGCCTCAGGGTTTTCACAGATGAGGGATTTTTGTTTTGCTTTGTTTTTTTTTTTTCCTTCCTGAGTGAGTCACTGGTTATTCAAGGCAGTTGGATAGAAACATTCTGTTATTGCAGAATAAAAAATACCTAGAAATGGGGAGACACTGCTTTCTTAATGAAAAGAAAACACTTTAAAAATGAGGCTTTCACCCTATCATTTTATTCTTTCTGGGCCTGACTCACACCTAAGATAAATAATATTTATTACTGAGGTCCATTCAAAATATAGCTAACAGCATGAGACAAGAAAACTGTTATGAGCCTAGCAGTCACCTCTTTCCTGGATTAGGATACAGCTAAATAAATGTGTCAGTCTGTCTTTCCAGGCCCATCTGGAAAGTGAGCTGCTGCCCTGAGGTTGGGGAGAGGGTTAACAATTTTCACACTGTGAACAAAAGAGTGAGAGGCAAAATGAACACATGGAGGAGAGAAATGCCAGCTGACTTGGAAGTCCAGATATCTGGCTGGCATACAGACCCTGCAGATGCTACCTGTCCCCACACGGTGGCCACGGACGAGCAGAAACCACCCATAAGCATATGCCATGGGAGTCACAGGACTTACATGTTATTCCTTTTTCCAAGTTCTCATAGTAACCGCATAAACAGATCTGATGGAGGAGGTTCGGGTGAAATTTCTCAAAAGCTTTAACTTCTTTCAGTCGCGTGAAAATTATGTCCACATCTTCGCTAGATCGGTCCAATGGCCTGCAGCGGGAGAAAGGGCACAGAACCTGTAAGGTCTTAGTGAGAAAGAGGTCACAAAACAAAACATAATTCGTCACAATTGTTTATTTACCTACCATGAGACAGGGTCTCCTGTAGCCTGGAACTTAGAATGTGGGCAAGAATGACTTTGAACCACTTATCTCCTCCCTCCACCTCCTAAGTGCTGGGCAACAGGCCTATGACAGGAAGTTAGACCGTTATCCCAAGTGTTCCATTCCAAATATCTATACGCCTAACACTATCACAGGCATCTCTCTCAGGGCCTCTGTCCACCTTAAGTCCTTACTGTTGTAAACAGGGCAGGTCTGCTCAGAGTCAAGAAAACTAGATTCAAAGAAAATGTCTGTGGTCCCAGCTAGCCTCCCAGCTAATTCCCACAGAAAAGGTGTGGGGGGAACCTCCTGTGGAAGAAAGGAGATCTAGGATGTACAGTGCCCAGCTGCTGGGTTAACAGAGTGCCTGGAAGACCAGGGTGGGAGGGGGTGTCCATAGACCTCACTGTGCAGTGGTTTGCTCTAAATCTTCAAGATAACCATGCTGAGACCTTTAAGAGATTATAAGGCCATGAGGGTTGTGCCCTCATGAAAGGATATGATTTCCTATTACAAGGATGACTCTGGTCCCCTCACCTCTTCTCCAGGCCCTAATTTGACTTTTGCATGGATGATACTTTTTGCCCACCATGGGCTTTTGCAGGAAGAAGGTCCTTCAAGTATGATTCCCTCTCTTCTTCTAATTGTCTTCGTAAATTACCCAGTCTGTGGTATTTTGTCATACCAGCACAGTAGCTCTGTATCGGGGACTCTTTCCGACCACCACCTATGGAGGACTTCCAAACTCCCTATCAGAAGCAATGTCCTCAGGGCTCAGGGCTTTGAAAGGCAGCTGGAACTTCAAAAGTGAACAAAACACTGCCCAAAGAGAGCCTGTGTGAGCTTGGGAGAAGCACTTTTGGTACAGCAGGGACAACAATAGGGTGCCCCTCAGAGGGCATCCAGCCCAGTGGGCATATGCCATACTGTCAGCACCTATGGGGAGTCAAGGTCTGCCACAGGAAGCCTGGAACTGGCCCAAAGCAAAGCCAGCATGGAAATTATCCCAGGAGGAAACTGAAAGGCAGGTAAGCTGGAAATGACACTGATGTGATGGATTCTATCTTCACGGGAAAAACTAGAGGAGATGAGGGTCCATTTTCTACCACAAAGGAAAGCAGAACCCTGTTTATTGCCCCTGAGTACACTCTTTATTAGGAAGGCAGACCAGGAAAGCAGTAGATTGTTGGCCTCACACTATATAGGAGAGACCAAACACTCAAAAGCAGAAGAAAAATGTATTTCTATGAAGTTCAAAGTAAGCCAGAAGATTAACGAGGTTCAAATCTAGACTATAAGTCACAAAAGACATCAATAGTTTTCTGTGGCCCTAACACAAAAGTCTCAGCGATATCACCTATTGTTAAACATTTAAGTGCTCAAAAGAGTGAAAAATAATGTTTTTTTCTTAAATTAAAAAAATGTATAAGATACATATATTTGTTTTGTGTCTGTTTCTGTGTCTGTGTGTTTGTGTGTGTGTATGTTTATGCAGTACTGGAAACTGGATCCAGAGCCTCATGCATGCTAGTCATTCTACTAGCTTTGCTAGTCCCTTTGTTTTCATCTTTAAATGCCTTCTGAGGATTGGTGTACATGTTTCAGAACATAAGACTTATGGTGAGTTAAATACACTTGAATTAAAGTGACTTTGTAGCTCAGTGTGAATCTTGATTTCAACAAGAAATTGATGTAAAAAAAAGGTATTTCCCTCCCTTATTCAGCAATTTCCAAAGCTAAAACAACGTGTGAGCTTTATGAAGTACACAATGCGACAGGAGCTATCACGGTTCCTATTACTACTGGTAGCAGTGGTAGTCATGGTACCGTCATCATCATGATCATTAGTCACTAAGACTTTTAAAAGGAGCATCTAAGGAGGGGCTGACGACATGATGACTGGCTAAGGTAGGATCCAGACCCAGTGAGAGAGCCCGTCTCAAAAATTAGGGTGGACAATGACAGAGGAGGACGCTGAATGCTGACCTCCGGCCTCCACACAGATGTAGGCATGCATGTGCATGTAGACACACAGACAGACACACACACACTATCCAAAGAGCAGATACAGATATCTACTAGCATACTTGTGTGCCTTTTGTAGGATTTTTAGATGTGTGTATTCTTTTCTATTATAACCATAAGCTCTTAAACAATACATACTCAACAATCCCAGTCTTTATAACACTTAGCTTTTCAAAGAGTTTTGACACCTATGGAAATTTTTTGATCATCATGGCCTATTAGATAAAGCAGGCATAATGAATCCCATTTTACACTCAAAAACCCTTAGACACGCAAGTCAAGTGACTAGCGGAATGCTGAAATCATGTGTGTTTGTAATGCCAGTGAAGATGTAGATGTGTCAAAGGTCTTTGAAACTCAAGATGTTTGCCACTTATCAGGTTATCATCTTAATTATACAATTATTAGCCACTTCGAACACTATTTACTCTTTCCTAATTGCAAGTTTTTTCAACAATGTCAATGAAATTCAAAAAGGAGTCGATGATAGTTCATTCAATCTGCATATATTTACTAAGGAGGTAAGCAAAGCTATCTAATGACATAAAGGCCATGGCTTGTGTACCCAGAGTGAGGGACATCTGTTCACATACAACAATTCCCAATATGGAATTATCAAGGAGGGGAAAGGAATTCACAAAAGAAAGAGTTGTCTCTATGGGTAAAATTCTACCAATATCTCATGAGTGTATTGTAAAAGCCCTAAAATCATCCCTTCTTTTTTTCTTCTTTTGTAACTGTAGCACCACTGTTAGCAATAAAGTCTGTAAAGTTTGCTGTTGTCACTTCAGGTTTCTCCCTGGAGAGTCCCGTCCTCCTAACTCCTCCCCTTGCCAGGTGCCTACTCATTCACCACACATGTTCATACATACACCTATGTACACACATATACACAAGCTGATACATAGATGCATACATACACACATGTACACACACGCCTAAACTCAACTGCCAAAATTTTCCTTTGTCTGTGATCCTTGATTTAGCCAGCACACTCATAATTAACCTTAACCAAGGTCTGGCAAGGTCTTCCTAATCCTTCCAATAGCTGCAGATCTCTGCCACCAGGAAGCAGAGCCCATAAAGCCTGCAGATTGTTGCTTAGTAGCCAGCCTGATAGGATAAATGTGGTGAAGGTGGTAGGTACCTTTGGCGGGCCCTGCCAAGGTTGGCACTAAGAAATTATGCCAGGCAACAGATCTAACGTAAGAGGTTTATAGGGGGAGTGGGGAGAGCGAAAGTCTGACTTGGAGTGGGGACATGAGGGAGAGATACAGACAGACAGACAGACAGATACAGAAAGAGAGATGGGAGAGCGAGAACAAACGAGAAAGAGAGAGAGAATAGGAGACAGAGAGAGATATATAGGGTGGGAGGAGGGTCTTTTAAGCCCCACACCTAGCACACCTGGCACTCCTGGCACACCTGGCACACCTGGTACACCTGGCACAACTGGCAGCAAGTGATGATGTAAGCTGCCACTAGGTCCCTGAGGGCAGTCTGGTGCAATTGCCTGATTGCTAACACAGCCTACCTGTTTTTACTCTCCATAAAATAATGAAGAGGGAAGTGCTTTTCTAGGTCCAAATTTAAGAAACATTAAATATTAGTCTTTTCTGTCAGCTACTATATATCTTTTGTTCACAAAGAATTCAAATCTTACTATCTTTCCTACTTCGTACGACTTTTATACAAATCTTTTCCTCTCACCCCACCTTGCAAAACCTATATGCAAATGTTTTAAACACATGCACACACACCACATACACATCCACACACACACGTGCACACACCTATACCTGGTAAAGCCGTTGTTTTCCCAAAGGCCCTGCTACATTCTTGGAACTTAAATGACCTAAGTGGCCCACTCCTTTCCATTTTCCTTCATTTCCTCTGTGCCAATTCTTTTAAAATTAGCCAAGACTGTGATGTCAGATTCCAGCCAACCGGGAAAAGCCACAGTCACCACTTACATTAGAATAAAAACCTGTCAACTTCCTGCCCCATGTGTTTGACCCATGTGCTTGCTTTTCCACTTTCATGAGCGGCGCGTCCTTCTGATGAGAAGTGAATGAAGTTCGCCTTGTTGAGACACTTTACCCGGAGTGGTGACCCCTTTTTGACCTTGAACTTATTTCTAACAAAATGAGATCAGAATTGTGATTGGAGATCATGAAGACCGCCATTATAGCATTAGTAAGGAGGCCCAGATACCTTCACATCCCCATTTTATACAGCTACTATCACACAGGTCCCATGGAGGACTGAAAGCCACTGCTCCATGGCCCTTGTTTCCCGGAGTCCAGGACCAGCCTGGTAAGGTTTAGTGATGTCGAATCTGGCGTTAGCGGGTGAATGGAGAGGGAGGAAGGGCTTTTGACTACATTCTGTATTGTCTTTTGTTTCTTTCTTTCAATTTAAGCCACAATACAAAATCAAAGTACAGCGTTGTCTAGAGTATGGAGATATATAGCTCAGTGGTAGAGCACTTGCCTGGCATGTACAAAGTTTGATCTTCAGTATAGGAAAAAAGGCCATCCGATTTCAGAAGCCCATTTCCAAGCATCTCTGATTGTGTCTGATAGAGGTCAGTACAGCACCATCAGGCTGTGCCCATACCCTCAGCCATGGGCCCCCCAGATGCCAGCTGAACTAGACCCCCAAATGCACACAGAATATGTTTGCCCTGCTAGCATTGGGGTAAAAGACAGTTTCGTTCAGTTCTTTACATTCCAGAAGAATGTCCGGGATGAGTTGGGTAACAGATGCTTCTTTAAAACATTTCAGGCTAAAACAGAACTAGTGACTTTTACTCGAGGTGATTCACAGAGGAGTCAGCCGGAGATTCTCATGAGGCTGGCCCACTCAGGGCCTTAGTCAGCAGAGTCAGATGCTCCTGAAAATCTTTGCTCATGTTTGCTTGCTTCTTTTCTGTCTGTTTTGAAATCAAGGTCTCATAGCCCAGGCTGACCTGGAATATCCTAAGTACCTCATACTGACTGTGAACTCATGGTCTTCCTGCTCCTACCTCCCCAGTGTGGGGTTACAGGTATGAAACACACACACACACACACACACACACACACACACACACACAAATTACTAATTATCCTGTTCTTGAGCAATGGGAAGGGAAGCCATAAATTCTATTCTGTGGAATTCTATATTCTATTCTATATGCTATTCCATGTATTCTATATCTGAGTCAATGGCCTATGGAAGTATCACTCTGAATCAATCAGTCTTGTCTATACTGTGCCAACAAAACTGACCTTAGTCAGCCTAGACATGTAATTTTCAAGCTTGTATCATCTAGGCCCATCTGAAGCATGGGACACACATGGTCAGTAGCACCAGAAAAGGGAAGCAGATTTTTAACAGGAAAGGTTTGACACAGACTCTCAAACTGAGCCAGCTGGTCAGGAATCTCCATAGGAGAAAAGCAGTTTCTGAGTTAGTTATGTAGCCTTGGAGCTTCTGGCCATTTGTTTTGGGCCCTACTCTTCATGGGACACTCCTTGCATATTTCTGCCTCCCTATCTAGCACCAAGTATCCCTCAGCACCTGATACTGCTGCCCTTGCTCGTGACAACCTGAAGAACCCAAGGATGCTAAGCTGGGACTCATTTAGTCAGATCACAGATCTCTTACTAAACCATACCAACTGAACAATAGCCAAGCACAGCCCTTATATATGTGACAAGTTGTAGTGGTCAGAATGAGGAGAGTTCCCATAGGTTCATATATTTAAATACTTGGTCCCCGGTTGGTGGAATTGTTTGGGAAGGATTAGAAGGTGTGGCCTTGCTGGAGGAGGTGTGTCATCACTAGGTGCAGGCTTTGATATATCAAAATGCCCACACCATTTCAGTTAGCTTTCTGCCTCCTGCTTATGCATCAGAAGTAATTCTTAGCTACTGCCTCAGCAGCATGTTTGCCTACCTACTGTCCAGATCCCTACTATGATGGTCATAGACTTACACTCTGAAACACTCTGAAAAAAATCTAAGCCCCAATAAATTCTTTCTTCTATAAGGTGTCTTGATTATTGTCTCTCTTCACAGCAACAAAAAAGTAACTAAGACACTAGTAAACTAACATTCATATTTGATAATAAAGACTGGTCATTTAAGCACCATAAAGAATGACAATTTGTTTTTTTTAATAGGAAGTTTTTATTTATTAAAAAAAATTCTAGCAGGGCATGGTGCCACATACCTTTAATTCCAGCACTCAGGAGGAAGAGACAGGGGGATAACATGTGTGTTTGAAACCATCCTGGTCTACATATCAAGCTCCTAGGCCAGCCAAGGCTAGTGAGACCCTCCCTCAAAAAGAAAATAGCAATCTATGGCATAATTTGGTGTTAGAGCACATGTTATCGTACGTGGGTCCTGAGTTTAAACAAACAAATACACACACACACACACACACACACACACACACACACACACACACCCCTCTAGTATCACTATTAAAGGAAAAGAAACTTCCACTTCACATTGTGATAGAATACTAGTACTGGACTAAATCTTCCAAAGTAAATAGAAATTGTATGAACTGCACAAAGCCCCTGCTTTCAGACATTAGACAACAGGCAACACTGGGCTGGCGTTCTGTTTATGTTTATGTATTGGCTGATAAATAAAATTGAGTCACAAGGATATGTCAAATCAAAGCATCTTAACCACCTTAGCCAAAGAGCCCCTGTGCCTCCCACAGGGAATGCTGCATCAAAATACAAATAAAAATGTGATTTTTTTTTAATGGAGATGTAACCTGAAGCAATACATAAATAAATTTTAAAAAATAAAATGACTTAATCCCAGCACTTGGGAGGCAGAGGCAGGTGGATCTTTGTGAGTTCGAGGCCAGCCTGGTCTACAAAGCGAGTCCAGGACAGCCAGAGATATTCAGAGAAACCCTGTCTCGAAAAACCAAAAAAAAAAATAAATAAAAAAAAATAAAATGACAGCCGGGCGTGGTGGCGCACGCCTTTAATCCCAGCACTTGGGAGGCAGAGGCAGGAGGATCTCTGTGAGTTCGAGGCCAGCCTGGTCTACAAAGTGAGTCCAGGACAGCCAGGGCTGTTACACAGAGAAACCCTGTCTCGAAAAACCAAAAAAAAAAAAAAATAAAAAAAAATAAAATGACATTTTCTTCATGATTCAGCTGGCTTTGGTCTATAAATTAAAGGATAGATATATAGTGATTACTTATTTAATATAGAGACCTATCAGTTAAAAGACATTAATAACCTAAAGATTCTATAAAGCACAGTAAGATAAAGTAAAACGATGCTGTCATTCATGTCGCTCAGGACATAATAATAGATGGGCTTTTCAATGACTCCAAGATGGCCAGAAGGTAAAACATTTAACATTTTGAAAATAAACTTGTAATGGAAGAAGGACAGCATCTTCAACAAATGGTGCTGGTC
This sequence comes from Lophiomys imhausi, assembly GCA_907164525.1. Classification (NCBI taxonomy): domain Eukaryota; kingdom Metazoa; phylum Chordata; class Mammalia; order Rodentia; family Muridae; genus Lophiomys; species Lophiomys imhausi. The sequence goes on from CAJQZJ010032684.1 coordinate 2,627,841, forward strand.
CAACTGGATGTCCACTTGCAAAAGAATGAAATTAGACCCATACCTATCACCTTGTACAAAACTTAAGTCCAAGTGGATCAAAGACCTTAACATAAGGCCGGCCACACTAAAGATACTAGAAGAAAAAGTAGGAGAAACCCTCGAACTCATTGGCACAGGTGATAACTTCCTGAACAGAACACCAACAGCTCAGGACCTGAGATCAACAATCAATAAATGGGACCTCATGAAACTGAAAAGCTTCTGTAAGGCAAAGGACACTGTCATTCGAACAAAACGGCAGCCTACAGACTGGGAGAAAATCTTCACCAACCCCACATCTGACAGAGGGCTAATATCCAAAATCTACAAAGAACTCAAGAAACTAAATGCCAAGAAGCCAAATAATCCAATCAAAAAATGGGAGACGGAGCTAAATAGAGAATTCACAAAGGAGGAATCCCTAATGGCTGAGAGACACTTGAAGAAATGCTCAACATCCTTAATCATCAGAGAAATGCAACTCAAGACGACTCTGAGATTCCATCTCACACCTGTCAGAATGGCTAAGATAAAGAGCTCAAATGACAGCACATGCTGGCGAGGGTGTGGAGAAAGGGGAACCCTACTCCATTGCTGGTGGGAGTGCAGGCTTGTGCAACCACTATGGAGGTCTGTCTGGAGATATCTTAGAAACCTTGGATTAACTTTGCCTCAGGACACAGCCATACCACTTCTGGGTATACACCCAAAGGACACCTCACGGAGACATAGGGAAGTCTCCTCATCTATGTTCATAGCAGCCTTATTTGTAATAGGTAAAACTGGAAACAACCCAGATGTCCCTCAACTGAAGAATGGATTAAAAAACTGTGGTACATCTATACAATGGAATATTACTCAGCTATAAGAAACAATGAAATCATGCAATTTGCAACCAAATGGATGGATCTAGAGAAGCTCATCCTGAGTGAGCTAACCCAGTCTCAGAAGGATGCACACGGCATCTATTCATTTATAGTAGGATTTTAGCTATATCGTACAGGATATCTGTACTACAACCAACACACCAAAAGGAACATGGACATAAACTTTTTTTTTCCATTTCTTTTTCTTTTTCCTTTTCCTTTTCCTTTTTTTTCTTTTTCTTTTTCCTCTCTTTTTTGTTGCTTTTCTTTGTTTTTGTGGGTTTGTGTGTCTGTTGGTCTTTTTTTTTTAGTTTTCCCCCCGTAGCAAGGAGACACCTTTCACTGGCAGTACTGCCTCATAGGCCCCCGGTATATGAAGAGGCTCTTGGCCCTCATATGACTCCTGATCTGTGGTGAGAGACTGTTATGCAGGAACACTCCACCCCAGAGGATCAAGACGGAAGGGTCAGGGGGTAGAGCATGGGAGGGTGGGGCTGGGAAGCGGGAAAAGAGGACAATATGATAAGGATGTAACCTGTAGCAACAAATAAATTTATTAATTAAAAAAAAGCAGGTAACAACCTTAAAACACTGTAAATAAAATAAAGGATACAGCCGTTCAACCTGGTTTTATAAACCTCCAAGAGTCAAAAAAACGTAGAGCTAAGGTAAAATACAGGAGAAATGTGGTGTTAACCCATGCCTTTAACTTCAGCAGAGACGGGAGGAGCACCATAGAGTTAGTGGACTTATAAATTCTAGAGTTACATGGAAAAGGGTGGTGAGGGTACACACCCTTAATCCCATCATTCAAGAAGAGTACACCCTTAATCCCAACACACTAGAGACAGAAACAGGCAGATCTCAGAGCTCAAGGTCAGCCTGATACAAAACAAACTCTAAATAGAGAAAAACTTCGATCCAGGAGTGGTGGAACACATCTTTAATCCCTTCAGATGGGAACCACAGGTCTCTGATCCCAATAATTAGAATGCAGAGACACACACATAGAATTTGGAAGGACCTAAGTTTAAAAGCTACTTACAAAAGGCCCACTCAATACAAACAAATTGCCCTTCGAGATCTCAAACTATATACACTAAAGCTGGTTTAGCTCCAAAATAACAAAATAATTTCTTCTTTAAACCAGATTGAAAGATAACACTTTATATATTGTTAAAAAACCAAATTTGCTTCAGGAGAAATATTACCTACCCCCCCCCCAAAAAAAAAGAGGGTGATTGTCCCTGAGTGAGGATTAGGGCAGGGCTCTGTTCTTATCTTTCCAGGAGAATCAAAGCATCCATTCAAGGAACCCAGGGACAACTGGACCACGGAAACCTCAGCAGAAAACAGAATCAGACACCAAAAGAAGACGAGTGACCCAGTTGATTCAGCCTGACAGACTCCCTCAATAGCTGTCTCCATCAAAAGCCTACAACCACAACAACTCAATATCGCTAAGACCGTTCAGCTCTACACAATGCCCCAGCCAGAACCTCAGTAAAGCCTGGAAGTTCAGCTTCTGCCTACAAACTCCTTAGGACATCTAAACAGCTGAGAACAGAAGGACTGAACATAAAAGGATTGTACTAACATTTTTAACCATTTTTCCATTTTGGTTCGAGCCCCAAACAGGTTTACTACGACCCATATCAGCAGGAAGTCATTTTAAGAGAGCGACGTCCCATACCCAGAGGGTGGGGAGGGTTTTTCTCTGCCCCCCCCCCTTTTTTGGTTATTTGAAGGACAACTGAAAACTCTGTTATTTAGGGGAAGAGATTACAAGTTGTTAAATGGTCCTGTTTAATGGGTTTTGGAGGTTAGACCCAGAGTATTCCTTCTTTCCCTTTTCTGTATCCTTCTTTATCTCCTATGTAGGAATGCACGGACTTGAGAAAAATTGACATAGACATAGCACAGGAAGGACCAAGAAGAAGGGTCAGATTATTGAATATGCCCTTATACCTTTGTATATTGATACAAAATTAGTAGTATATTTGGCTAAAGTGGTATTGACCATTGTTTATTGTGCAAAAATAAGATTGTATTGGACTATGTCGGTATTGATATTTGTATATTGATTCAAAATTAAGATTATAGTTGGCCACAATGGTATTGACTCTTGTATATGGACGCAATATTAAGATTGTATTGGGCCACATAGGCGTTGATCTTTGTATATTGATACAAAATTAAGAGTATATTTAGCCACATTTGAATAGATCTTTGTATATTGATACAAAATTAAAGGTAACACTTCCTAATGGTATCGTACCTAGAGATACTTAAAATGAAATGTGAAGCTCTGGCCTCTTGATACCAACCGTCTTAAACTGTTTAGGATAGTTAAGAAAAACAAACTCCTAGTCATGCATGCATGTCACCTTGTTAGCTACTAAGACAGTCTATCACAGATATTCTCTAAGCTACTCAGTAATCAAGTTGTTAAGAGACAAGCAACATTTGCTTATCTAAATACAAGAGATAGATAGGGCATCTTCAAAAACCCCAAGAGATCTGCAGAATATGGCATTCAAAGATGTGGTCTTAAATTAAGATTTTTTTTTATATCGTGACATATCAGCTCCTGACAGTACCCCCTATTCTACTCCAAGTAGAAGATAAGCATCGAAGAATCTCCAGTGTGAGATGGATGAATTAGTGGCAAGCCTATCTCTTGGCATGTAAAAACTCCTTGCTTCAACTGCAGACAGACTGCTGTCCAAAAAGGACAAAACTTGGTAGCAGGAAAGTCGACAGCCTAGCTCTGCCAAGACAGGGTAGGTAAGTCCTTCATATTCCCTGCTCTACAATAAATGTCTGTCAGAGAAACAGGACCAAAAGGCTGAAGACTGATGCTGGAATGTATGGAGAGAAAATGGGAACTGTCCAGGTAGTCACTGGTTTGTCATTTCTTAGTATTGGAAGCTTCAGGCCCTGCACTTCCTATATAATCAGATATATTTATCCTTCTCAGCTCTCTGAGGTAGTTGAAGAATAGACAGCTTGAGTCTCATAGCTAAATTTTGAGTTGTTTAGAAATCAAGAGGGCGTTCTAGATCTAAGAAGATGGTTATAATAGTGATGCAAGTTAGTATGAAAGCTAAGTCAGTTATAGAACTTTAAACTCATGGAGATGGTTAGAAGGTAGAATGTTAAAGTCAGGGGCCAAATATGTATGAACTGGACATTGGGAAGGTATACTGGGCCATTTAACTCTCATAAATGTGGCATATTTAATTCTGCTGTTTTGTATAGAATTTACTACTATAAGAGAAAGAACCATTTGTTGGATTGAAAAGGGAAGCTGTTGGGGGGGAAGAGGGTGGAAGGGTGGGACAGGAAGGGGGAATAGGGAAGGGTTTGTGACTGAGATGTAACTTGAAGAAAAAAATAAAGTACTTATATATATTAAAAAAAAGAAAATAAACTTGTAAATAAATAAAAATTCTTCAATAATATACATTATTTCCACAGTTTCAAAATCACAAATGCCAGGGGAAACAGGTGCCCTGAGTTTCATTTTGCTTGGTACCCCCTGCCTGTGTGAAATGACAAGGCCAGTTCTCAGTGACACACACTTCCAGCATGGCTCGCTGCACAAAATAAAAGCCCCAGGAAACAGGGTGTGTGCCAAGGACATATGGCAGGGTGATGATCCGTCATGAATGAGGGCTCTGCCCCACAGAATTTCCTTTCACGGTTAGACATCGTGGGTTTCAGAGACACCGGGATTAATAGTCGAGTTAAACTGGGATGTAGAAAGCTGATTTAATTTAAAAAAAAAGGCATAAGCCTTGAGCCTAGCATTCGATTTCAAAACTTAAATTCTTGCATTCAAAAACAATAACAGGGCTGGAGAGGTGGCTCAGTAATTAAAAGAACTCGCTGCTCTTCTGGAGGACCTAAACTTGGTTCCCAGCAACCATGTCAGATGGCTCATAACCATTGCAACTCCAGTCTAGGGGGATCCAATGCCTTTGGCCTTGGGCACCTGCATGTATCCACGAGAGCATGTATGTGCACACACACATCCATGTAATTTTAAATAAAAATAATATTTTTTTTAAAAAATGATAACCACCAGCAGTTATGACTACCAAAGCAAGAAGGTGTTTGGACATGGAAGTGCTGACAAGTCTACATCCAAGCAGAGTTTGTATCAGCGAGGGGCCTGGCTACAGTCGCGTATGGTCAGTTCAGCAAGAAAGCATTGTGACTATGCACCATGCCAAAGCAGAGCTCTGGTTGAGGGATCCCCATAGACTTCCTAGTTCCACTCCTGCCCCAATACACAGTCTCTGGGCAAACACAGCAAGGAGCACCTTCGTCCCACAACTTCGCAGAGATAAATGATATCAGGACCCTCATTCAACAAAACTGTTGCATGTCCTCTCATAGCAAAGCATAAAGTAAGTTCTTTGAGTCCTACAAGGAATCGGACCTCAAGTCTGCCATATGCTGATTTCTTGTCCATTGGGGAATCCAATGTATTTCTCGAGGTCACAGTAATACAAGCCAAAAAGCAGTCATGTCTCCATAGAAAGGTACCCAGAGGCCTGCATAGACTCCTGAAGATTCGGAGGGACTGTGTCTCCTTTCTCCTAATTCCCAACTCTCTCAGCACCATTGCTAGCATTTTAACTAGTTAGGGAGAGTAGTTAATTGAGGCATCCCAACAGACTTCCTAGTTCCATTCCTGAGGGCAAGCAAGACAGAGGCCCAGGCCTCCCTCAATCCACAGTCTCTGGGCAAACAAAGCAAGGAGCCCAAGCAGAAATTGGGTGAGTGCTAAGAAAGGATGAAAGGTGTCTGGCTAGCCAGACGGTAGTGAACTGTGAAGAAAGACACTGAGGTATGAAGTTAAAGGCAGGATGGCTAGCAGCCACAGAGGTTGGAAATTCTACAGGATCTTCGAACAATTGGACTAAGAAATAAAAGTGGATCTCATTGGCCAGGATCCCAGTGCCAGCCAACTGGGTAGACTTTATTTTACAAGCCCTGGGGAAAGCTGAGATTTTTTTTTTTTTAATCAGAAAAAAATCAGAACCATGATTTCAGAAACTCTGCCTTCCTCCAGGAAGTGAACTGGGAGAGAACAGGATAAAGATATGCAATAGTAATTGGAGCTAGGCTTTCAGGGCGCTATATGGCATCCTTTTCTGTACCACCCAGCCCTCGTGCCTGTTTACAGAGCAGCACTTACAGAGCAGCACAAGTTCATTCGGGTGTCATAATATGCAAACCTCTTCCTTTCTCTCCAGTGTCCACTTAGCAGTAGTGTAACCTGAAGCCTGATCTAGAGTCGGTCATGGCATATATCTATAGTCCCTGTGAAATTATTAATAGTGCCCTTATTCACTCTTAAAAGAGTCCTGGTTTAGACAATAAATTATTCATGCAGCTTACACAGAGATAACCCTGTTCCTTCATCTCTTTGGGTGCCTCCAGTATCAGGGACCTGCTACCTACGATTTGCAGCCTCTCCCCTTGAGTGAGGATGTTCGTACTTTCTCTACCTCACCACATCCCTAGATGATCCACGTTATTCTGACTAGGCAGCTTCCACTGCTCTTCCCCCAGCTCCAGGTCGGTGAAACAGAGCGGGATTCAGATCCTAGACCCTGGGAGGTAGGGACTGGGATGTGCAGAGGAGAAAAGACTCTCGAGTCTGGGTTAGGGGAGTTGGAGGAGAAAGGCTCTCCAGGTGTAGATGAGTGAGATTCTGGGTCTCTCTTTCCCATCTGCAAGTGTCAGGATGGTGTGAACGTGATGAAAGGATCCATAGATCTGGGAAAACAAAACTGGTGGCCCTGACCACATGAAAGCAATACTAATTACAGTGTCTGATTAAACATCATATGAATCATTTGTTTCTAATTACAGTGCTGCCCAGGAACACACATGTAAATTGTGCAAGGTGCCAAAGTACTCTTGTATGCTGTTATTTAATTATAATTATAAACACTCTATGCATTCATAATTACGGTTTGTTATGCCTGATCCTTGGAATCCAGCACTGAGTCCTTCTATTGCTAACAAATCTTCTTATCCACTCAGAGATCTAGATCTTTCAGGCACTAATGAACTTCTATGAGAAATAAAATACCAAACAGTAGAACTGATCCCTACCATTATAAGAGTGCAAAAACAAAAATGTAGCATTACATTCCTGGGTGGACCCAGTTTGTTAATGAAAATGAGAACCACCCAGCAGCTCATGCAGAAGAACCTCATGCATTTTTAATCACAGAAAGAGATCCTAGAATAACCACCAATGCTTTCAGGGAGGCCTGAGTACTGAGTGGACACAGGAGCCACATGCTTGCCTTGGACCACTAGGAATGTGGGTAAGAACAGTGCAGATAAAGAGAGAACTCAAAGGATTTGTTGGTATTGTTAGTGCCTGGGTTTGTGTTTTGGTTTGTGGTGCTGCGGATTGAACCCAGGGCCTCACGCCTGCTAGGGCAGGCACTCAACCACTTAGCTATTCCCCCAGTCCCCAAAACATTCAATAGCTCCATCTGAAACTGGCAAGCCAAGCACAGCAACTGGCACCTACTGGTGCTAGATTATTATTTATACATTAACTTACTGGCCATACTGAGTATTAATAAATTGTCAGTCATTAAGGTATTTTTTTATTTTAAAATAACCTTCTGCTGTCTTAAATATTTATTTTTATTCTGAGTTATTTTTTTTCTTTTTATTGGTGTTCAAGATTCAGCAGGTATTAGTTTTCTCCTGAGCGGGTGTCTTTTCTTTCCTTAAGAACCTAGCTTTTGTAGCTTTGACTTTATATACTGACTTTATCTAGTTCATCAGTATTTGAAGTTTACTTACATCTAGGAGTCCATAAATTAACTTTATTTTTCATCACTGGCATGCATGCTAGGCTGGTACCTTATCACTAAGCTACAGCCTAAGGCCTAACATTCCATATAGCATTAAAACTATAAAAATGGACTGGAAGGATGGCTCCGTGGGTAAAAGCACTTGGTGTGCAAGCCTGACCACTGGAGTTTGGATCCCCAGGATCTCAGCCAAGCCAGATACAGTGGGTCAAGCATTTGGAAAGCCAGCACCATCTACTAGAAATGAGAGACTGAGACAAGAAAAACCAACACAAAGTTCATGCCAGCCTGGTCCACATAGTGGAGAAGAGATCATTTCTCCAATAAGGTGGAAAGGTAAGGACTAACATCTGACATTGTCCTCTGCCAGCCACAGGTGTGCCGTAGCACACACACCCACACATAAGAGCATGTATATACACTTACATATAACACCAACACACCCATATATGTACATACACTTACATATAACACACACACACACACACACACACACACACACACACATGATCCAGCTGATGTCTGAATGTTGATATTATCCCAGAGTCATATGCTGAAACCCTAACCTAAAGTGATTAGGTGCTCCAAGATGGGGGCCTCGGGGTGGTCACCAGGTTGTGACAGCCCCACTATCAGTAAGATGTGTCTTTGTAAAAGAAGCTAAGAGAGTTTCCCTACCCTTTTCATATGAGAGGACACAAGAAGGCACCATCTATGAAGCAGAAAGCAAACCCTCATCAGACAATAAGCATGCGGGCATTTTGTCTTGGTATGTCAACCTTCAGAACTGTGGGTAGTACCTTTCTATTGAGCATAAGACACCACAGTACACCCCAACTTTTCTTAAGTCGCAACTGATTCATGGAAAAATTTTGCACGTCATGATGGAGTAAACTGACACATGTCCTGCAGCTACGTGCTGAATTCAGGTGACCACGCAGACTGCAGAGATTAGACCCTTGGGTATAGCAAAGATTACTGGAAAGTTCTGGCCTCGACAACCCATTCTCTAAGTGTGGCTACTCCAGAGCCAACAGGGAAACTAATTTCTTAAGAGGTCAGCATTCATTTGGTTTAACAGCTGAATGAATTACATTGTTAACCATCTGATCCACATAACAACCCTTTGAGCCTCCTCCTTCAGATGGTGAAACTGATCTCAGGTACTGAAGAATTTCCTGCAAACCCTACAGGAAATGGAAACAGCCCAGACTGGAGCCCCATCCACTTGGCACCTCTTTCTACAATAGTTCTTCTATTTAGGCAGATGGATGTGTGGAGTATGCTTCAAACATTCTCTTACTATTAGTTCATATTTATCTTACATCTAAGCTGGGCAGAAGAGGAGCTCCAGCCTGGACAGCCCTCAGGCACTGCTCAGCAGTGGCCACTTTGCCTCTCTTGATCAGCAAACACACACAAGAATCACACACACCACACAGTCACTAACAGAATCAATAGAATCTGCATTTCATTAGTTCCACTTTCCTAGAAGAAAGTTAGATTGCTGTGGCTGGTCATTATCACCTTATCCCCCAACTGAATACCTTATTAAGATGGACCCTTGGGCCAACAAGATGGTTCACTGAGTAAAGGCACCAAGTCTGACAACCTGAGTCAATCCCCGGGACCCACATGGCAGAAAGGAAGAATTAATTCCTGCAAACTATCTTCTGACCGCCACATATGCACTATGCACATGTACACACCCACTCACATGTGCTTGCGCACACACACACACACACACATACACACACACGTAATTTAAAACTTTTAAAGGAGGGTGAGATATGGATCAAAATTAAGAGCACTTGCTGCTCTTACAGAGGACCCTGGTTTGGCTTCCAGCACTCACACCAGATGGATCACACTGCCTGGAACTCCAGTTCCAGGTCCCCAGTGTCCTCTTCTGACCTCCAAGGACCCATGCACATGACATAGTGCCAAGACATATACATAAAGCAAAAATAAATATTTTCAATTTAATTTTTTTGAGAATTTCAAACATGAGTGCTGTACTTACATCTTTACTACCACTCCTTCTGTCTCCAGCGTCCGCCAAATCCCCCAATTCCCACTCAAAGTCATAACCCCATTACTACTTTACTATTATTGTTACACACACACACACACACACACACACACACACACACACACACACACATCCTACTCAGTCCATTTAGTGTTGTTTAGATGAACATATGTTTAGGGCTGGCCACTTGGGATTTAAAAACCTACAGTAAATATTCTTAAAATCTTTTTTTTTTAAGGTGGACGGACTCTCTAGGAACTCAGTGATGGCTCTGCAGGTAAAGTTGGCTCCCACACAAGCCGTGTGGCCTGAGTGTGATCCCCAAAACCCACACAAAAAATTAGAAGGAGAGAGCCAACCCCACAAAACTGTCCTCTGACCGCCACACATGTGCCATGGCAATGGGCTTCCCTCACACTCATCATGGACATACGAGAATAAAAAAATTAACATTTCCAAAAAGGACCCTCCATCCTGTAGCAATATTCTTTACGAGGAGAGTTTTCTTCCAAAATAAAAGTCACCAGATCTTGAAAATACACATAAAGCAATCCTTCAAAATTTGTATTCCAGATAAATAATAATTTTAATGTAAGTTACACTTTCAATAAAAGGGATGTATTTACTTTTTTAATTTCCCATCAATTAATTCAAATTAATCAGTTGTCTTGAAAGTGTGATGGTCTCCATCTCTCCTCTTGTTGGTGTCTAGAACTGCTAGGAGTGGTGACCCCTGCAGCTGCCTCAAATCGTCAGAGCCTAATCCAGCCCTGTTCCCACCTCTCTGTAAAGTATGATCTGGCTGCTATATACACAGAGGAATGACCCAAGGCCCCTCCCTGATCATTACTGCCACTTTGGAGCCTCTCAACAACACTGGGAATCAGATGAACCAGCCTGATTCCATTTTAAGATTAAAATCCATCTTGTTATGAGCTCAAAACAAGTCCCTTCCTGTTTCCTGTAAAACTGGGTTTGACCATGTCTTGACCTGTTTTCTGGAATTTGGCATGTTCTGCACCCTGTACCCTAACCTCTACCCTGATAAGATGTTCTGCCAAATAATTTTGAGATGTTCTGCCAAGTTCCTACATAACCAAAAGCCCTTGAAAATTCCCTAGCCTTGCAGTTTTGGGCTAATCTAAAGCCCACTTTCTCCTGTGCTTGATGCTATTTTCTCAAACCCAGTTTTAGGGAGATAGGCCCATCTGACAGAAAATAAAACTTGCTTAATTCAACTAAAAGAATTTGGGTAATGGTCTTTACTCTTGTTTGGTGTGATTAACAATTAAAGACCCCAACTCAGATTCTGAAGTTGGACCTTAACCCTGGGATTCTGGGACTGGAATGCTGCATCAGAAGGGGCACAGCATGAAGATGTTCTAAAGCTCCAAGGCGGATTTTCAGTTTGGCTGGTTGTTGTTGGAACAAGCTACCCCACTAAAAAGAAAGCAACAAACTGTCTGAAGAGGCCTCCATTGGTAAATCCTAGAAGGTGTCTCCTATCATATCTGGTACCATTTCTGGTGAGATCCCATCTAGGGGGGCAGAGAGATACCCAGAGATGAGGTCCATGAACTCCTCCCGTTCAGAGAAAGATACCTGATGGGGTACATGAAATCCTCCTGTTCAGGACACTAGCAAGACGTTGCACTGCCCACCTGGTTTTTTGGCAACAGGTTCTTGATCCCTTGTGTTTCCTTCTGTGTTCTGTTTGTCTCCTGCCCCGGGCACTAACAAGAAGTCATTCTGCCCACTGGTTCTTGGATACTGAGATGGAAATCAGTCAAGCCTGGTTGAATTTATGAATGAAGGTGGCCACTGGGTGTTTTGTTTTGACCGGTCTCTTTTAAATATAGAACATTCTGTGTTCTATATTTACTGGTTTCGTTTTGCTTTGTTTTGTTTCCTGACTCCACTCTGTGTTCTGTGTCATCCACTCCCTCACCCCTACCCCACCCCACTGCTGTGTCTGTCTCTTTAAATCTGCCTCCTCAGTTACCTGGAAACTCTCATACAGTTTGTTTCCCCTTTCTGAGTCTGCAGCTAGGTGCTGGCTGTGGCAGGCAGGAAGGAGGGCAGCAGAAAGTGCTCAGAGAAAAAAAATGAGGCCCCAAAACGGGGAGGGGCAGATCTGGCAGGGGAAGACCAGCTCGGTAGCAGCTTTGGCGCCTTACCATAGCTGCTTTAAAAAACCAGAATTCAGAATTTCTACCTCTGATCCTTCTCTGTTCTCAGGGTACTCCCCACGAGTCACTGTGTTCGATTTTTAGATATGGCTAATACTGAAATACTGTTCTTAATCCTATCCAGCTTTATTGAAAAGTTGGCTCTGGAGTTGGGTTATGGCTCCCGTTTCTCTAGACCCAAGCATGCTTATTTAAAAGTTTCCTGTCTCGCCTATGACAGGTGGGTCACCTGATTTTGTGACAGAAAGAGAGAGAGAGAGCAAAACAAAACAAAATAGACTGTTGGTTTCATTTCTAAGACTTTTGCTAAAATGTAAACTTTGTCTCAGGATTTGTAAAACTATTATATGATTTATAAATTTATTGGGTATGGTTAAAGATTTATGATGTCTATAAAAAAAGTTAACTTAAAACTTACAACAAAAAAGTGGATAATTAAAAATCTATAGATGCTAATTTACTACAATATACTGTATGTATGACTTGGATTCAACTCTTGTTTGAAAACCTTTGGGAAACAACATTAAATGGCTATAATAATTAAAGATGTAAATAAAATCCTTTAATAATTTTTACTCCTCAATCAAGGTAACATAGATGAGGTTTTGTTTACTATGCTCAATGGCTATTTGCTCTTAAAAAAGAGACTTAATAACTTAATAACTTAAGGTCTTCTGAATGGCAACTTTAACAAATGTCATGAATTGAACTAAAATGTTTATCCCTAAATGTCCTCAAATTCTGCATTTATCAAATTCTGCATTTAGCCTGTTGTCATTTGACATATACAAAAAAATGTTCTAATTTGCCAATTCTAGTTTATATTTTAAAAAGAGGACTAAGGAAAAAAACATTAAAAAGTTAAGGCAAAAATACTGCCTAAAACAAACAAATAAGAAAGCAGATAAAGGGGGCTGGAGAGATGGCTCAGAGGTTGAGAGCACTGGCTGCTCTTCCAGAGGTCCTGAGTTCAATTCCCAGCAATCACATGGTGGCTCACAACCATCTACAATGGAATCTGGTGCTCTCTTCTGACCTGCAGGCATACATGCAGACAGAACACTGTATATATGATAAATAAATCTTTAAAAAGAAAGAAAGAAAGAAATGAGATAAAACAAACTGTCTCATGAAAAATAAAATCAGGCCAGGCCACCTCCTGGCTTAGGGCTACTTGCCTCTCTGGCCAGATTTTGATGCCAACTTGACAATCACTAGCAGGGACTAGCATTCTTAGTTGGGTCTTCTTATTAAAATATAACTTAGGAGGAACAGCAAAGATTTAATGTCATGGGATAGGATCTGGCCAGGGTTTTGAACAGGAAAAAATAGCAAAAATCTATATTATTCTAGACAAAAGACGGAAAAGCTAAAGGGTCGGGCCACAACTATATGTACGAAAACTTAAGATTTTTTTTTTTTTTTTTTTTTTTAGGTAAATCACAGAGGCCCAAGTGAAGTCTGTCACTGTGCCTAGCAAGGGTTCCCATTTGTCCCAAGGGTTACTTCCTCTTTGTTATTTTTACTCAGACAGACTTTTGCTGCCAGACATTGCTAAGCTGTTAAATGAAATGATTTCTAAGTGACCTTAGAGATCGACCTTAGACGTGCATGTGATTTTCATCACCTGGAAAATCCAATGAATATCTAGGTTCTCATAGAAGTAGGCTCTTAAACCAAGGGTCTCAATGAAAGGGGCTAAAAAAGGGCTCCAAAGCAAAACAGAAGAAAGATGATGGATAAAGGACAAAAATAAAAAGAAACTGAGAGGGTAATGAGAATTTCAAAAATGTTAGTCTCAAGGGGGGCTCTAGCCTTGAAACAAAAGCTGCTGACTTTGGTGACATGAACAGGCCTATCACTGGCTCTACAGGGCTATGCAACAGCAGAAAGCCCAGCTACTCTGATGTGTAAGTGCTGGTTATTGGCAACAAACTATGCAAAAGCTATGGATTGGCTCCTGCTGCTGGACGAAGGGGAGGCCTCAATGGCCACTGTGTTTCCTATTAAAATTTTCTACTGGGTCTACAGCACACCAGTCTAACCAACCTCCCCCCAACCACACACACACACACACACACACACACACACACACACACACACACAC
>CAJQZJ010032684.1:2641922-2714342 GCA_907164525.1 Lophiomys imhausi
CACACACACACACACACACACACACACACACACACACACACACACACACACACCAGTTAACGTTTCTAATGACTAATGTTAAAATGCAAATGCTAATCAATTTAAAACTAAGCTTGAATTCTAATCTTATAAAAGGTACTAATTTGTTGTAAACTGTTAAAAAAATGATTAAAACACGCATGTTAATACTTAGTCACCTTATAAGTGACCACATATTCAGAACTATATTTGTAGTCATGCTAAGTATAAGTGTAATTTTTTTTACAGGAGCAAACTTTGTTTAGCCTTCTATGTATGTTTAAAGGTTAAGCCTACAGCAAATAAGTGAAAGCAAGTAAAATTTATTTAAAATCGAATATACTTAGTAGATGGCTCTCAAAAATTTTCAGAGATCTGCTGAATATGGCATTTAAAATGTTTAATGGAAAAAGCTTCCTATGGTAGACTGAAAAGCCAGATTCTAGTGTCCACCCTAAGGTCTCCAAAGAAGACAGACGGGGCACAGAGACAGATTGTGATGATAAACTTCCCTATGCCTCACCTGCTTCCTGGGCCCTGCACAAACTGTGGACACTTTGGGGTTGACTGCCCTGCTCTGATCACATCAAGGTAGGCAAATCTTCCAAGGTCCTCACCCACAGAAAAATCTCTCAGACCTTCTGGGTCTGGCAGCCAAAGGTCTATCCTGGCCTGTGTGGCAGCTGAAGATAAAATGCTGTCCTATGTGATAGTTGAAGACCAACCTCTGGCCCCCCAACAAAACTACCACTGGAGCCTAGAGTAAAATGTCCAGATAATGGTTAAGTCTCTACTATTTTAACCAATACCAAGGCCATTTGGTTTATACTTCCTGCTTACTTACCCTTCTCAGATTTCTGATGGTGTTGGCAGCTAACAGTAGATTTATCAATTTAACATTAGTTGCCTAGACAGTGCCTTTGCTATGAAAATGGGGACTTGCTTTTCTAGAACTGCCAGGTCTCCTGATGAGAAAGGTAGACCCAGACAGATTTGCCTTACTAACAGGTTTCATATTAAAAAGATAAGCAGGTTTCAGATGTAGCTTTTACTACTTAAAGGAGCTTGCTTTGCAATGGCTGTTCTCAGTAATCAACTACCTATGTTTCATGGTAAACGATTGGATAAAAAAGGTTTTAAATTTATTGTAAGTTCTGAGAGTCTAAGGAAATAGTCTAAGGCAAATATAAGTTATAAATATCTGAGGATGCATAAACTTAAATAAGTTATAAAGGTCTAAAATTGTTTTAAAATAAAACAAAAGTTTCTGATTTCTTCCCCTTCTATGCTATAATAACACTAAGATTTCAAAGGTTCAGAGTTTTAACATTTGATCAATGGAATTCTGATAACTGACTACTATTATCAGTCACAAGCTCAAGATTTTAAATTCCCTTTGGTTGTCTTCTAAATATAAACTTAAAGATGTACCCCATCATGCTAAAAAATATTTTCTGTGCAATCTATATCCATCCCTCTAGACAGAAAATAAAAAGAATGTTCATGCCTTTTAACCTAAAGCCGTAGATTTTGCTATGATTTATGTCACAGCACATGTGTACACCAATTGTTTTACAGACACCTGTTAGCATCTGGTTCTACAATGTAGATTTCAATACAGATTATAAACAAAGATAATGCTAACGTATCTAAAACTTGTATCTTCTTTGTAAACTCAAAGATTCATATAAGCTTTAGAGAACTGCATCCTGAATCCACATGTCATGGATCAAATGGACTCCAGATAAGAATTCCTGTCATGTCAATCAACAACCTAAGCTTCCCTACCTGTCACCTGTTCCTAAAGAGGAAGCTCCAAGTGTAAGATTTTTCTTTAAGTTCCTTAACTTTAACTTCCATCCCTAGTCTACATCCATCTCTGCAGATTTCCACTCAGCTGGTAGGCACCATCCAGAGATCAGCTGAGGACTACAATCTGCTCCAAAAGTGATCTACACCATGCCAGCCCCACGCAGTCCTACAATGCTGGAATGCCTGGGACTTGCTGGAAGCTGATATGTACCAGTCCGGCCAACATAAATTGATCTATCTCCTCAACTGGGACAATGAACCAGATGCTTGTGATGAATGTCCTGTTCCCTGAATCCCCTCCTGGCCTCTGACTAACATTCCAGCCTTCCTGGACCCAGGCAACCATGTCCTATCTTCAACTGAGAAACAGTTCCAGATGAGAATATATCACCCCTTATCATTAACAAAGGCTGGACTGTTAGGTCAAAAGGAAACTGTCTGGCAACGGCAACAAAGTGACTATATATTGCCAAAAAAAGTACCTGTTAGAACCAAACAGGCCAAGATCTATCAACAGGTAGATTCATTCACTAGCTAAAAAAAGTTCTAAAATATGACAGGACACTTGGGCTGCTCAATACAGAACAAAAAAAAAAAGGATGGCTTTAAGAAAAGTGTACTTTTTCTATGCCATCCAATCAGACAGACATCAATAGAGATACACAAACCCTAGCCATGCTACCAATTTTGTCCCTTGTCAAACAGAAAAGGTTAAGCTACGTGCTCTCTGCCAGCACTACCAGCCCACACAACAGACAGAAATGACCCTTCCCTGTCAAGGATTTGAAAGGGACACATAAGACAAAAGAGGAATGATGGATCAGCCTGACCCCAATTTAAGATTAAAATCCGTCTTGTTACAAGGTCAAAATAAGTTCATTCATTTCTGTAAAACTTGGGTTTGACCTATTTTCTGAAATTTTATATGTTCCACACCATAACCCTAACTTTTACCCTGATAAGATAGTCTGCCAATTAATTTTAAAATATTTTGCCAAGTTCCTGAGTAACCAAAAACTCTTGAAAACTCCCTAATCTTGGCAGTTTTGGAGCTAATAGAAACCCTACTTCTCCTGTATTTGATGCTATTTTTTTTTTCAAACCACGATTTAGGAACATGGGCCTGTCAGACAAAAAGTCAAGCTTGTTTAATTTGACTAAAAGAATTTGGGTAATGGTCTTTACTCTCATTCGATGGGATTAACAAAACAATTAGCTCATTTTCTGGGTGAAAACTCGGGAGCTACAAGATGCAATGAGCCACTGCTCTGAGCATCAGTTTTATTAAAAGATTTGGCCAAAAAAAAGACATTTTGTGTTTTAGAATTTTTATAAGAAATTACTGTGTGAATATGCAGATTTCTGCTTTTCATCTTGGATGATGCCCAGATTTTTTATTTCTTTTTTCATAAAAACCAAGTGACCATAATATTTTTATGTGCAGTGAGAGACCGCTCTCTGCGGTACTCAGAAGGGAAGCAAGATTACCAGAATCAGCAGTGCAGGCAGCAACAACCAGCCATGCCTAGGGTGAAATTGAGGATGCTGCCTTCCCTAGGCACAGCTGGCTCTCTTCCGCCCAAGCATCCCTGCCAGGAAGTGCTTTTTCTTGATGAATCCAAAGAAGCTTTGCTTTATTTTTTCCCCCATTTTTGGCTGCAAAAAATCTTCTGGCTCCCACAACAACTAGCGCAACTTCCAACTGAAATTGCTTTAAAATGTGATAAATCAAATATTTCATTTACAAAAACAAGATTACAAATAGCTCTGTGTTCTGTTCTAAAGAGTATCTCTATCACATAAAACCAGCCAAAACACAAATTTTTAAATAATATGTATATTTCCCCGTTTTGCATTTTAAGTTGGCAATACATCTGAACAATACAATCTGAACAGCTGTCTGTGGGTGCACCCAAACTTTCAGTGACCTTGAATTCCCAAGATTTCACTTGGCAGAGAGCTGGGCCTGTCTGTGTGCAAACAAAACATATATTTTTGTCTCAGTCAATGAAATCCTCACACATCCAAACAATGTAAGTCACTGAAGACTGTGGCACGTAATCTCTGTCATGTTCATCTATTGCTGCAATGAAACACCATGACCAAAAAGCAAGTTGGAGAGGAAAGGGTTTGTTGGGCTTACACTTCCACATTGTAGTCCATCACTGAAGGAAGCCAGGACAGGAACTCAGACAGGGCAGGAACCTGGAGTCAGGAACTAATGCAGAGGCCATAGAATAGGGCTGCTTACTGGCTTGCTCCTTATGGCTTGCTCAGCCTGCTTTCTTATAAAACCCGGGACCACCAGCCCAGGGATGGCATCACCAGCAATAAGCTGGGCCCTCAGCTCACTGTATAATCACTAATTAAGAAAATGCCTTACAGCAAGATACTATGAAGCCATTTTCTCAATTGAGGCTCCCTCCTTTCAGATGATTCTAGCTTGTGTCAAGTTGACATAAAGCTAGCCAGCACAGTCCCCATTTGAGCTGTCCCCAGTAGGCTACAGAGAAAAAGTAGCCATCCTTATTTCACCGTCATTCAGTGGTATGTAACAAAGTATAGTCAATAAGTGCAGAGTGTATTTACATGCTTATTTAAGACACATCTGGGCTGTCAAGATGGCTCAGTGGGTAAAGCCACCTGCTGCCAAGCTTGAAGACCTGAGTTCAATCCACAGAACCCACATGGTAGAAAGTGAGAATCATCTCCCACACTCTGTCCTGAGTTCCATACAGTCCATGCCATGCACACTGTGCACACACAGTTGTGGTGGAAGTTTTGATTTCTTTAAAAACATGGTTGTGTTGAATGGATGTGTTTTTTGTTTTGGTATCAAGTGTGGGGATGCTTTGTCCACGATGATAAACAGACTCATGAGAGGGGCATGAGGAATATCCTGATGGAAGAGAGTGTGATGGTTTGTCAGCCGGAAACTGCCATGTGCAGAAAACATGCTTTTTGCTGGAAAACATCCTTTGATGGGCAGGCTCCTTGGAGAGCATATGATCTTGGTCAATGGGAAAGTACCTCTTGTGAAAGGTATGATGTGGGCCAATTAGAAAACATCCTTGTGCAGACTCTTAAGTTATAAAGGGAACCTAAAGGACAGAGGAACATCAGATTTTACTTAGCTCCACCTCTCATCGCTGCTTTGCTTGGAAAGACTCCAGACAACACTGCAAGACTTGCTTCTGCTGAGACTTTGCTGCCTCTACTGCTGAAAATCGGGGCCAAGGTCAGGCTGAGATTGGAGCCCCAAACGGGGGAGTGCAAGAGCCCCTACTGCTTAGGCTGTCCCTGCTGGTGCTCCCCAGAACTGCTGCTGGTTTCCTGGCTGGCTGTTTTCAAGTTGTTGCTGGTACCTATTCCTGTGTATGCTGTTTGACTGGACTGCTGGAATCTTGATGAATCACCCCAAGGACCTAGGTCTAAAGAGCTCTACACCTTTTGTCTCCACTAACTTTTTTTCTCCCATATCTCAGGTCAGTGGGTTGGAAGGGAGGTAGGGATACTAATAGAACAACAAATAAATAGTTTAAGAGTATGCCTTCACACAGTAAGTAAAATATAATAAAAACATTTTTAAAAATTAAAAAAGACATACAGTTTTTTCCCTGTAGATGTACACATGTGCCCAAAACCTGCTCTATCTTGGATGAGCTGTGTGTATAAAAGACCGCGACTCTTATTAAGCACACACTGGGGAAGAGAGGCCAATTTTTTATTGATTAATTTTGCTACTTAACAATTTCATACACATTTATAATGCATGCTGATTACTCTTTCCCCCCCACAACTCACCCCCATATCAATCAACCTCTCCTACCCTACCAGTCTCTTTCACAAACTCATGGCTATGTTTTGGATCTGTGACCCACTTAATTTAAATAGAGCCGTCTGTGTTGACCACTGGGTTGAAACTATCTACTGAAGTCGGGCAGCTCCTCAGTGGTACACAGATGAAGGCAATGAGTCCCCACTATCCTCAGTCTATCAGTAGTAAATAGCTCAATGGTAAAGGGCGGGTTCCTCGAGCCTCCTTCTCTCTCCCTGGCTGATGGTGGGTCTGTTCTTAAGCAGACCCAGTGCAGGTATCAGCAGCTGCTGTGAGATCATGATTGCCTTGGATGTCTCTTGCCCATAACACAGCATTTCACAGCCATTCTCCCTATCTTCTGGTTCTTATATTTTTCCCATCCCCACCCTCACCTCACTCCTGCTTCTAAAATTCCCTGAACTTTAAAGGGGATAGGGCTGAGCACTCATCCATCACTTACTGTCAACACCTTGTACAGCCATGAGTCACCACCTTCACCACTGTTTGCTGGAAAGAGAGGCTTCTTTTGTTAAGGCTAGAGGGTATAAACATAAATATTTAGAAGACAGCTTGACAATATGCCAATGTACCTAAACAACAGTATTCAACTGCCCTAAGAACCTATGATCTTTCTCCACTGGCATGGGTTTTGTTTAGTTTGTTTGGTTTGGTTTGCTTTTAACCAGGCTTAGGGTACCAAGCATAGATTCCCTCCTGTGGAGCAAATTTCAAATCCAGAGAGCAATTGGTTACACTCATAATAGTGGGCACATCGTGCCTGGAAAGTTGGTCTTATAGATCAAAGGACTCAGACAGCTGGGTAAGGTCCTTGTTGCCTTCCTTCCTCCTGTAGCACCCTTCATAGAAACTTCTGGACTAAGCAAGCTGGCGAACAGGGAAAAAAACTTCCAAATCAGCTTAAGCTTTATTTTTCTGGACCATAAATCCAAGATGTGTGGTATCTTCAGGAACAGAGTTTTATTGTGTAGTTCTGGTGCACAACAAGAGGAATGGCAAGAGCCGTTATTGTTTTGGGAGCTTCTAGGGCCCCTAACCAACAACTCATAAGGAGGTAGCCCAATCCTGGCACTGGGGGTTTTGTTTAATAATCAATGACTCCTGGGTATGGATTTTCTTAGTCTTGCAGGATATCTCCCTCCAAACATTTTTAAATTACATTTTAAAAAATTTCATTACAAAATAGTAGGTTTCCATATGGCTTTCATAACCCCTTCATTTCGGTTAACCTTCCACCAACCCTGCGATTCCTGGCCCTGCTTTCCCACCCGTAATGGTGTGACCGCCCATAATCATAACGGGTGGATCCTGGGAGGGGGAGTAAGGCAGGAATGGCCGGGTGACGGAGACCTCATATGGCCAGTGAGTGCAGACAAGAACAGACTCGGAAGACAGGCTTCAGTGAGACAGTTAATTTACGGGGGAAACAAAGGCTATTTAAACCATTTGGGAGTGGGTAGGGGTCCTTGAGGAAAGTGTACATCACTAGCCAGGGCCAAGGTGCTGAGGATGCCTCATATGCACAGGGAGGGATTTCATATATTGCTGGACATAACCTTATAAGGAGGAGAAGTCCACTGTGGCTGCCAGGCTATGGTAATCTCCTCCAAGGGGCAAGGATTGGGACACAGGGCTGCATGGTCTGGGTATGCAGGCCCTGGGGGACTCCTGCCAATCTCAGGATGAGATTTCAGATCTCAAGATGAGATTTCTGGAGTTTGGACAGGTCTTGACCCCACTCTTACTTGGAACAGCTCCCCCATCCCACAACTCCCTGGCCCCACACAAGCCCATATGATCCCCTATTTCCTGACACCCTCCCTCCCTGCTTAAACCTTTCCATCCCTGATGTTTTCCCTTTCTACATCATATTACCAACATTCTACTAGCACCTCTTCCCTAATCAATCCTCATCCCAGAGAAAAGGGACTTTTTTTTTTTTTTTTTTTTTGGCAGCTATAGCTAGAAGCAAGACAATTAAAGGAAAAAAAAAACACAGCAGGAATCGCTCACAGCTTTCTTGAGGATAAATTCAGAATTGTTTAGAAGAAAATTTTGGTGAAATAAAGTCCAGTGCTTTTATCCAGATTTATTCCTGGTGGCAGAAAAGAGGCAAACACTCTGAGAAGCTGATCCCAAGGGACAATTCCTTGAAACAAAACCTTTTATGGACACATCTGTCCATCTCCATCACCCAGAAGAAAGGTGTTTGAGACAGATGCTGGATTCAAACCATCAGCACAAATGGCGCAGGCTATTATTGCCTTTCAGAGTTCAGCCATGGATGTTCCTGAATGCACGTCCTCTCCATCAGCCTCCAAACTGAAGCTTGCTGCTGCACCTCGGGGGTGTGGACTCTCTGCCGACCTTTAGTTGAGACACAAGTGTGATGACCCCTTCCTGTCACACCCATCCCACCTACTTTCCTTCAACTTAATTTCTACTGAAAAACCAAATGAAATTTACAGACTCATGAGGAAACGCCAGGAGTTTTGGATATGTCTGCAGCTTCCATATCATATAAGCTGATTCTTGGCCTCTGATTCACACAGGAATCATGGAAGAAAATGATGTATTTATGTCTAATGGTGAATTGGACAGAATTAGCTTCTGAAATGATAGGTGTTTTTTTGGGGGGGGGGTTGTTTGTTTGTTTTACAAGTTGAGTAATATTTCCTTTCTTAGTGAGATTACAGCCCCCCAAAAGGGGGGAATTATGAGTTATATACATTTAAAATTATTTAACACAAAACAAGATTTTTATAAAGGAGTCAGGGAAAGCAGTTTAGTGGAACGAAAGCACTGGCCCCATAAGCCTGATGGACCATTGCATCCAGTTGTTTACCTGGGTTCTACCAGGTAACAACTGGATGCAATGGTCCATGTCTATGAAATCCACACAGGTATGGTGGGAGAGAAGACAGAGACAGGAGAATCATCCTAGGGGTCACCAGTAGCTCACAGGCCGGCCAGCCTGGTTTACATAGTAGCAGCAGCAGAAATAAGAGACCCTGCTTCAGTGAGGTAGAGGGTGGGTATCACAGATGTGGATGACTCCCCAAAGTTGTCCTTAGACCTCAACATGCACACACCAATGCTAGCATGCTCCCATGTTCATTCATACATACACATACTTGTAAAGGGGGTGAACTAGATAATATTTTAGTAACTAAAACTAGAATAGTAAACGCTATAGCTAAAACCATGTCAGGACAATTAAATTCAACTCTCTTGAGATGCTGCTCCTGTTCTGGGAAGTATACTATTATTCTTCTCTTATATGTCATCTCCTACTGCCCATGCTGAAATATACGTGTATTACACCCTTTCCTAAAAAGCTTCAATTTTTTAATAGGATAGTCAACTTTTGACCATTCCTCCTAAATTCCTCCCTTATAGCAACAGAAATTTGCAGGAAACACAGCTCAGTGATTAAAAGCACGTGCTTCTCTTGCAGAGGACCCAGGTCCATTTCCCAGAACCCATATGGGGGTTCTTGGCCATCTATAACAGTTCCAGATTATCCTACATGCTCTTCAGGCATCTGAGGGTACCAGATGTACGCTGCAAAGGCAGAGACATACATACATGCAGGCAAAACACCATACACATACCATAAAATAAACAAGCCTAAAAAGAAAAAAAATTGAGGTCAGACTTTTCTAATCCATTTATTACTATATATCACAATTCATGTATCACTGGCTAAATAGGGACTTTCCAAAATGAAACAATAGCATATATTGAACACATATGCCCCTCGGCAGTCCTCCCATCTCCACCATTATTGACTGTTTCACCAAGTGAGAACAAGATTTACTTTGGCATTCGCATCATACCAGGCTCTCATCTCCAGGATCTTCGTTTCAAAAAGATAAGTCACAACTTGCCTTGTTTAATAACTAGACCACAGTGCCGCCTTCAAGAAGCAACTCGCACATAACTGGCTTCTGTGGTCCTATTTGACGATCCACTGTGTTTCCCACAGCTGCTCACAGCAGAGGTCCCTCAGGTACAGAGCCAATGTTTTGTCATTGGTCCCTCCCCCCCAGCTCTCATCTGCACACCAGCTAAGACAGTGGATCTATGAGCATGCAAAGATGGTCACTCCCCAACTCTACCATGACTCCTTTCTATAACTTTGAGTCAGATAGTAGTAATACAGTCCAAACAGAGTTGGATACCAAGAAGCCTACAGGCAGAGGGATAGACCCTCCTATTCACCATCTGGGTGTGTCCACTGTTGGCCATCTCTTCCTCACTGTCTTCTATCTCCAATGGAGTGCCAGTCCCAGACAGAAGGCCTCTTTATATACTTCTGTGATTCCAGATATTAATAATTGCTAAATGTCTCAGCTACTTTTCTATTGCTGTGAAGTGACACCGTAACAAAGGCAACTTATGTAAGGAAGAGTTTATAAGAGGCTTACAGTTCTAAATGTCTGGAGTCCATGACCATCATGGTAGGGAGCATGGTAGCAGGCAGGCAGGCATGGTGCTGGAGCAGAAGGTGAGAGTTTACATCCTTATTGAAAGTAGGAAACAGAGGGAGATAACTGGGATTGGTCTAGGTTTTTAAAACCTCTGGGCTTTTGAAGCCCACCTTCAGTGACTCACCTTATCCAATAAGGCTACCCTTCCTAATCCTTTCCAACATTTCCACCAACTGGGGATTGTAAGAAGGTGACTTTTATTATTTTTGTTTTACTATACACTCTAATTTATTTTTACTGTCCTTAATAGCTCTTCCTTCCTTCCAACCTCCCAACACTAGGTGGGAGAGAAGGAAGGATAAAGGGGAAATGGATGTAGTTCTCTTTGCGCTACTTCCTGCTGATTAGGGTCTTTGGAATCTTTATGGGCAATACCAATCTCAGTAGTCCAGCAAACCAGCAAACAGCAGTAGGAAGAACCAACAGCAGGGAGAACAGCAACCTCTTTTTTCTTTGTAGCACCCCTCTTTCTTCTTTGTAGCACCCTCTCTTTCTCCTAAGACCTCTGACTTTTTATCCCTTTCTCAAGTTAAATTTGTTCAGCTGGCTAAGCCACACCCCTGATAACTCGCAAGGCAGTTAATAGTTTACACCTGTGGTCTTAACTGAAGCAGCCTCACACCTGAGATTAAACAAAAACATTCTCATAACTGAGATTTGGTTGGTTGGTTTGAACAAAACTCATACCATGGGGGACCAAGTATTCAAATATATGAAACTATGGGTACCATTCTCATTCAAACCACCACATCAGGTAAGAGGCAGAGTAAGAATGAATGCTAACTAGAAAGAATAGCCACTAGTCAAAGAATTTTAAGCCACTTTGAGGACTCCATAAAGACTGTAATTGTCAGTGATGAAGATGTGACTAACCTCACAGTCTGCCAAGAAGTAGTGAAGGGCAGGGTGGGGGCTGTCTGTATCTCTGGATGATACAAACAGGAGATCTTCTGGGAGGCCAGCTAGTCTAGAGCAGAGGAAACCCTGGTAGGTAGAAGACACAAAGCAGAGAGGAAGCAGGATTTCATGACCTAACATCATCCTAGCACTCCGAGTGCAAGAGCATTGTTGGGGAGCTTTTCAAAGGATGGAATGATGTTCAGGATAATAGAGAAAGCCAGACACTTTGTGGTATCCACCCACCTCACACATCTCTCTTGTGTGTGGTATGCAGCTATTTCAACTGAGTCTCCATTCTGCTGTGCCCTGTAGTTTTCCTCTTTTTATTATCCATTATTGCTTCTTCCTTCCCAACACCCTAAATTCCTTATTTTCTCACTTCCGTTTTGTTTCAGGAACTTCTTTCAGTCATTCCTCTTGGGTAGGACAGCTAGTGACAAATCCTGAGTGTCCTCTTCTGAGAACACTATGATCCCCCCCCCCCATCCTCACTGAATTGGTTTCATTGAACAAAGGGCTGTGGGTTGACAATTCTTTCTACACTTTAGATTCATTCCACATTTCATTCTGGCCTCCATGGTTTCTTATAAGAGCATCCAGTGTCATTCTTTTTTTTCCCTTCAGACAAGGTGGCATGTCTCTTTTGAAAAAGCATATTCTGTTTTTAAACACTGTTTCTTTGTTTCCGGTTTTCAAAAGTTTCTATGTCTTGTAATGGGTTTTGGGGGGGCTGTTATGTTGGGGACTTTCTCCCCCTCTTGAAATACATTTTCTTCAAGTTCATTGAGTCTTCTGGACTTTTCACTCTGCTGTGGAATCATCCATAGACTTTTCGATTTCAATTTCTGTGGTTTCCAGTTCTCATATTTCTATTCTCTTCTTTAAAAAAAAATAATTATTCTGTAGAGCTTTCTATTTCTCTGCTTAGATATTCTGGCTTTTTTTTCTCTTATTCTAAATGTGTTCACAATTGTTCATGGAAGTATTTTCATGATAGCTGCTTTAAAATCTAGGCAGCAAGGCAAGGCTACTTCATTATGGCCACACAAGGGAAGAAGAAATTAGGCCCTGCCCTCAGTCTGTGATAACAGGGTTGGACCCAGGATCATAATTCTTATGTGGAATTTAGCTAAAAGAGAGCCATTATTGTCAAGAAGTTTTGTGTTTCGTTAGATTGTCCCTTCTCTTGGTCCAATGACTACAGAGAAACAGGTTTTTCTTAGAATAATGTTTTGTAAGAATTTTTTGTTTGTTAATGTCTCTGGGTCACTATATATTCCAACAACATCCTGGTACATATATGTGGCAAAAAAAGAAAAAGAAGAAACAAAACCTCTGAGGAATCGTCAACTCACCATGAGTCATTCTCTAGCAAGAAAGACTCAAGCCCATTCACTGCTTCTCCTCCACCTTTACAATCCGTTTCTATTTATCTTATACATAACGTCAGAGCTCACGGGCGCACTTCAGGGCAGGAACAGAGAGAACGCAACCACTCATCTTATCCACCCCAGAAATCCATGGTTGTTTTATGGCAGCAATTTTTCTCAGGTAAACTGGGTAGGTATAGTTTCACAATCTCCATATGCATGAAAAGCATAAGAACTAGAAACTACAGATGCACGCTGTCTCCCAAGTGGATATGTTCCCAGAGACGTGGCAAGCTATGAGCCATATGTTGTTTATTTGTTCATGGCATGCCAATTCTGGCTTTATTGATCATATCACTTCTGTGTTTCACAGCAGCCTGCATGCCTCAGCTGTGGTAGCTTGCCTCCTTGGTGTTCAGTATTTGTCTCGGGGATGTTGATTCTCTGTTCTCTTCCCCATCTGTTACAGAGAAATAACCCTCTATGGTTTCATAATTGTACCCATGTTATCCTCACTCTTGTCCTTGCACCTCCCTTCCTCTCTCCATTTTTCAGCTTCCTGACATGACTGACCCTTTACCATGTTCTAACAGAATGGTCTCAGTGAAGCCTGAGCCATAAGGTAGACATCTGCACTGTACTCTGGGTGTAAATCTTATGCCTTTGCTTGTAGCCCTGTTCGAATACACACACCTTCAGCCTTGACCTGACACAGAGGTTTTGGTCAGCTTGACAGCTAAGCACGCTGGAAAGAGACCTTAAAATATAAAAACTTCAAATGTAAACCCAGTCAGTAGGCCTTCTACACCCTCATTTTTCTTGCACGTTTTGTCGCCATGATACAGCGTGTCTAGCTAATTCAGAACATCTTCCTTGCCTCTCGGAGCCCCTTCCACACTCTTTTCTTTTTCTCCCTCTGGTAAGTTTCTCCCACACAGCTTCTTTTTGTTAGTTATGTCCCTCCCTTCAAATGTTCTTTTCTAATACCAAGGCTTCTTTGGTATTCAACAGTTTGTGGCTTTAAATATTGTCTACCTATTAATGATCTCTTAAATTTCTATCTGTAGCTCAGAGCTGTCTCCCAAACTCCACGGTCACGTGTTCAATCTCCTATCCAACACGCTAGTTGAATGACTATTGCAAACTCAATAGGTCCACGTCTGAACTCTCCCTCCAAACATGCCTTACCTACAACCTTCTCCAATAAAACAGATGGCCCCATTATCCTTCTAGAATCCTTAGGTTTTTTTTTTTTTGGTTTTTTTTTTTTTTGGTTTTTCGAGACAGGGTTTCTCTGAATATCTCTGGCTGTCCTGGACTCGCTTTGTAGACCAGGCTGGCCTCGAACTCACAAAGATCCGCCTGCCTCTGCCTCCCAAGTGCTGGGATTAAAGGCGTGCGCCACCACCGCCCGGCTCCTTAGGATTATTTTTGACCTTATTCCCTACATTGTAGGGGACAGAGGAAGTGCTGAGCAAAGTCCTGAGTGAATGAATGTGTATTGTTGACACGAGCAAGGCCATGTAGAAGACTCTAAAGCCTCAGCCTTGGGAGGAGAATAGCAAAGGCTTCCCTGTGTGAGGATCAGAGAGATGGCAAAGCTCTCCTAGGGAGCCTGAGTGTTTATGAACAATTGGTCAGTGAGTACAGGAACTGGCAACTGAGCTGTTTACAGCCAGTGTGGTGGCAGCCATGGGCACACCTTTATTCCCAACAGTTGAGAGACAGAAGCAGGTGGATCTCTGTGAGTTTGAGGCCAGCTTGATCTATAGAGACAGTTCCAGGACAGCCAGGGGTACACAGAGAAAGCCCATCTCAAAAAAACAGTAACAAAACAAAGACGATGACAGCCTGAGACTGCTCACCTACAGACTAGCTAACCCCTCCCACTGTGCTGTTCCTAATAAACACACTGAGGTTCTGTGTTGGGACCTGGAGCAGACTCCACCTGATGCCAGTTTACTCTGTGTGTATCTGTGTGTCTATTCTTTCTTCAGTCCCTCAACACTTCCAGTCAGGGTTCCTGAACCCAAGCCATGAAGAACACAGCACTGTATACTGCTACTTGCGACTCATGGCCAGAACCTATCCAACATGTCTCCCAGCGATTTCCACACCTTCACTGCTGCCTCCTGAGCCAAGCCACCTTCATCTTTTACCTAATGACTACAAGAGCTTCCTACTAGGTCTCTCTTCCTCCTGTATGGTCCTGCTCTCCACAGCTTTCTCAGTATTATAATCAGAGTGATGTTTTTAAAGAGTAAGTCAAGGGGTTGAAAAAATGACCCAGTGGTTAAGAGTGTTCACTGCTCTATCAGCTCCTGCACCCACATTAGGCAGCTCACACATACCTGTAGTTCCCATGAGTGTCCCCCAACACACACACACACACACACACACAAATACAATCTTTTAAAAAGTAAAATAATGATAATAGAAATTTAAGTCATCCCATCCTTCTATTCAAACCCAGAGTGAAAGCTGAGGCCCTTGTAAGAATCATTCAGTCTCGATATGGTCTGTCCTATTGCTGCTTGGTCCCAGTGTGGTGAATAGGAATGACCCCCATTGGCTCATATGCCTGAGTGCATGGTCATTAAGGAGTGGTGCCACTTGATAGGGATTAAGAGGCTTGGACTTGTTGGAGTGAGTGTGGCCTTGTTGGCAGAAGGGGTATGTCACTGGGGGTGGGCAGTGAGATTTCAAATGCTCAAGCCACACCTAGTCTCTCTCTCTTCCTGCTGCCTGTGGATCTGGATATAGAACTCTCAGCTCGTTCTCCAGCACCATGTCTGCCTGCACGCTGCCATTCTTCCCACCATGATGATAATGGACTAAACCCCTGAACTGTAAGTCAGCCCCAATTAAATGCTTTCCTTTATAAGAGTTGCTGTGGCCATGGTGTCTCTTCATGGCAATAGAGCAATGACTACAACATCCAGTTTCTAACTGGTCCTTGAGCAATCCATATATCCAGACCAGAGTCTTAACCCTGGCTATTCTTATTGTTGAAAATTTTTACCCTAAGCATATGCTTAGCTCAAATTCCTGCCTCTTTGCAGAAACATTTTCCAGATGAATTCTATCCTAACCACACTAACATTACAGTCTCTACTATCCCCACTAGCATTTCCTATCTCTTACTAGGTATTAGGTATTTTGTTTTGTTTTGTTTCTTCCATAATACATATCATTTTTAACATACATAGTAATTTATATTGCCATTATGCTTACTGACCATTACCTATTTTCTCTGTCAGGAAAATAAACTCTCCGAAAGCAAGGGCATCTTTCTTTGACCATTGATAAGTCCAAAGGACTTAGAAGATGTCTCCCATGCACTAAGCAAATATATGTTGGACGTAGGAATCCATCTCATTGAAGAAATGCATCAATCAAAGAATATTTATATGGAAATTCATTAATAATTTAAAATTATAAATAAAAAATAAAAATAACTTGAGTATGATCATATAGTAAGTAATATTAAAAGTTATAAACCCAAGATCAACGACCCAAATATTGAAACTCTGAAGTTCATATATTTTACTCTGAAGAGAGATACTCAGGGGGAGCAAAATACACATGCTCACATTATGCAGACAGCCCTACTAAACTCAGTTACCTGGATTCTAAATCCAAAGGATTAGAAAGAAAGTGTTCTATTTGAACAAGAGAAGACATGACAGAAACCTAAAGGGCAGCAAGAAGCAGCAGCTTCTGGGCAGAGTCCGAAGGACAAACTAATGTAATGTAAGCAGGCAAACTACAAATGAATGTAAGTCACTGAGGCACCTGATACTAAAACAGATAATCCACATCCTTCAAGGCCATGATACTGTCCCACACGATACTGACTTATATTCAAGAGGCTGAGCCTCAACTGAGATACTAGGCATCAAGTAGTAAGAGAAAAATAATATTCCATATACTTTGTGAAAAGTCATAAGAAATGTCACTGAAGTACTTCTACTAGAATTGTTAAGTAATGCTACATGTTGGTGGTTTAGGAGATAAATGTTTTTGAAATTAACTTCTGCATACTATAACTGAAGATTGCAAATAACCACATTTTTAGGCTTTCAGCTTCTCGCATGCACAAAATAATCTTATACTCCAAAACAGATCACATTCTGATCAACTTTCACATTTCAGGAGAGTTTTCATAAGTCTACATCTGAGATTTTTATGAGCTAGAACAAAGCATAAAAACTCTTGACCAGCTGAAATGCTCATAAAGGTATGTCTAAGTGGATGCATTAGCAGGTGGGCAGGGTCACCTAGGAAATGCAGCACACCAACAACATCCAAAAAGTGTGACTTGGAAGGGCTACCATGCTCCTCCTGTGTCTCTCCCTGATCTTCTTTGGTTTAAGGGTACCACATCTGCAAGAATTCTTTATTAGAAATACTATTATTTCTGATAGAGATGGCACATTAAACTCCTCAACACATTAGCTCAAGTTACTTTCTTTGCTAATGGTTAGGACATTTAGAACAGTGGGGCTTGAAAGAAACAGATGCAAGATAGGCTGGTCCTGCCATCTGTAGTCCACTTCCAGAGCTCGGGCCCAGCGTGTCTCCCTTATTTTTCTTAGTAGAGAGGTTGGTCAATCAGAGAGGTAGAAGGCAGAGGGAAATATCAACCCAAGGCATCTAAGTAGGAGGGGAGACTAGAAACAGTCAACAAGGGACATCTGAGAACAAATGTTTTCAAATGGCTCCTTCCAGTTTCCTGGAATTCACCCATGGTGGAAAGATTATTGTGAAAGGTAAGAATTGGGATACGCTGGCATTCTGCCAATCACAATATTTGTGATGTCCTAAAGGGGTACAGAAAGGTAGGAAAAAAATATCACTCCATATGAGCCATATGTTTTCACCCAATAAAAGTTATATTTATGGGGCTGGAGCGATGGCTCAGAGGTTAAGAGCACTGGCTGTTCTTCCAAAGGTCCTGAGTTCAATTCCCAGCAACCACATGGTGGCTCACAACCATCTACATTGAGATCTTGTGCCCGGGCATTTATGTAGAACAAATACTATATACATAATAAATTAATAAATAAATGTTAAAAAAGTTATATTTATAAAAATTAAGATGGGTGTGGTGACACACATCTTTAATCCCAGCACTTAAGAGGCAGAGGTGGGAGGATCTCTGAATTTGAGGCACGCCTATTCTACAAAGTGAGTTCCTAGAAAGTCGGACTACACAGAGAAACCCTGTCTAGAAAGAAAGACAGAGAGAGAAGAAAGAAAGAAAGAAAGAAAGAAAGAAAGAAAGAAAGAAAGAAAGGGAAAAGAAAAAAACTATAAGCTATTACATCTATAAAAATCTTAGTCACTTAGGCAATTATCGTCCTATATGTGTTCTATAATGTTCACTTTGAAGGTCTTGAAGTCATTGAGTCTGGGCTAAAATATGCTAAAAATACTCAGACCAAAGACACTGTAGGAAGTGCAGTAAAACCTATGACCCCTGGTTGATAAGGTTTCAACAGCTCCTGTATTTGATAGTTTCAATTATAGCCTGTAACTTTTCAAAGCCAGTGTCATTTTCCCAATCAGAGGAAAGATGTTATTACATGTCATATGGTAATAATCTCAGAAAGAAGGCAGAGCAGAGAGAGGCACTAGGTAGTCTTGTGCTCCTCAGGCCCCCAACCTAAGGAAGGAGGAGGAGTTGATGGTAATGGCCACAGGGAAACATTTCCATGTTACTGCTGTTTCAGCTACGAGTCTTATATCCAAAAACAAGGACTTTAAAGAGTTTTCCTCTTCTATAATTCCCTTTTTGACAATTTTAATATATATATATGCACACATATATATATTACATTTATTTATTTCTTCAAGTTACATATCAATCATAGCCCCCCTCCTCCCCTTCCCAGTCCCACCCTCTTCCCCTCTTCCCCTTCCCCTTCACCCTCCTATCTGCTTTTTTTTTAATTTAAGGTGTATCTTTTTTCCTCCAACAGCTCCCCCTTTAAGTCCAATAAAAGGCTCTTTTTCTTACAACAATAAATACAATACAAAACAATAAGAATAATTAGGCCACAATTATAAAAACTATAAGGTATAGCATACATTCCCAATGTCCAGTCCAAACATATTTGGCAACTGATATTCATATTCTATTATCTATCTCAATGAGTTTAAAGTTCTATACCTAACTCAGTTTCCATCCTAACTTGCATTACCAACTTAAAAACATCTTCTTAGACCTAGAACATAGAAATCAAGTTGCTAAGAGACAAGCAACATTTCCTTTTCCAAATATACAGAGATAGATAGGTGGTCTTCAAAAACCTCAAGTGATCTGTAGAATACAGCATTCAAAGATATTTTCTTAACTTAAGATTTTTTGATAGTGAGACATGTCAGCTCCTGACAGCACCCACCATTCTACTCCAAGTAGATGATGAGCATCGAAGAATCTCCATTTGAAGATGGCTGCATTAGAGGCAAGCTAGCCACTGGGCAAGAGAAATCCCTTGCTTCAACTGTAGACAGAATGCTGTCCGAAATGGACAAAACTTGGAAGCAGGTAAGTTGACAGCCTAGCTCTGCCAAGGCAGGGTAGACAATCCTTTCATAATTCCTGATTTACAGTTAATGTCTGTCAGAGATACTGGGCCAAAAGACTGAACATAGATGCTCTAATGTATTGAGAGAAGTTGGGAACTGTCCAGGCAGCCAGTTGTCTGTCATTTCCTAGTTTTAGAAGCTGCTGGCTCTGCACTTCCTGTATATTCAGATGTATTTATCCTCAGGTCTCTGATGTAGTTGAAGACTAGATAGCTATACTCACACAGTTAACCTTTTAATGTTTTTAGGTCTTTTTTCAATTTCTTCAAGATTGTTGCCTGAGATAAACTCGAAGCAGTGAAGTCTCCCTGTGCAATGGTGTAAACAAGCAAGCACAGCACATCAAATCACCCTCCCATGCTGCTGGTCCCTACCGAAAACAAATAGATTTAAATACTACTATTCCATTCGTAGGGGCATTTGATGTAGAATTTGTCTGTGGCAGATTGAAAACCAACAGTAGGCAAACAAATACTAAAAAATCAAGTTAAAGTATACTGAAAAACTAAAGAAATCCTCACTTTTAGGTAATTCTTTAACATTCTAAAAGTAATTTCTTTTTACTTTACTGTCACTGCTGGCTCTCTCTTCTCAATAACACCTGTACACATTCCCTAAGAATGACTAGTACACTCATATATTTAACTTATTTTGATTTTATTATCTTTCAGGTAACCAAAAACAGTGCCAGAGTTAACTAGTCCCCACTTCTGAGTTCTACAAACTCACTGAGGCACAGTTTTCTTGCCCATTTCTCCTGAGTCTGGAACTTTTGACATGGAGACAGAAATCATATATTAATCCTCTAAACCCACAGCAGGGTTAAAAATTAAATTTACTTTGACATCCAGAATCTGTTGAATGCTGAATTCTAAAATGAGCCTCTGAAGTTAAGATAAATATCCAGCCACACGCTGAAAAGGTAGGAAGCAAAGTGGTAGAGATAGCATCAAATTCAATTGAGGGGAAGATAAGGTGTATTCACAAGCTTATAATATTGTACAGCTACAGCAGCAGGAGATAGTGAGCACAGGAAGACTCGCTCCATTCACACTGAGCCAGTGGGGTTCCCAGCCTGGCTATGCTGAGAGATCTGTCTTATGCATAAAACTGCCTTCTGCAATGGCACCCTGTTGTATCAAGAGAGGACTCCCTGTCTGTGCTCTAATAATTGGATAATTACATGGGATTCCTGATGTACGCTTCTAAAGTATTTTAGGTAAATAAAATATGAAGCCAGGCTAGAAGCCAGATAATTCCAGGTCCACGGCTTGGGTCATCAAATACCCTCAAGGAAGTCTGATGTAGGTAGTTTTCCCAACATTATCATAACAGACTCATTATTCTCAAGCGGGCTTCAAGTTTTGACATAAGAAAGTAAAAATACTGTTAAATCACGGTGAAGTTCATGATATGAACCCAAAACACACACACACACACACACACACACACACACACACACACACCACACCACACACACACACACTCACCACACACACACACACACACCACACACACACACACACACACACACACACACACACACACACACACACACACACACGTTCTGAAAAGGTCAGTGATAATGATAGAAAAAAAAAATGTTCCAGCCAGGAAACAAATGTTTCAAATAGGAAGCTGGTAGGATTTCCGGGTCCTTTCCTTCTAGGACTTCAGAATTAGAAGTCTAAGAGGCTCCACACAGGCGCTACATTCACCCCTGATAAAACTAAGCCAAAGTGAATACAAAACCCAGAAGCCCTCCCTAGAGCGGGGGTAATGATACAGTTTAGCACCAAGGTCAAGCAAGGCACTCTCCTGCCTCTGATCTGAATGATGCTCAACAGTTCTCTAAAGGCAGCTTTCTTTTTCCTGGGGAAAAAAGTTATTATATCAGAAAACTAAGCTGGATAGTAAGGTACACTCCTATAATCCTAGCATTCAGGAGGCTGAGATGGGGAGGGGGGGGTGAATTCAAATCTAGAGTGGACTACACTGTAGATCCTGTCTAAAGTCATAAAGGGGAGAGGCAAGGGGTGGGGAGAGGGAGAAAGGGAGGGGAGAAAAAACTAAAATAAATTTTTTTTCTTTATATCTTCAAAAAAATTGGAGGGAGGTTATTTTATGTGCGAGTGTTTTGTCTGAGTGTGTGTACCATGTGCTTGCCTGGTACAGGTGGAGGTCAAAGCAGAGAATCGGATTCCCCTGAAACCGGAGATGTGGGTGGTCGGTGCAGATGCTGGCAATCAAAATCCAGGTCTTCTCTCTTAGTCAGTGTTCTATTGCTGTGAAGAGACACATTACCAAGGCAACTCTTATAAAAGAAAGCATTTAATTGGAGGCTTGTTTACAATTTTAGAGGGTTATTCCATCATCATCATGGCAGGTGAGAAGCAGACAGGCATGGTGCTGGAGCTTTACATCCTAATCCGCAGGCATCAGGCAGAGAGAGAGAAAGAGACTGGGCCTAGCATGGGCATTTGAAATCCCAAGGCTCACCCCCAGTAATAAATCTCCTCCAATAAGGCCACACCTACTCCAACAATGTCATACCTCCTAATCCTTCCCAAAGAGTTCCACTAACTGAGAACCAAGCATTCAAAAACATGAGCCTATGGGGGCCATTCTCACTCAAACCACCACACCCTCTAGAAGATCAGAAAATGTTCTTGACCCCTAAACCATCTCTCTCGTTTTTTAAAACACATCTTTGAATAATAGTATTTAAAAGTTAACCCAGGGCTGACTAAATGGCTCAAGAGACTAAGCCTGATGACCCGAGTTTAATCTGCAGTACCCACAAAGTAGGAGAGAACTGATTCCCACAAGTTGTGGTAGAGTTAGTGAACTAGTGTAGTGTCTGCCAGCATAGGATTTTGGAAATTTGGTGTCTCAGGAAAAAGTTGGGCATATCCAATTATGGCCATGTTTACCATTGAAAGGCATGCCTTGAGAGTCTGCGATAAGCAGATGACGTCTTTGATCATGGGACTTTGGACAGGGGTGTTCCCTGAAAAAGCCCACCAGGAACCATGGCAATGAGAGGCCGGAATCCTCTGAGACTCTTTACAAAACAACGGATTTAAATCACAAGCCCACGCGGCCTCACTGGCCTTCCTCCCCATCTTGTCGAGAGGCTTCACCTCGCTCGCTGCTTATCACCATTTTTCACCTACCTGCCAAGAATCTATGATGGTGGAGAAAGCAAATGGAACAGAAAAACCTCTCCATCTAAACCAGAGCATCAGAATGGCTGGAATTC
This sequence comes from Lophiomys imhausi, assembly GCA_907164525.1. Lineage (NCBI taxonomy): Eukaryota > Metazoa > Chordata > Mammalia > Rodentia > Muridae > Lophiomys > Lophiomys imhausi. The sequence goes on from CAJQZJ010032684.1 coordinate 2,664,210, forward strand.
CAGGACACTGGGACTGAGAGTCCATCAGAAGCTTTCTCCCTGGAGCTTCAGAGTGGGACTGCAAAACGTTTAACCTTGAAATAATTGGGTCCTAGGATCGCGGAGGCAAGTCCTGGCTGATTAAAGGATCACCCTAAATTTATAAACTAGTCTTAAAAACTGCCGAATAAGGCTTCAGACTTTAAGTTTGAAAGATTGGTTGGAAACCAACCACCTGTATGGATCCACGCCCAGAGAATTAACCTGAGAAAATTAATATTCTTTAAGAAACTTATTAGTGTTTGTTTTATAGGTATTAGGGTGTTTTAGATATTAGGTTTTAGAGTTAGGGTTTGGGTTTTAGGATTTAGGAACTTTATAGGTTATTGTTAGGTAATTGTTAAGTATTAATAAATATATAAGTAAAAATAAAAATTTACTGTTACACACAAGTTGTGCCAACTCAGACACACACATACATACTCACACAATAAATAAACAAATATAGTTTCAGAATTCTAAAAACCTTCATTTATTTATTTTATGAGATTACTATCATCTATTACAGCAAGAAAAGTAGTTAAAGTATGCGTAGTTTTTCAAAGTCAGATCTTGTCACCAAACCAAAGGATGTCACCATACTTATTCAGCCTGTATGTTCACCATGGCCCCCGGCCAACTCTACTCTCTAAAATGTCTCATCCACCCATTTGGTACAGCCTGGATTTAAATTCAATTCAAGTAACTCACAGCTCGTTCAAGGTTTTGAATGAAACATCACTTCAGTAGAAAGACAGATCCGGCCATCTTCTTTCAAATAACAATGCCTCTAGGTCTCTTCTCGTCTCTGCTCTATTTTCCATCACTGCTCTTGTCACTGCTGGGCATGGTGGTATAGATGTTTGCACTTGCACATTTCTGTGTCCCTGCTCTGTATACCCTTAGCCCCATGGAACTTCTTGTCCTGTTCACTACGGTATTCCATGCCAGCTGGAAGAGGGTCCACCACGTAACCAGGTAGTCAGTCATGACCTGGAGACCGACTGAAAGAGTTTGTTTTCATCTAGAATTTCAATTCACAAGGTAAAGGGATTTGTGGGGTTTCTCACTAATGGGCTTTCAACAAGTGTGTCTGGCAGACAGAGAGCCAGGTAAAGCCTGAGTGAATAAATGGATGAATGAAGAGTAGGAAGGAAATGACTAAATGTGATCTTTTCCTACACCATGTTTGCTTTGCAGAAGGTGGAATAGAGCATGAGGCAGGGAGAAGGAGGCAAGCAGAGAAGTGAGAAAGCAATGACAAGGGACACTGAAGGCAGAGCTTTCTTATATAAATAAATATATGTAAATTTGTTTAAAGAGCTGATGAAGACAACATGCGAGATTCAAGCACCCAGTCCTCCTGCAGCATATTCAGTAAGTAATCATGGAACAGCAGGAGAAATAGTCTTCCCCGGCAAAGAGCACACCAACTGGCTTTTCAGTACCAAGTGGTCAGCCCTGAGAGCATACATACAAGAAACATTATAAAGATGTAGGAATGTATACATATATGCATGTAACTGGCAAAAAAGAGGCCATGAACTTGAAATCAAGCTAGGAAGGGTATGTGGAAGGGCTTGGAGGGAGGGAAGGGAAGGGGAAAAATTTGTGATTATATTATAATTTCAAAACACATCAAAGAAATATTTTTTAAAGATCTCAAACTAAGCAAATAAATAAATAATGAAACAGAAAGACAGACAGACAGATAGACTCAGGGACTTCCTAGCAAAGACGTAGTCACTTCAGTAAAAAGGCCACCACAGGGCACAGGTGTGGGAGAACTGGCCCCGTCCTTCACCAGCAGCCTCACGGTGACATTGATGATGCCCTGGGCACAGAAGAGCTGTCCCTGCTCCTCACGGGAGAGCTGACACATATTGGCTCCTAGTTGATAGCTTCTGCTAAGAGAAAGACTCACCCTCCCTTGTGGGACTGGCCACTAGGAATTTGACCATGCTCCAGTGAGTATATAGACAACACAAAATGGACTTTTTTTGGTCAGGGTTGGGGGTGCTTCACAAGGAAGTGGGAGCAGACATGGGAAGACTGGGAGGTGAGTACAATAGGATGAATAATGTGAGATCCCCAAATAATAAAAAAGGGGGGCCACCACAAAATAGAAAATGTTTTCAAACTATGTATCTAGTAAGAATTTAATATCTAAAAGATATAAGACTTCATACAACTCAATGGCAAAAAAAAAAAGAATGCAAAATAAAATGGTCTGGAAAATGGGTAAAGGACCTAAACAGACATTTTCCCAATGATGACACACTTCTGGCTATGCCTGTGAGGGTGTTTCCAGAGAGAATTAACTCCAGAGGAAAGATTCACCCTGAATGTGGGTGGCCACCTCATGATGATACTAGACCAAATTAAAGGGTAAAGGAAGATGTCAGCATTTGTTTCTCTTTGCTTCATGATTGAGGATGCAATCTCACCAGCCACCTTGCAGCCCTGCCACCATCCATGGTTGTTTTAGTTTCTGTGACCAAATACCTTAGAAGAAGGAACTTATGGGAAGAGGAATTATTTTGGCTCACAGTTAAGGGGATAAGTCCACATGGCAGGTAATGGTTGGTGGCAAAAGAGTAACTCAGACGTATCTGATAACTTGGATGAAATGAATGAGCTCCTGAAAGAACTTATTAAAAACATGACCAGAAGAAACAGAAATCTGAATAGTCCTTTATCCACTAAAACCGAATCTGTCATTAAAATTCTTTCTACAAATTAAACACCTGAAACAAATGATAAATATTTTTTTAAAGAAAAACATCAATCTTTGATAGCTTCTTTTAAAATTAGGGGGTGGAAATAAAATAGAAGAAAACTAAAAAACCAGAAGAATCATGATACTAAAACCTGAAAGAAATATTACAAAGTCACCAGCTCATATCCCTCATTGATAGGTATGAAAATGGCATTCATAAAATATTACATAAAAATATTACATAGTTGAACAGAGTGAAATATCAAGATGATGATAATAAAGCATGACAAAGTAGTATTTCAAATAGGAAAGGTTGATTTGCCATTCAAAACTCAACCAGGTGTGCTGGTTCAATATGTGATCCCAGTACTCAGGAGAATGAGGCAGGAGGATGACTGTGGCCTGGAATCAGCCTGCAGTTCCAGGACAGCCTAGATTGTGTTTGGAAGAGGAGGGGGTAGTGGAGGAGGAGGAGAAAATCAATCAAGGTAAACTCTCCACGTTTATAGACGCAAAAAAAAAAGTTTTTTAAGAAAGAGAAACAAAAATTCACATGTTCATCTTCATTTAAGAAGATTGAATTTGCTTTAAAAATAAAAGAAAGCAGAAGAAAGTAAGTAGGGGAGGGAAGAGACACCTAAAACATGGCAAAACATAAACCCTTTCATGTAATATAAGAATTCAAGTCTATCTTCACCTCTTTTCTTCTTTCTTGTCCTAGAATTGCTAACTAGTGAAGTTAGGCAAGAAAAAATAACAAAAGGCAAAAATAATCAAAATAAATAAGCAAAACTAACACTTATAGACATCGTGGTCTATTGAAACAATTATACATCAACTATTAGAACTCATTATCTTGTCAAAAACTATATCATTAATCAAATCAAACAGGATCGCTGAACCTGTACACTATGGTCCCCAAACTTTCGACACCTGCTCTTCACTTTCAGAAGTCAGAGGTAACCATTGGGCTACACTTGCATTGGCCAACAAATCTCAGCCCAGCTGTCATTGTAAGTATTGGTAGCTTTCTTCGAAGACTCAAGAGCAGAGGTTCAGAAAACTTAACAGTTTGGTTCACACTGCTGGTGAATGGGGCTGATAGAATTTGAACCCAGATCTGGTAAATCCTAGAACAAAGCTGACCTGACCGTGTGACATTCCCAACTGGAAATGCTAAATGAGCCTGAGGATGAATCCCTGACAGGAAACAGGAGAATGCAATGGCTGACGGAAGAACTGGCGGCTGTTTAAATGTTCAGAAGGACTTTGACAGATGTTCAGAAGGACTTTGACAGCGTCGAAGATCTGATAGCGCAGAATTGTGACGTCATTAACAAAACAAAAAAGGGTGAGACCTAAAGAGGATTAGGGGCTAAGAGAGGGGAAAAACGTTAGACACAGAACAGATTGTTAGGTTACTGGTTATTTTGACAAAAGACTAAGAAGGGGGAGTTTCTAGGAATAGGTCATCATTTTCTTCACGAGACAGAAAAGTCATAAGATAAATGATAGCTGAGCAAAGTCAGGACCTTGGGCTTCCCTTGGTCTCTCCTTTTGAGTTGCAAGAATGCTGTCCCAGGCCAATACCTTCTAGACAGCGACTGTATCCATATCCCATCTTCTATCAGGAGAGCAAATGCCATCTTGGAAATGCTTAGTACACCTCCACTGTGTCTCCACGCATAGCAAAGACACCTGGACTAGAGGAAGACACTGGAAGGACATCGGCTTTCCTTTTTTCTTTTCTCTAGAGCTTCTGTGGAGGTGGAGGGTGAAGGCAGTGTACCCACAACATGTCAGTGGGACATCTCAAGGGAACTGTCCCTATGCAGAAACAAATCCATGTGCCTTGGGCACCAGGTTTAAGTCATCTACACAGGGCAGGAGACATGGAAGAAAGGGTACATATGAAGAGGGAAAGGAGAGGCTGTGCAATGTTTTCCTTTTCTGCAGGAGACCCACGTGATTCACAGAGAGGCCACTGAGTCAACATGGCCAGCTGGAGACCGCTGCTCCCACCCAGGCCACTCTGCTGTTTTCCTTGGGTGTGCAGCTGCTTCCCTGTCTATCATCCACCCAGTTATTTCCATTTTCTTCTCAGTACTCCTTAGACCAAAGCCTCCCCTCTGCCTTCATTCTCTGGGAGGGGGGAAAAAGCATAGAATGGCAGCTCTCTTTTGAGAATGTAGCTTTAAATCTCCCAGAAGCAAAAGCAGCTGCCTTTGGATTGGAGGGGTGATACGAGAGGTTAACCTGCACTAAGGAAGGGTTATGAAAGCTTATAAACCCAGAGGAATTCAGGCATAAGGACAATGCTAGTCTTGCCATCACTGGGGAAGCTAGAAATCCACTTAGGGAAGCCCAAGGAACACAGGAGACTGTGTTTGCTCTGTTGGGTGCCACTTTTCTATGAAAAATTCAGCCTCCCAGGCTCAGGGCAAGGGACAAACAGCAGGGCCAAGGGTGTCCTGGGCCAGCTGCAACTCCCATAGGCTCAGTGGTCCTTGGGCATACCATCTCGCATGTCCTCTCTGAGGGCATCAGGGCTGGCCATGCTTCCCTTTCCTAAAAAAAAACTCTGCAAATAAAACCAAAGGCATGACACTAACCCTGATTAGATACCAGACTGTGCCTGTATATATGTTTCACTTATACACAGCATGTGTTCAAATGGTCTCGAAGTCACGGTGAGCTAGCTGCTCCCTAAGAAACTGCACATAGAGAGATGTCAGACATGAAACTTGAGAAGTATATATTGCTAATATCACAGAAAGTGATCAACGGACGCCATGCGCCTTTGGATGGAACTATAACTCTTCTGTCGAAGCTCTCACCAAATTATCAAGTCAGAATTTGACCAAGCTGTAAACCCAAATGACAACTTCAGAAAACACAGATGCAAAGGAACGGGTCTCTAAAAAGCACCACAGGGAAACAACTAAAATTCAGATGGAAACAAACCCACAGTTCCAAGAAATAGGGAGAGACAGGGAGAGAAATTTAGGTATAAAAACATATCTGAACTAAACATAAATAATTTGCAAGCTGATACAAAGTAAACAAAAGGAACATTTTGAAATAAACAAGGAACTGTGAATATTTGAATATATTAAGGAACTAGTGTCAAACTTTGTAATGTATAGCAAAGGCATAATTTCTTTATAAAGAATATTTACCTTTCAGAGAGAAAATTTGAAATATTTGCAGATTAAATACTACATGTGTCAAACTTTGTAATGTATAGCAAAGGCATAATTTCTTTATAAAGAATCTTTACCTTTTAGAGAGAAAATTTGAAATATTTGCAGATTAAATACTACATGTGGCAAATGCTTCAAAATAACCCAGGAATGGGGCACTGGAGAAAAGCTTGACGGGTAAAATACTGTGTGTTATGTTGATGACCTGGGTCAAGAACTCACAAAAATAAGCAGGATTAGGTAGCAAGCATCCAGCACCCTATATATAGAAAGATGAGAGGCAGAGAGGAAAATGACCCAGAAGATCTGGGGTGGGAAGGAGTAGAAAAGAAAATCTTACTATTCTATGTATTTAGAAAATTTTCACAACAAAAAAAATAGATCAAATTTTCAAAATGATTGGTTAAAATAGTCATGAAGTATCTCCCCACCCCCACTCCAAAGTCAGGATTCACATCAGCCAGGAACCAGAAGGAGCAGCAGAAGCAGAGGCGGACACAGTTTGCCAGAAAGCTGCAGAGGTCACCTGGGCCCAAAAGAGATAGTGTACGTGGCCACCTCCCCCTGGCCCCGTAAGCACCTTCTACTCAGAGGGCACAGGGCAGGTGCTGGAGATAAAGGGATGAATAAAATGCAGCCGCTAATGTCGAAGGATGTGGAATGAGAAGCAAGCAGGCAGTTACCTCGGAGTCTGACTTGTCTTATTACAGTGGACAAAGTATGCCCTGGGAGCTCTTGCAGTGGTCATCTAAGTAGAACATGGGACAGCAAAGCCGTCCTCAAGTATTCCCAGAATTACCTTGTGATTAGATTTCAATTCCCAGCCCTGTGGCTCTGGAAAAAGAATTCCCTCTGCAGGCTGGAGATGTGAGTGAGCATCCAGACCTCCTGGCAGCCTAGCTCCGTGTTTCTGCTTAACAACTGGATTCCCTGCTCAGCTGGCCTCTGTCACGACTGCATTAGCCAAATAAGTGTGTCCACTTGTCTGGTGGTTCAGGTTTGTGGTCAAATTAATGACCTGGCTGGTCCCTAAGGTCTCTAGAGTCTGGTGCCTGTGTGACCATTTCTGAAACATGCATGAATTCTCAATGTGCTGACAAATCAAGATCTCTAGAGTCTGTGCCTGAGCGACCATCCCTGAAACACGCATGAATTCTCGATGTGCTGACAAATCACTGAGCCCTGGAGAAAGTACCAGAGGAATGCCATCCCTGGGGTCCTGCCTGGTTGACACCAGCCTTCCCACGAGCCATAGTTCTACTCTGTGTGCCTCTTTGATCTTCTCCATCCCGCAGAGGGAGACCATATCGGATGCTTCTTTGATTTCTGAGTCATCTTCTCACACCATGTGTCCTACAAAGTATTTTGGTTCCTTGTGTTTGGTTTCAAATGTGTTCCTTGATTTCTTCCAGTCTCATTCGACCACATCAAAATAGCTAGCTAACATACCATCTATATGATGGTAAGTCACATGCAAAGGAACCATTAACAGAAGTGTGTGTGTGTGTATGTGTATTTCCGTGCATGTGTATATTTTAAAGGAAACACAAATTAAATTTTTAAAAAACAACTTTAGTTCTCTTTTTTAAAATGACAGCCTTTTTGACATATCCCACCATGTTTGACTTTGGCTTCTGCTTGGGGCTGTGAAGACCATGGTCCTCAAGTAAATTAATCAGCTGCCCCTCACCTGCCCAAAAACTTCAAACAAAAGGAAGGACACAGCAAACTCTGAAGAGAAGATGGCTTCTGTCGTCTCTAGTAGTTTCACCATCATTCTCTCGGGACAGCCTGTCCTCTGGACCAAAGGACAACAGTGTTTCCTGTGAGGGTTCACACAGTAGATACTGAACTCTAGAGTCTACCAGCCTTGCTGTTTCAGAGTGATAGCAGCCACAAATGATATGTAATTGAGGGAGTGTGGCTGTGTTCCAATGAAACTGTTGATGCACAATGAAATTTGAATTCATATAAACTTTATGGATCATGAAATATTACTCTTTTTATTTTCCAACCAATCAGGAATTTTAGGGCCACCTGGAGGGATTTACATGGTCATGCTGCGTTGATTCCTGCTCTACTACGGTTGAAACAGGCAACGGTTCGTAAAACACATGACTTGGTGATACCACCTACCCACCCACCATGCAAGGTATCAACTAGAAACGGTTCTTAAAACCACAGGAAACCAACTTTTGAACCTTTCGTTAAAATTAAATGAAGGTCTGCATATTTTTTTAAAATGTCATTTTGCTATTTTAAATCCCAAGTAGTAGGAATTATGTAATTTCATTTTTAGTTAATGAGCTCAGCTCAAGGAACAATCTCTGTAACATCCATAGATGAGCACTAAACTTGCAGAGCGCTCACAATGAGTGCAGTGAGACTTTTCTCAGTCAGTTTATTGTAATGTCTGACATAGGTTGGATTTTTAGGTATTTATAGACACCCCTCAGTCCCACCACAGTCCATAAGTAGCTGACACACAGAATGCTTTGCATTTTTTTTCCTCTGGCCTAATCTACACATCCACATGTTTTCAACCTTCTTCTTCTAAAGTAAGTTTGGAGAGTATTGTCCTAATCAAGACCTTTGTAGGCATGCCAACCACACACTTCTTGGGCTCTTTTCTCATGTTGATTTGCTTCACTTCAGATTTCCTTACATGTGTCTTTACTCGGAAAGACTTTTCTATTTCTACTTTCTTTAATTATTTTTTAAAATTTGGTTGTGCGTGTGTGTGTGTGTGTGTGTGTGTGTGTTATATACACATGTGGATGCACATGCATGTAGAAGTCAGAAGTTAACACTGGGTGCTTTCCTTGACCACTCTCAACTTTATTTTATAAGACAGGGTATCTTGTTGTATGTGGAGCTCACCAACTTGGCTAGCCTGGCTGACTGGTGAGCTCCTGTCTATGCTCCCCACATTGCTGGATCTGCAGATGGTCCCTGCAGCACTAGGCTTTTAACACGGGTGCTGGCAGTCCAAACTCGAGTGTCTGTACAACAGGCATTTTACTGACTGTTCTATCTCCATCATCAATACCCTCCCCCTCTACTCTCTCTTCTATTTCTAATCTCTGGGCTCCTCCTTTTTTCCAGACATCCAGACTCCTGGTCACTTGGCTTGTGCACACATTGGAGCTACATTTCTCAGCTGAACTTGCAATGTTCCTATCACCATTGTCCCAAATCCCACTTTACTGCATCTTTTCTTCTTTTCTTATGCATACTTGGAAACGTCCACGATGAAAGATTTAGAAAACAGAGCATACCTTCCTATAGTCTAGGTTTGGTCACAAAAGGAATTTGAGTTAGGAAGGAAAGGCAGTCCCTTGCCACATCTGTTTGCCTTTGCCCAACTTGCTCCTCTGTCTGGCCTGACCTCTCCATTCTCTGTCTTTGATAGAATAACTCTTAGCCTCTTATGTCCAGGCCTGGCTCTGCGTTTCCAAAGCACTTTACACATATTTGTTAAAGCATTTCTCATTGGACTGCAGTTACACAGTTATCTAGCTACCCTACCACCAAGCCCTCAGCACCTCCAAGCCTAGAAGCAACTATCATCTGTTGCCTCCTCAAAGCCTAGCACAGAGTCTGGAACACGGTATTAACCCTCCATCTCTCAGACATGTTAAAGGCAACGTCCCCAGGAAGAAGGTGTTGCGGGGAGCTCACCAGAATTTTCTTCCTCGCTCTCAGCCTTCATTCTCTCTGTTAAAAATTTAATAGACTATGTTTTAAAATCCAACTTCAAAATATGCCTCCCTTACCCACTCACAATGAAATGGCCCCTCCCAAATGGCTCTTCTGAGGAATTCTGGGATCAAGGCCACAGAACAGACAAGAAGGTCTTTACACCTGGGAAAGAAAATGCTTACGGGACACCTCCTAACTTCCAAAGCACTTGGCGTGTTTTTCCTCCCTTCCATTTGCCCACACGTTGCTGCGAGGTGAGCCTGAGACACTCGTGTTCTCATCTTTCAGACTCAGGAAGTAAAGTGTCGAAGTATAAGAACAGAACCCGTGAGAGCTCTGGCCCTAAAATCCTCAGCTTATCCATCTTTCCACTCACCTGCATTTCAGTAACACTAGGCTCAGGAAGAGTAGATTGATTTTATTTATTTATTTATTTATTTATGTAATCATTCATTCATTTATTCATTTATTTTATTTAGCCGGTTATGAATGGTGGCATTAAACTGCAGGACCATGTCCTAGAAATCCATTTCAAATACAATCATGCATGCAGAGTAACGGGTAAAGACACCATATCCATCCCGCTCACACTGCGGCTGCTCTATGACTGCCCTAAGTAGTCACTGACTAAAGGATTTCCAATGAATCACTGACTGCTCAAAATCCGTAAGCTATGCATTTCTGCAAGAGGAAGTACATTGCTTACTACCCAAAATTATCACTCACGAGGAAGCACTGCTATTTATAGGTTAAGTGCAAGCTCTTGATTATCTCTTGTTTTTATAATTCACTTTTCCTAAAGTATTAAATTTAGATTAGGAGGCTCTCGGCTTCAGTGTGCCTTTAATTCCTCCACAGAACTCTGTATGACTTAACAATCTTTTCAATTGTCTTACTGTTGACTGCATGTAATTTCTCTAATATTAGAACATACCATTTTAGTGAGAGATGGGGCCATGCCTGCCAAAAATCGTCTTGTTACTGTGTGGCAACCAAAAGTCAAGATTGTTTATCATGTTAAGTTATTCAAATGAGTTACATTTAGTTCTCCTCTGTTAGCTAATACCTTTTCATCAAAGGCCTATAATAGTAGGGCATGCATAGCAGGCCACTCTTAAGATCCTCAAGTTTGATTCAGCTACATATCTGTTCATTGAAAATTTTTCAATATGGCAGAGCACAAAATATTTCCCACAAATGCAAACTCAGACATCGTCCCAATAGCTGCGCGAAGAGAATCACTGGCCTTTGCCACCAAACTCAGAGGCAGTTCACTCTGCAAGACATTTTGCTTGTTTCTTTCAAAGTTCAGATGCATCACCTTTTTCCTTAGGGTAACAAACTATAATTGCTAACATACTGTGCAATGTTTACTGTTAAATTTGCAATCTGGACAAACAGAAAATTACACCGTGAGAGGCTGGAAACAGCTGCAATCGGTTGTCACCCACAGCACCTCCCTCAGAGGCTGGCCGGAGTCATCAACACTCTGCGGTTTACATTTCTCTTTAGAGTGAGGGTCTTTTCCGCAGAAGCCAAGGAGATTAAGATGAAAGCCAACTGCCTCCCGGGGTGACCTTCCTAACACAGACCTTGAGCAAGCGCCTTGGGGAAGAGAGCTGTGAATTTCAGCAAGGGACTTGACAGCTTCACGGCGGCGTCCCTCGCACTTGGTTTTTTGGAAACAAAAAAGGTGATTGCACCTGCATGAACCACCCCTTCCCCGCCCCTCCTGGAAACTTAAATGGCATTCTCCCTGAGGGTCTGGACAGCCTGGAGGCAGCATGGGCACACTCTCCATGGTCTTAATACCAATGGAAACACCCACCCTCCCACGCGTGGAGCGTGGAGTCGCCGCGGGGCGGAAGGGGACCGGAGTAGGCTGGCGACTCGTCCCCCACCCCCGAGGCACCGCATTCTGTTTCTCGGCACGTGGAATGCTCTCCCGCAGGTGGCACCCCACGAGTGGCCCCCCACGACCCAGATCCCGCACCCCACCCCGCATACCTTTTATCCAGGCAGGCGATCCACTCGCCCGAGGACGGAGTGTGAGCAGCGTGCGCAGCGACCATGTTGGGAAGCAGCGCGCGGTGGCCCCGGGCCGCGGCCACCTCCCGCGCGCCTCCCGGCGGGCTCCCGCGGCCTGCGGGGCGGGGACCGAGGGGCGGGCCAGGCGCGAGGCCCGCGCTGCAGTGCGGCGCCCGCGTGGGAGCCCCGCCGCCCCGCCCGCCCGCCAGGAGCGGCGACCCCACGGCACCTGCGGCAGGTGCCCCGCTCCGCCAGGCCTGCGTCCACCCTCACCTGGAGCCTCTGCGGCCGGTGCCACCCGAGTGCGTGTGGGGAGGGGACGTCAGACTCTATATATTTTTCATACGGCAAATGCCACTAAAATGGCTGCTGCCTCTCCGTTTCCTTAGAAACCCATTAGTCCTCTTCAGCGGCTGTCAAAACTTGCTAGCTGCTCCTGGCTCACCTTTACAGTCGCCCCCTTTAAATAGGGATGAGAGAGGGCAGGGCTGAGAAGATTTGCAAGGGGCAGGGGAGGGGAACACCATGGTCTCTTGATGTGGACCCCCAAAGGGTAAAGGTTGGTGGCGTGGGGGCTGGGAAGGACAGAAAGAGACAGTGTGGTCACAGTCTGAGGCAGAAGGACCCCGGAGACCAGAGGATAATGGGGGGGGGGGGGGGGCGAAATGAAGTCACTGGCCTTGGACCTTGGACTTGTTTGGGCTCCATGACCCGAGTACAACAAAAATAAGCAATTAAGAATAAGCTATTCCTGGGTCCCAAGCACAACTGGGGTTTCAGGTCTGGAATCCAAAATTCCTGGGCACTCCATGAACTTGAGTGGTGGCCTCCTCTCTCACACAGCGTTCCTCTTCCCTGACCCAGTGCTGAGTGTGGCCGCAGTTGCCTGTCTCCTTATGTGTTCACAGTAGATCTAATGCCTAGTAGTTCTTCAGTTATACTCTGCCAAAACACAACGATTTTACAAGGAAGGTTGTTCAGGAATTTGGGGACAAGTTAAATCTGTTGGACTCCTGCCAAGCACTGTTTTGATTATTTGTGACGTACATTTAGGCAAGGGTGGAAAGGAACATTGCTTTGCCCTCTTTGTTCATTGCTACCGTTTCCCCCCCATCCCCCACCCTTTAAGAGCAGATTCGGGGAACCTAGGGAGAAGGAAACAGTCTGTGCCTTCTGGGATTATTTTGTTCTCATACAACCTTGACCTTAAATTTCTCCAGAAATTTTTCCATTTCCCCATGTTCAACAGACAGGATCCGGTTTCAAACCGGCCACCAAGTGCTTTCAGCAGCACCTCCGAGGGCAGGGCTTGTCCCTCAGCTGCGCTTCATTCTGTTATTCTCTATTATTTACCATAAATATCACTTAATGAATTATACCACATTAAGATTTTCAAAGATGTCATCTTATATGGTATGAAGAAGGAGAGGTGTCCTCTAAACATTTTTGGTTTATGAAGGTATCAGAACGATTGGAACATTTCAAGGTTACTGGAGGCTTGCTCAAAATGCCTCAGAGAATATTTGGAGGTAAGGAGCAAGAGGAAAAAAGGAATACATGTCACCTGTCATCATACAGAGGTAGCCAAAGCTAAGAATATTTGCTATTTCTTAAATACACTAGGTGTTAGGCACTGGGCAGCGTTCTTCATATGCATTATCATTTAATCTTCAACATTCTGAGAGGCAGAGACAGAGGGACAATACTCCACAAGGGACACTAAAGATCCTTGAGAATGGAATGAAACAGTGAAAATTCTATTTTGAGGTAGAATTTCTGACTGGTAAAGGAACACATTTAGGGGTTGCTTGTTGTGGGATAAGGTCCCCAATAAGCCACCACGCATGTGAAGCATTTTAAGATCTGTCTGCTAAAGTACAAGGGCTTTGTTTGTTACATGGGGAATTCTGACTTACCTCTAAGGACAAGCAGAATTATTTAATTATTATCTGGAAGGAGCACCAACAACTATTAGCTCATTCAGAGCATGTGTATGACTTCATCCATCTCTGGAAATAGGTGCCAGTGAGTCACCAGGATAGTGAGAGCCACACAGGGACCATGACCAGACATGAGAACCACCTTCCTTCCCTTGTACTGAACTGGTAACTTCAACGTGATGGTTCTGCTGTTTCTGGCAATGGAATGAGAATATAAGGTCTGTCCAAAATGACTTTCCAAGTGATAAGAACTAAATGGTTATAGATTGTTATTCAAATATAAGAATGGAGACACATCTCAGGATGGATATATATATGTATATATCCCTACAAAAGTAAAGGAGAATGCACATTACTGATTATTACATGAGGGAAAAAGCCAGGCAAAGAATCCAAAAATATTCCTCTACCTTTTTTTTTGTTGTTGTTGTTTAATTCTTCTTTCTTAGATTTATTTATTTTATTTTGTACGTATGAATATTTTGCCTGCATGTATATAAGTGCACCACATGCATCCCTGGTCCCCATGAGGGTCAGAAGGGGTGTCAGATTCCCTGGAGTTGGGGTTATAGATGGTTGTAAGTTTCCATGTGGGTGCTATGAACCAAACCCAGGTCCTTTGCAAGAGCAGAAAGTGCTCTTAATCATCTTTCCAGTGCTGAGGTTGTTTAGTCTTGAGCATTGTGTATTCAGATGCTGAGTTCTGTGCCTCAAGATCAGGTTGCAGCCTGGACACGAACATTGTAATGACCAATGTGCTGTAAAGAATGGCCCCCAATTATCTCTGATTGGTTAATAAAAATACTGGAGCCTATGACTGGGCATAGGAGATAGAAAGGCAGGACTTACATGATGTCTCTGTGTCATTTACTAAGGAGCTAAACAGGCTAGAAACCACCTGTAGATATTTGGGAGCAAAAAGGGGCATATCAAACCCACAAAAAAAATACTCAATACTCCAGACTCTATTTTAAAGAAAATAAAAATAACACCAGGCTAAAAAAGACTATACATGAAGTGTTTCCATTTTAGAGAAGGTAAGTTTACAAAGATAGAACAAGATAGATTGGGAGTTGCTTGGAGCTGGGCAGTAGGATCAGATAGCGGCTGTCACGAACTCAAGAAATGACTTAAAATTGCTTGTAGTGAGGAACATATATGTCATGAAATTTACATAATCCCTGAATGATATGTTTAAAATGAATGAATGTTACGGCATGCAAATAACATCACAATGAAACTGTTTAAAAGAAACAATAAACCTATCTACTATGGGGTCAGGAGAGAAATACACTTTATTAAGAAGAATTTTTAAAAAGTATAGGAAAAAATTAAGAATACCTATAATTCTATCACCTAGAGATGGGGTGGCCTTGTTAATATTTTAGCAAACTTCATTCTAAACTTTAAATTTTAACATTTATTTTTATGTGTATAGGTATTTTGTGTGTAGTGCTCATGGAGGCCAAAAGAGGTCATCAGATTCCCTGGAATGGAAACTGCAAGTCATTGTGAGCCACGATGTGCATGTGTGTGCTGGGAATCTAAAATTTAAATTCTAAAATTTAAATTTTCTATTTAAAAAAATACAGGGCCTTGGGCTGGAGAGATGGCTCAGAGGTTAAGAGCACTGACTCCTCTTCCAGAGGCCGTGAGTTCAATTCCCAGCAACCACATGGTGGCTCACAACCATCTGTAATGAAATCTAGTGCCTTCTTGTGGCTTGCAGGCATAACTGCAGACAGAACACTGTATACATAATAAATAAATAAATCTTTAAAAAAAAAATACAGGGCCAGGCATTGTGGCACATGCCCTTAATCCCAGCACTCAGAAGGCAGAGGCAGGCGGATCTCTGTGAATTCAAGGCTAGCCTGGTCTACAAAGCAAATCCAGGGTAGCCAGGGCTCTGTTACACTGAGAAATCCTGTCTAGAAAACACACACACACACACACACACACACCTAAAAAAAAAAAAAAGAAAGAAAGAAAGAAAAAGAAAAAAAAAAACAACAGGCAGGGGCTGGGGAGATAGCTTAGTGGTTAATTGTACTGGCTATTCTTCCAAAGGACCTGGGTTGGATTCCCAGCACACACATGCACATGGTGGCTCACAACAACTTGCAATTTCCATTCCAGGGAATCTGATGCCCTCTTTTGGCCTCCATGAGCACTACACACAAAATACCTATACACATAAAAATAAATGTTAAAAAAAAAGGTATAGCCAATAGCCACAAACACATACATAGAACTTGCTATTTATAATCAATCATTTATGTTATAAATGTGTATGTGGTGGTTTGAATAAAGTGGTCCCCATACCTCATGTGTTTAAATGCTTGACTCATAGGAAGTGACACTATTAGGAAGTGTGATTTTGTTAAAGAAAGTGTGACACTGTGGGGGTGGGCTTTGAGGTCTCCTACGCTCAAGCTCTGTCCAGTATGGAACACAGTTTCCTCCTTGCTGCCTGTGGATAAAGATGTAGAACTGTCAGCTCCCTCTCCAGCACCATGTCTGCTGGCATGCTACCATACTTCCCGCCATGAGGATAATTGCAAAAAATCCTCTGAAACTGTAAGCCACCCCAAGTAAATGTTTGCCTTTATAAGAGTTGCCATGGTCATGGTGTTTCTTCACAGCAATAAAACCCTAACCAAGACAATGTGTATAAATATATTCAGGTTTGAAACCATTAATAGATTATAAGCTTTTCTACAAGTAATGTAATATGTTTTAATGTTCAAAATATTTTCATTAGGAATTTTTTATTGGTTTTTGAATACTCAGATATACAGTTGTATTTTACGTAAGTATCCTATAGAGTCGTTTTGATCATTGGCGAAAAATATTTTCTTATCACCTAATGCTCTTCTTGTCGTTCAGTGAGTTTTCTCTCTGACAGCTGAGGCATTCAGTATAGACCTCCAACTAGATACAGAGTGTGTTATTCGATATATATTTGTTAATGTCTATCAGCCCTTAAATAAGCCTTAATGTTCAAGCTGCATTTTGTTTACCTGAGCAGAAGCTAACTTATTAGTTTGGTGTAGATCCCTCTGTTCAAATTGCAGTCCCTTCTTCCACTAATAATCTCGCCTTAGATGAATTACTTACCTTAAGATTCTGTTTCATCAGTAAGTGGTGATATCCGTGGCACTACACGTGAGTATCATGCTAGTGGGACAAGTAACACAAGTACTAAGTATACAGTATGCATTCAATAACTCTTAGTTATTACAGTCTGCACAATACAGATAAATAGTATGAGCCTTCTGTGTTTCACGGGAACCTAGTGATAAATCAGTGAGGTCCCTTATATTGATGGCCCTCCATTTACATTCTGTAACTTGAAAGTTTCCACAGTGAAGGATTCAGGAGATGGTTCTCCCTAAGAAACACTAACACTTCCTACTTGGGCTATTTTGAGCTTCAAATCACAATCAACGCCATTCACTCTCTGCGCAGCTCTGCCTTTCTTCAGATGAGAGCTACACATACGTAACACTGGATAATTATCACCCTATAGAAACCAAAAGCTCAGCAACAACAATCAAGTAGAGCCCTGCATTTTCCCGGCCCTGGAAATTCCATGGTAGACTGGGTGTTCACCGACATCACGTTGGTTTCCATGGTGCTAGAGGCTGAGGAGGCCATGATATACTTTCTAGAAGATGGAGACCCAAAACAGCTGATGGTATGATTCAAACTGAGATCAAAGATCAGAGCATCGGTGATACTGATGATATAAATCTAGGTCAGAGGACAGAGAGACATGGAATATGGTGCCTGTGTCCAACAGCAAGACAGGGAAGGAGAGTGTAACCCCCCCTCCCACTTCCTCTACTTTTTTTTTTTTTAAAGACTTTATTTTTTTTTCTTCAAGTTACATCTCAGTCACAAACCCATCCCTATTCCCCCTTCCTATCCCGCCCTTCCACCCTCTTCCCCCCAGAAGTTTCCCCTTTCAGTCCAACAGATGGTTCCTTCTCTTATAACAGTAAGTATTATACAAAACAATAGATATAAATATGCCACATTTATGAGAGTTAAATGGCCCAGTATACCTTCCCAATGTCCAGTTTATACATATTTGGCCCCTGACTTTAACATTCTACTATCTAACCATCTCCATGAGTTTAAAGGTCTATATCTGACTCAACATTCATACTAACTTGCAACACACTTTTAAGAGTATCTTCTTAGATCTATAAAACCCTCTTGATTCCTAAACAACTCAAAATTTAACTATGAGACTCTAGCTGTCTATTCTTCAACCACCTCAGAGACCTGAGAGGGATAAAGCTTATATAGGAAGTGCAGGACCTGCAGCTTCCAAAACTAAGAAATGACATACCAGTGACTGCCTGGACAGTTCCCATTTTCTCTCCATACATTCCTGCATCAGTCTTCAGCCTTTGGGTCCTGTTTCTCTGACAGACATTTGTTGTAGAGCAGGGATTATGAAGGACTTACCTACCCTGTCTTGGCAGAGTTAGGCTGTCGACTTTCCTGCTACCAAGTTTTGTCCTTTTTGGACAGCAGTCTGTCTGCAGTTGGTCCAAGGGTTTTTTTCATGCCAAGAGATAGGCTTTGGGATCTCAAAATATATACACTGGAGCTGGTTTAGCTCCAAGGTGACAGAATGATTTCTTCTTTAACCCGAATTTAAAGATAACGCTTTGTATATTGTCGGAAGGCCAAATTTGCTTCAGGAGAAGTAATACCTAGCCCCCCCACCCCAAAAAAAAGAGAGGGCAATTGTCCCAGGGTTGGGATTGGGGCAGGGCTCTGTTCTTATCTTTCCAGGAGAACCGAAGCATCCATTAGGGGAGCCCAGGGACGGCTGGACAGCGGAAACCTCAGCAGAGAGCAGAATCAGGCACCAAGGAGGACGAGTGACCCAGTTGATTCTGCCTGGCAGACTTCCTCAATAGCTGTCTCCATCGGGGGCCTGCAACCACCACGGCAATCCAATGTCGCTGGGACCGTTCAGCTCTACACAATGCCCCGGCGGAACCTCAGTGAAGCCTGCAAGATCAGCTTCTGCCTACAAACCCCTTAGGTCGTCTAAACAGCTGAGAACAGAAGAGCTGAACATAAAAGGAGTGTACTAACAGTTTTAACCATTTTTTCCATTTGGGTTCGGGCCCCAAACAGGTCTACTACGACCCAAATCAGCAGGAAGTCACTTTAAGAGAGCGACGTCCCATGCCCAGAGGGTGGGGAAGGTGTTTCTCCTCTACTTTTTTTTAATTTTAAATTTCTTAAAATTGGACGATGCCAACCTGAGGAGGGAAACCTGCTTTGCTGAGTCCCCTACCAATCAGATGACGGGGGTTCTCTTGTTTAACCCAGAGAGAAGTAGTAGGTAGGTAAGCAAGGAAAAGCTCTTAGGTGTTGGTCTCCAGCAGCATTTGTACCCTTTGGCAGTTGAGAGTGATGGCACCAGGAAGAGCAGCAGGTGGTACCTTCCAACATCACAGCTTTCCTATAGGCCTCAGGAGCTACATCCTTAGCCTTGCAGTGAACAGAGTAGGCTGAGGACATCTTCAACAAAGTTACAGCTCCTGGGCTGTTATGGTTTGAATCAAAAAAAAAAAAAATCTCTTGTGGGTTCATATTTGGTTTCTAGCTGGTGGCACAATTGGGAGGTCCCGAAAACTTTGGGAAGTGGGACCTGACTGTAGGAGGTGGGGGTGACTGCTTGGGGCTATTCTTGCATGCTCCCATCTGCCCCTGCTTCCTGGTCCACTATAATGTGAACAGAGATGCTCTTCTATGCTGTCCTCACTATGACGAACTCCACCTTCTGGAACCACAGTCAAAATAAATCCTTCTTCTCTTGGTATTTGGGCAGTGTGTTAGTCAGTGTTCTAGTGCTGTGAAGAGATGCCCATGACTATGGCAACTCTTATAAAAAAGAAAGCATTTAACTGGGGCTCTCTTACAGTTGCACAGGTTTAGTCCATTATCCTTGTGGCAGAAAACATGGCAGCGTGCAGGCAGACATGGGAGCAGAGATTTCTACATCCAGATTCATAGGCAGCTGGAAGACCGATCACAGGGCCTGGCTTGAGCTTTTAAAACCTCAAAGTCTACCCCTAGTGGCACAGTTCCTCCAACAAGGCCACACCTCCTAATCCTTTCAAATGGTACCTAAGCGTTCGAGTATAGGAGTCTACAAGCCTACGGGGTCATTCTTATTCAAACCACCACGGGCGCCTTGATAGGAACAGGACTAATACACAGGTCTAGGTGTGGGGACTCCATGGCCCTTAGCAGTGGCTGCTCTTCCATCCCCTAGCCCTGGGGAATCTGAGACTGGTAGGCCTTAAGACTGATGCTGCTTCTGCAGTACGGCTGTCAGTCTCATGACTGCTGCTGTCCTCACTGCTACCCTGCTGGTTCCTGTGGCTATCATTGTGACTGTTTCTCCCCTCTGATCTGCCACAGCTGCTCTGTTGTCACTCTGGCAGTTCTGCCACCACCACTGCCAAGTTGTCAAGGCCACTGTCAAGGTCACCATGGTCCCTGTGGCTCCGCCTCTTCTGTAACTCTCAAAGCCATGGCAGCTCTCCAGCTCTCCACTTCTGTGACTCCGTCTGGCAGCTACTCCATGTTACTATTGCTACCTCTCCTTTCTTTGTTTCCAGCCCACCCTACTAATGTCGGATATCAGAAGCAGGCAAGAAAGGGCCTCTTGAGAGAAGCCTTTTTATTGGTCCTCAGGTTGACCCTGCACAGACACATGTCTCCAGCCAGCTTACAGAGCTGTCTTCCCATGAAGCCAGAAACAGCGCATTGCACCAATCACAGAAGACCTGGGTGAAAATGAAAGACCCTGTTTACACCAGTCATGGCTTTGTCCTTTTCACACCAGTCACAACTATCCCTCTTTAGGCCACCATGAAAAGTGCTCCCCTTCTGTCTGGATGGAATGGATGGAGAGAAAGTCAAGCAAAAGCTGTCTGAAACCCCTGTGGTTGGAACTGCACTTTTTGGTGAAGAGAAAGCAGCGGCATTTGTCATTTGGTTTCTTTATGGTGTCCAAGTAGTGTTCAACATGGCTGGTACTGGCATAGAGGTAGACCAGCTGGCTATTTGAGTGACAGTCCTCACAAGACAGCCAAGGTACTGTGGGAGAGTCTAACAGTTGTCAGTTAGGAAGTTATATTAGCCCTGATAGCTTTCCTATTTACTATGAGGAAAATAAATCTCAGAAGGCATGCCTACATTAAACTACTTGCTAATAGTTGTTTTAACTATTAAGCTCTCCACAGAGCTTTGACAATGCTTAACACCTGCCTGCCCCCCTCAGTCTGACTTAAATCCAATGATCCAAATGCTAATCTCATGGAGAAAAACCCTCAGAGACACACCCGGAGAGTGCACACCTCTTGATGCAATCAAGGTGACACATGAAACTAAGCCCAGCAACTCTTCAAGCAAGCTCTCACTCAATTACCACTTCCTAAGCACTTTTCTCTTTTCTCTTTTCCTTAGGTGTTTTGTTGAGAATCAGTATCTTTGAATCTTGCCATGGAATTTCATTTCCCTTCCACTCCAGCGCCTCAGACATTTGCAGTTTAACAGCTGTGATTTGGGCTGACTATGAAGACGACGACGACAACTGTATCAAGTCAACTTTCCTGCTAAGTCTCCAGCATATATTCACACTCAACTAAAACAATTGCCTTTCTAGGTGAGGCGACTCACCTGGGAGTTGTAAGGAATCCCACACTCATTAGGAAAGTACATCTCCGTGGGCCCTTGAGCTTTCTAAGGAACACGTGTGTAATTAAAACAACCTGATTAGTAGCACCCCAATTTGTAGCTTATATTTAAAAGGTTGTGGTTTTGAAGATTTGTCCATGTCAGGGAAGGATAGCTGGATTATTGCTTTAAAATAGTAAAGGAGGGGATAGGAAATGGCTAAAATTTTGCTTACAATAATGCAATGTTTTAAAGGTTCACTGGAAGCTAGGGAGATGTCTTAGCAGCTAAGAACACTGGCTCCTCTGCCAGAGGACCGGAGTTCAATTCCCAGCACCCACATGGCAGCTCAGAACTGTCTGTAACTCCAGTTCCAGGGAATCTGATACTCTCACACATACATAGTTGCAGCCAAAACACCAATGCACATAAAATAAATAAATAAATGTTTTTGTAAAAAGGTTCACTGGTAAAACAAAAATCACAAATGGCCCATGTTTAGAACCTCAGTACTTACGCTATTAAATTAAGCATTCTTAGATCTCTTTGTAAGCTTCTTGTTGTTGTTGTGTATATGTGTGTATGGGTGGATATGTTCCATGGCATTTGTGTGGAGGTTCAATGACAACTAATGACAGTCCACTCTCTCCTTCTGAATGAAAATGAGGACTTGATCACTCCAAGGTATGGTTGAGGAGGTGATTTTTATTATAGACATGAGGGAGAGCACAGCCAGAGGCATCTGGGACAGTCCAGACTGAGCAGGACCAGCAGAATAGACTGGACCTTGGGGGGGTTAACGGGGTGAGTGGGGCAAGAGAGGGGACCAGGAGAGGGAGATCAACCAAGAGAACACATAGCTTAAATAGTTGAGTTACACAGGAATGAGAAGCTGGGGTAAGGTAAGGGAGGGCATGTTCAGGGGCTGGAAAGATTTCAGGGTAGGGGGTGGGGGTGAGAAGTGCTGAGAGGAGCCACATCTCTTTAACAGGCACTTGTGGTGCAGAGTTGGCCTGTCAGCCAGTTGTTTTGGAAGGTTAAGTGGCGCCACAGTTAGCCATTTGTCCTGAGTTTCTTTGGAGTCTAACACCTTTCACCATGTGAGTCCTCCAGGATCTAACCCAGGTGGTCAGGCTCAGCAACAGAGCCTTGACCCTGGCACTCTTCGTGGGCTTTAGAAACAGATTCTGTTTTGGTCTGCTTTCTGTATGATCGTGACACATAAAAGTTGATTCAACTGAGGAGGAGTTACTTACCTATCTAGCTTCAATTGCCCTTTAAATATAATCAACTGTTACAAACAAAGATTAATCTCAGTGTCACACAAAGGAACAAAGAGAAAGTAGCTCTGAAAGAATTTTTTAAAATACATGCATTGAACCCAAACCAGACTAGCGCACACACACACACACACACACACACACACACACACACACACACACACCACACACACACGGGCAAGAGGTTCTGTTGTTTTAAAAAATTAAAATATCCCAGTCATTTGATTTTTACCAATGAAGACTCAGGAGCCAGATGCTGTGTTGAAAGCTTGATAGCTCAGAGAGGCAGAGAAAGCTCCCAGTTGAGATGCCAAGAACCCAAAGCTAAAACTGTCTCTTCTTCTCCACACTGTCTTAAATACCCTCAGCTCAATGTCCCTCCTTTCTGTTTAATCCCTGTCAGCTGGTTTCTTGCTTTGCCTCTTGACGTAGGGTTAACATTATTTAATCCTGTATACAAAAAGATCTTAGATTAAAGGTGTGTGCTAGGGCAGATCCATATCATAAGTACTTGTTTACAGTAAACAGAAAGCTCTAGGATTAAAGTCTGAGCCAGCCCACAATTAGAAACAGATTTTTCCAGTTCACATTCTTGGGGTTCACAATGGGATCAAATATTCTGCAACAAAGTTCCCTGGTTTTTATTCTAACACATGAGTGACTGTATCTTTCCCCCAGTGGCTGGAGTCTGAACCTTACAGACTTTGGGAACTGGCTCTTTTAAAAGAATCAGCACAGAAGAAATAAAGAAAGGGAGAAGGGGACCCACTGTCTTTGTGTAAAGAAAACTTTACTGGGGAAGTTAAAATATTTGAATAAAAGTTTTATGAGGTAAGGAAGATTATGAAATATTGGCTCTTGGCAGGCGCTACCTTTGATAGAAAAACAAAAACATTTCTCACACAACTTTGGGACACTAGAATTAAAGCCAATGACAAAATACCATGAGAGCTAGTGTGGAAGTAGATTTGAGAATGTGTTAATGTAGAGATTGTCTTCCAGGTACCAGGTTCATATAGGGCTAATGTAAAATTCAGGTTTTGTATTCTCTAGAAGAGCATAGATACAGCTATACTCCTCCTCTATTTTACAGGAAGATGAAGTATAGCATTACTATGTAGAGTTTGTAGGTCCAAAGGAAACAACAACTTCCCAAACTCTAACAGGCTGTGCATATGTCCAGAACTGACTGTCTTCACTTAATTCAAACTAGACTACAGAAGGATTTATGGAGGTTAGATAAAAGCCAGCATTCCTCAAGAACTTGTGAAATGGGTTTTTCTGTCCCCTCAAAAGGAGTTATTTCCCTTGCCTCTTGAAGAAGGGACATGTGGTTCTCCAATGACATATACCTGTGGTGGCTCACCATAAAAAGTTCATGCTGGCCTGCAGGCTCCCCAAGTCGACGAGTATCTGGTATACATGTCAAAGCCCCCACGCTAGTATCTTGGCCCCTCTCCCTCCCCTTCTTCCCTAACCTCCCAGGCCTGTTCCAATTCAGAGGCTTCCCTCCCCCAGCTACTCATCCTCCTTATAACCCAGCTACTCTTGCTATTCCCGGCTGCCTCACTTCCCGAGCCCTGGCCAGGTCCAGTCTGCTTCTTTTATTTCTTTTTCTGCCTCTTTTACTCTGGACTCTTTCAGAAGCCTCTGGATATTGTTCTCTATCTTCCCCACAGTAAAAACCTTCCCCTAATGGAGCAGCCGTTTCAGAAGTTTTCCTTGCTGAGCCCCATCACACACATAGTTAAAATAAACTTTCAACTAATAAAAAAGCAATTCTGTTCAATTTTTCGACTCAGTAAATGAAAGAAAGTCCTAAAAGAAAAATATTATGCTCTGGAAGTAAAGTTTTTGTGCTAGGGAAACACACTGACATCAACGAAGAAATTGGCAGTTATACTGACTGTATTGATGAATATGTTACCAGCTCCTTGCTACGAGGTAGGTGGCTGTGGGAGAGAGCTCGCATGTTCCACCTGACTGCCCAGGTGGGACGTTTTCTCTGGAACCCTGTGTGATGGCAGTCATTGATAAATCACGTTGGTCTCAACTTGATCTAAGGACCAATCAGGCGCAACACTCCACCTATGGCAAAATCTTCCTCACCAAAACCATGGTGACCCTGCACAGTTGTGAAAGTATAAAGGACACCAGATCCTCAAGGTGAGTTGGTAAAGTTTCAGTGATAAACTTGGGCAAACATGCCAGGGCTTTAGCATTACGTTCTCTTGTGAGATGTGTCTACTTTGGTGGAATATCAAAGTGGCATTGCTCTTGAACATTGTGGAAGCGATCCATAGAATATTCACCTCAGAAAAATCTCCGATCACATTATTATATGTATTTTTCACACTAACAGAAAATTATCACTAAAACTTTCAAGCAAATTAAAGTCACACAACATTTGTCATAATATCCTTTTGTCTATAATCCAATATGTTGCCTACATATTTCAAAAACAGATTATTTTAGATAGTGGGTTCTACAGAGAAACTAAGCAGAGGAAAGAAATTGTGACTAAAGATCACCCTAATTATATTAAAACAAGAGCATGCAGAACTGGGAAGGAGTAAAATTAACAGCTGCCAATTACAGTAAGACATAAAATCTTGACTCATAAAATTATAAGGAGCTGAACCCTTTGGCTAGGTGACATTCTTTTTCACCTTGAAAATATAGAAGATCTGATTTATCCATTTCTCAGTTAGAATTACCAATTAGATCCAAAGACAGACAAGAACTCATGTCTAGCCAGAAGTCAAAATGGGAAAGGCCTTAGTTAGGGGTCACTCACTACGGCTGTGATGAAGCACCATGACCAAAAACAACTTGGGGAGGAAAGGGTTTATTCGGCTTCTACCTCCACATCACTGATCATCATTCAAGGAAGTCAGGACAGGAATTCAAACAGGGGAGAGCTGATGCAGAGGCCGTGGAGGGGTGCTGCTCACTGGCTTGCTCCTCATGGCTTGCTCAGCCGATTTCTTATAGCACCAGGACCACCAAAGAAATGGCACCACCCACAATGGGCTGGGGCCTCCCTTGTCAATTACTAATTAAGAAAATGCCCTACAGGCTTGCTGTTCTGGAAGCATTTTCTTAGTTGTGGTCCCCTTCTCTCAGATGACTCTAGCTTGTGTCAAGTTGACATAAAGCCATTCAGCACACATCCAGCACAGGAAGGTAGGCTCATTCATTGTGACCTTGCAGGGGAAGGTCTCTCCTGTCATGGCAAGATTCAGCTCTCCAAGTCCAAATGAGAAGAGAGTCCTCCGTGTGGAACTTCTTCAGTTGCTTGTTTACCCAGCAGTCTCATGGATGGTATCGAGGCTGCTACTGCCTTCTCCAGGAGTTGAGCTATTCAGATCCTGTGCTTGGAGCCATCAGTTCCTCCAGACCTGGGGCCTGAGATGCTTAGGACAGTGCTGTCTGCAGCCAGCATAGCCAGTCCACTGTCATCAGTTCTGCCGTCTTCCAAAAGTCAGGCTGTAGAGTAGGACCTCTTGTGATTCAATCCAGTAAAGTTGTTGAGCATTATCATTGTGCCAGGTTCTCTGTTAGGCCCCAACGAAGGACCAGCAAACAAATTTTCCCTTTGCACAGACTGTTGTGGTAGTGGAGCCATGAAAAATCAGCAAATAAACATATACATTATGTTTAGTGAAGGAAAATACTGTGAAAACAAGCAAAATAAGGAAATACGGAGGTGAGGAGGGGGCTTCTCTCTCATATAAGTAAGAGAAAGGTGACATTTAAGCAAAGCCTGGGACCCTCCTATACACCACCTACCCCTCCTACTGCCACAGCAGTCAACTCCAAAACCCCATGCAGGCTCCTGCGGGCCACAGCCTGCCTGAGGTTCACAAGCCACAAGCCTGAGATCACTGGCTCTTCTCTCCACTTCCAAATGATGGCAAACAAGCTGCAGAACTTGGTTCTCTGAGCTACTGCCTACAAAGCTGAACTGCTAAGGATATGATTCCCTTCTCTGTGAACTATGGCCAGCGGGAGGTGCCAGCAAGCTTGGAGGACAACGGGCATGTAAATTCTCTCACATTCTCCCTCTGATGGGCACAGATTCTTCATATAACCTGTATGACCGTTGAATGGCCTCCTCCACAGATACACATAGAAATCCGAAAACTCCCTATATTTTTATAGGGAGTTTACTTGGAAATAGGGTCTTTGCATGTGTGCTCCTGATCAGATGAAGTCATGGGGTGGGGGGCCCTAATCCAACCTTTTATCTTTACAAAAAGGAAAGATGCAAAGACACACAGGGAGGATTTTGCTAAATGACAAGGGAGACTGAGATTGGAGTTATGCATCTACAGGCCCAGGAGAATGTCCAAAAACATCAGCTCCAAGAAGCAAGGAAGATTCTCCCCACAAGCTGCCTAGAAAGCACGATCCAATCACGCCCCCACACTCTAAACCTCTAGCTTCCAGAACTACCACACAATACATTTCTGTTGTTTTAAGGACTTCAGTCGCTCCATTACAGCAGTCCTAGGAAACTAATATACAAGGCAACCAGCTGTGTGGGGTGGTAACTCCCACATAAAGCATTAACACTTAATCCTTGCCTGAGGTCTGCTTTCCAGAGAACCATTGCTATGACAACGAAAGTCCTGGATCAACTGGGGGAAGATTGGTTAAGAGATATTTGAGTTCATAGAGGATTGACAGAGGAAAGGACTGGATGAACGGCCTGATGTGGCAGCATGCTACGGGGAAGACTGAAAAGATTAAAGTAGTTGGAGAATAAAAGACATGATCCAGGACCGGAGGCAGGGGGGGGTGTTTGAGTTGTTTTCTTTCTTGCTATGTGTCAAGATAGAATTTATATATTATCATAAAATGACTACATCTTAGGGTATCTTTTGTGATTTTTTTTTTAATGAAAACATTACAATCCATTAAGACTGCTGTGCCGGGTAGTTTTATGTCAATTTGAGACAGGCTGAAGTCATCTGAGAGGAAGGAACCTCAATTTTTAAAAAATACCTCCACAAGAACAGGTTGTAGGCAAGCCTGTAGGACATTTTCTTAATTAGTGATTGATGATTGAGGGCCCAGCTCATTGTGGGATGTGGTCCTGGGTTCAATAGGAGGGTGGGTTGGACAGGCCATGACAAGAAAGGCAGTAAATAACACTCCTCCATGGCATCTGTATCAGCTCCTGCCTCCAGCTTCCTCCCCTGTTTGAGTTCCTGTCCTGGCTTCCTTCAATGATGGACTACAATGTGGAAGTGTCAGACAAAGAAACCCTTTCCTCCTCAGCTTGCTTTTTGGTCATGATGTTGCATAGTCATACAATAGAAACCCTAACTAAGAAGACTACCATCCAGATAAAATTCCCATCACCTTATGGAATTCCTACCTCTTGGTCAACATAAATTACCAAGGGAGGCCCGTCTGGTGACAGTGCACTGCTACACAGAAGATACTCAGAGGCCCACTCTGTGGCCTGCCCACCAAGGGCTCCACTATAATGAGCAAGTATGTAGTGGAAAAATGAGAGAGAAAGAGACGCTGAACAATTTGTGTACTATGAAGAGAGGCAGAACTAGAGATGAGGGTGGAGAGGAACAATCTGATGTGAATAGATTGAACTGCCACCTGATGCCACAATAATCTCCCAGCCCATGCTGTAGCCTAGGGCCATGTCTGGGCCAAAGGCCCCGAAGCAACAGGGGTCTGTGTCAATGTACCCGGCCCATGTTACCATCAAAGGCCATGGGATGTCCCTGATCTGGGCTCCTGCTGGAGGCTGTGTTGGTGTCCAAGGGCTGCATGGAGCTGGCTCCACCAGTCACTGGCTACAGCATTAAGGAGAGCAGCCCCTAGTCCTCTGGCCTAGGCAGCACAGTAGAGCTGGCCCTGGTGGTGTGAGAGCAGGAGAGATGACTGGCTGACCAACTCAGCTTCCACTCAGGCCCAGATCCAGGGCTTTGATTTGGCACACCTCAACATCTACCCCATCTACAAACTGCTGGAGTGTGTGAAGGTGCTGGTCCTGCAGATCCAAAGTTCCAGGATCTCCATGACACAGAACAACAACAGGACATCCAAGAGGAGTTCTGATGAGGATCCATTATTAATAGTGTAGCAGAAGCCAGAGACCTCGAACCAGACCAATGACTCATTGCAATGAACATTTACAAGTAAAGTTGTGTGGACAGAAATGTATACTGTGTGACACTCTGTGACACATTACAGCTTCCATGACATTTTTTTATGTGTGTGTTTTTTTGGTTTTGAGGTTTGTTTGGTTTTTTTACTTTTCACCTCTTTTTTGGTTTGTTGTTGTTGTTGCTATTCTCTTTGGCAGGGGAGGTTGCAAGGGCAGAGGACAGATATGAAGAGACAGGGAGATGAGTGGGATTGTGGTGCATGATGTAAAATTCACAAAGAATCAATAAAAAAAAGTTTAAAAAAAATCTTACCAACTTACTAACCAAAGTCAAGTACTAGTCACTTTTATCAACATAGGTTTGTGTGTCAAATAATGTATAAAGAACCAGGTGGCTGCCACTACTTTGACTCAAAGTAATGCTTTTGTGACCCTTCCACTGCTGTGTGTGCACACCTGCTGTTTGCACACCCGCTGTCTGCACTGTGGAGCAGGACCCCACAGCCTGCGCAAACCGTGTTCCTTCACCCGGACCCCTATCATTGAGTGGCTTGAACTATTTGTAGCTTGGGACTGTAATGAGTGGACCTGCTAAGTGCTTCCTTTCTCCAGCATAAGCAACTGCTTCTATTGGTATAAACCCATCTACGTACTTTCTAGGTCAACGACAAAAGGTTCACAAAAATGTCCTTAGTTTTTCAAAGTGTCTGCATGGTTTTGGGCAATCCAAAAGAGCCAGTCCTTCCTCACCATAAGCTGGAATTGTCAATCTTTTTAATTTTAGCCTTTCTGGTAGGTGTACAATGGCATTCATCGTGGTTTTAATATGCATTTTTTTCCTGATGACTAACGATGATCTCCTTTTGATATACTCATAATTAGTTAGCTTCTTTTATGAAATGCTCATCCATGTGGTATGCTTTTGTTTTGGCCACAACCCACATCTAAAATCTGTGTTAGCCATCCATTGCCGCCTTACACATCACTCTGAAAGCAGCACTCATGCATTAGTTCACTAGAATCAGGAGACTGGGAACAGTTTGGTAGGGGGCTTCAGTCAGTCTCAGGCTGCAGCGGAGATGCTGACTAGAGCTGGCATCCTATGAAGGCCCCACCCATGACATCACTTTTTTTGTTTGTTTTTTGAGACAGGGTTTCTCAGTATAGTCCTGGATGTCCTGGGCTCGCTTTGTAGACCAAACTGGCCTTGAACTCTCAGAGATCTGCCTGCCTCTGCCTCCCGAGTGCTGGGATTAAAGGAATGCACCACCACACCTGGCCAGAGACATCACTTTTAAGCTCACTCATTCAAACTTCATGTTACTTAGTAAAATATTTTAAAAGGCATACAGAGTCTCTGCTACTCTCACAGACCGCTTGGTCTCAGTTTGGAAAGCATCATCTAAAAGGTGGCAAAGAGAGATGCAAAGGTCACAACTATCGGAGGGAGGGGGCAGTGTAAACGTGTCGGTGTAGAAAGCTGTTTGCAATGGCTTGCTTTCATTAGACCCCCACTCCTGCGCTTGAGTCCTTTAAAAAGTAAGTTGGGTGGTGTTTCCAGTACTCTACAAACTGTCACTCAGCCCCGAAACCCGAAAGCTAGCTGTAGAAATGTTTACCGAAACTAGAATCCACAATGCTGAGAAAGAGCCAAACAAAAGTGTTATCAATTCATCATTAATTAAAAACCTAAACTGTGGCATCATTGAAGAATAAAACCACGCCATGACAGTGAAAGTGGTGGTTGTGCAAGAGGACAAAAATATGTCCTGGGCCCTTACCCTGTTACCCAAGAAAAGCGTGCTTTTAGCAGGTTTGTCATAGAGCATGAGGTTAGTCCAAAAAGTCAAAACATTTACAGACCAGGATCCTTTAAACCTATACCAATATTAAAGCAGTCAAGATAGAGGCGGCCACACAAACATTAAGCAGAGACAAGAGACAGTGTTAGAAAGCAGAGACTTAATTAAGCCTTCCAGCTACACCTGGAAGGACACTTGTACTTGTACCAGGATGTGAACTCATCCCGGCAGCCACCGTACATTCTCAGCATCCCATAGCTTGCTGAAGATAGGCTCTTCCGAGTGTATGAGGCTTCACAGGTGCTTGGGACACTTTGCAGAAACCTGAAGGGCTAAAGTACTCAATCTTACTAATTTATCTTTTGTACCGGGGATGGAACCCAGGGCCATGTGCGTGCTAGGCAAGCACCCAATTACTGAACTACATCCACAGACCCTTTTAATATTGATCTAACAAGGAGATCTTGCTAACTTGCCTAGAATAAGATGAAACTGTTGCCTAGAATGGCCTCAGACTTGCATTTCTCCTAATTTCTCCTACCTCGGCCTCCGAAGCCTGGCAGTACAGGCTACACCAACATGCTTGACTAGACTCTGACTCTATCAGCCCGTCTGATGGGTGACTAAAGTAGACTGGCATCTCTGTCTTCATATTGCGTCTGTGTCTTTTGGTACCTCAACCATTGAGTTGGACTCTACTAAGCCTGTAGGCATGTTGATCAAGTGAGATTTTGTTCACAACTATAATAGAGCATTAACTTGGCCTATTGCCTCTTGGAAGCAATACGTATTTCTTCTTCCCCACCCTTGTGCTTTCTCAGTAATATAAGCAGCATGCCCCAACCAAACCATGAGGCCAGAATGCTCACATAAGACAAGAAGTCAGGAGTACTAGGCTACATTACTAGCCAGCTAACCTACAAAATCAATGTAGAATGATTGTGCACAAGAAAGAAAGCATCTTCCAAAATTGTGCCTGTGACCAACAATTAATTACCAAACCACAGCCCACCCAGAACATCAGTGAAAGCTTGCTGCTTCCTGGCTCAGGCCTCATGGCTGTGCTGCTGCCGTTGGCTTGAGTTCGGCCTGTCTTGTTCGGCTTTGTCTCTTTTCTATGATTTCCAAACCATAGATTCCAGTCTTTAGTATTATGGTCATGGTCATTAGTCATCAAGAGGGCCTAGGGTAGAGCACAGTAGGAAATTCTAAGGAATACCCATTATTACATAAGGAAAATAAATGAAAATTGTCATGTGATGTCATTTATATTTATAATGAGAAAAATTAGACAGAAAAAGTATAATAATCCTGCAAAAATGATGAGATAATGATCTGATCATTATGTATTATGTTCATGTATTGAAATGCCATATTCTGTACCATAAATAAACATATCAATTAAAAAGAAAAGTATATATTTTAAAAAAGAAATGACAGTGATGGAGGCAATCTTAGCACTTGGGACTCCACTTTTGGGGGACTATACTCACACCCCTCTCCCAACCATGAACCTAGCAACTTGGGACCCACACCTGCATTATGCTGTGCATACACAACACTCTGAACAATGAAGTAAGTTTTTCCACCCCTAACAACTATCATTAGCTCACCTTTCATAGACAGTTTCTATTTGAATATTTCCAACTATATCCAAGTATGAGAATGAGAGGGCACATCCAGTCTAGACTGGTTCTGAGTATATGTACAATGAGACAAACAATGTCCTCTGAATGAACTTTTAGGAGGAACGTGTTTTATTTGCTATCTAGTGCCTATGCATAATTGGGAGTGCATATGACTGAAGTCATGTGTATCATAAAGAGGGACTATAGAACTCAAACTTTTCAATCAAAATAGAGAACCACGGGCTGGAGAGATGGCTCAGCGGTTAAGAGCACTGGCTGCTCTTCCAGAGGTCATGAGTTCAATTCCCAGCAACCACATGGTGGCTCACAACCATCCATAATGAAATCTGGTCCCCTCTTCTGGCCTGCAGATATATACCTGCAGACAGAACACTGTATACATAATAAATAAATCTTTAAAAAAAAAAATAGAGAACCACCTTGCTATACACCCTGGTAGCCACCTCCTCCTTCTCCTACACCCCAAACAATAACTTGAGCCCTTTAGTACTCTTTCTCTCGGGTGGTCCACTGCCTCTCTTTGAAATAATTTGTACTCTCTCTTTGCTCGTAATAAAACGTCCTGCTTTAATGTTTGCGTGTGCATCTTTCCCAATTCTTTGTACAGACACCAAGAACCTGGAAAACACAGAGATTACCAGTAATAAAAGAATCATGAAAGTTCCATCCTCTACTTTCCATTATTTGTTTTTCTTTGTAGAAACCCATGCTGGTCTCAAACATTCTATATACATATAATATAGACCCCTTTTGAGATTCTGTCTAGATATTGCAGGTTATCCTTCAACTTTGAATATATTTGTTTCTTCATAATTAGAAATTACTTGAATCTCTCCACTAACTTGATGGGGTGATGTTAAGTATTCTAAATGTTAATTAATTGGTCTTGCTTGCTGTCTGTTACTTACATTTTCTCTGATTGGTTAAATAAATGCTGAGGCCTGGAGATTGGGCAAAGAGGGAGGTAGGCAGGACTAAGGTGCACAGGCTTCTGAGACAGAGAGTATTTGGGGAAAGAAAGAAGCCAAGAGAAGGAATAAGGAGGAACACACGCCATGGGGTAGATTAAAGAAGATCACTCCATGTAGCCTGGAACATCGGCCTAGTGTGGAGAATAGCAGTCCAAAGGGACGTATGTATATATGGGGCCATATTTGGGTAATAGTATTATAAGCTAGCTTAGATGGGCTAGGTTTGCACAATTCAGGCTAAGGCTTGTTAAAACCCATCCAATGTCTCTGTGTATTCATTTATAATGGTGGCTTAAGGATCAACAGCTGCCAATCCAATTAATGTAATATAAATACTAGTAAATAATTTAATTAGCCATTTTTTCTATACTAACTCATAGATTTCATCTGCATGAAAATGGTACAATTCTCTCCTACAGTCTTTGAAACAGGACATCTAACAGACTTTTTTGAAGAGATCAGGCTGAGGTTTTGATGCACGCTGTATGAGTTAGACTCAGTTGTGTGTATCTGAGGTCCTCCGCATGGTAGTAGCTCAGAACCTGCAGCTTAAGAACCACATGATTAGCCTGACGGTAGTGGCACACACAGTCCTCCAGCACTGAGCAGGCAGAGGCAGGCGGATCTCTGAGTTTGTGGCCAGACTGGTCTACAATTTCGGGACAGCTAGGGCCACACAGAGAAACCCCATCTCCCTGTCTAGAAAAAGAAAGAAACACAGAGAGGGAGAGGGGGAGGGGAGGGGAGGGGGAGGAGGGAGGGGAGGAGAGAGGGGAAGGAGGGAGGAAGGGAATGACTCACAGCAGCAGCAGAAGGGAGGTATCCGATGCTTTTAACCACCCAAGGCTTTTTTATATCGAGATACCGTTTCCTACTCTTCCTGTTCTACAGTTTATTTTCCAGGCCAGCCAATAAACTAGACAGGGAGTTAATCAGTCATAGATTTAAAAGCCTGTGGTACCAGATAGTAAATCATCTGCGAATCTGTTGTTCAGATGCCTCAGCCTATTTTCCTGAAGCCAAGCACAGCAGCTTCTCACATGAAATTCCACCACTCTATAAGCAGAAGCAGGATTGAGAATTTTAGACCAGCTCAGGCTACACAATGAGTCCAGCTCTCAAAGTGGAGATAATTAAAATTGCTTTTCTAGAGTTTTTGAATTATGAAAAAACAAACAAACAAACCTGATTCCTGAACTAATCAAGCAAAATTTAGGTAGAGGGAGGTGTTGGGGTAGTGTTAAGCATTCTAAATGTTAATTAATTGGTCCTGTTTGCCATCTGTAACTTATATTGACTCTGACTGGTTAAATAAAATGCTCAGGCCTGAGATTGGGCAAAGACAGAGAAAGATGGGACTTCCTGGGATTAGGACAGAAAGCCTGCGCTTTAGACAGAGGATTCAAGCATTCCAGCCAGGAGCAAAAGAATAAAGGCATTCCAGCCAGGAGCAGCAGGAAGGAGGCACACACCATGGGTTAGAAAAAGAAACCTCATTCCACATGGCCAGGAACATCGGCATATAGTGGAGAATGGCAATCCAAGGGGACGTATGTATATATGGGGTCATAATTGGGTAATAGAATTAAGAGCTAGCTTAGATGGGCTAGGATTGCACAATTCAGGCCAAAGCTTGGTAAAATCCATGTGGTCTCTGTGTGCTCATTTATAATGGATGGTTAAGGATTAGCCGCCAAACCAATTAACAATAATATAAATACTGGATACATAGTTTAATTAGCCATATAATTTTTTAACATGGAGGTCTTCTGAATTTCACTTATTACTTGGCCTATTTAATCTTGCAATAACCTGTAACAATTTCTGCTCCTAAGAGCCGCGGCAAGGATGCTCCCTCAATGTCGAATCTGAGTCATTATTTCTAGGAACAGCCTTCCCCATGCAGCCAGGGGCTTGGCTGCGGCCCCAGAGATGATGTGGCTTTTGAACCCATGCCATGGTTCTTCCTCACCTGCCTATGCCAGTTATTGCCAATTAATCATCGTTCTTTCCTATGGGCCTTGACATCACCTCAGCAGTTCCCCAGAGCAGCACTACAGGCCTCATGGAGGATAATCTGGAGTCAGTACATCAGATGACATCTTTATGCCACGTCAAAACATTTTAATAAATGCCATCTACATTTTAGTCTCTCATCTTCACCAGCACATAAGTGCCAAGGGTCTAAAAGAATGTGTCTCATGAATGACCTCCTACTAATCTTACCAGAGGTAAAATCTTATATCAGAGGTTTTCCAGTAGGTGTTTGGACAAAGGAAGAAAAGGAGAATATATTAGTGTTGGTACTTTGCTGTAACAGTCTGATCTCAATGTGTACAGTAACGAAGACATACATTTTCTTACCCATTAAATAATCTGAATTTGTTCCAGGTTTGAGAGGCAAGAGTAGGTGCATTCCATTCTCCGTTGTCAGGAAAGATCCAGCCGGGCAGTGGTGACACACATCTTTAATCCCAGCATTCAGGAGGCAGAGCCAGGTGGATCTCTGAGTTTGAGGCCTGCCTTGTCTACAGTGAGTTCCAGGACAGCCAGGACTACACAGAGAAACCCTGTCTCAAAATAATTAATTACTTAATTTAAAAATAAATTTTGAAAAAGGGAAGGATCCACAGCTGATAAAGGTTCTGTGTGCCTGTGTGTGTTCGATCCCACATGTAGAAACCAGAATTTAGCATTGGGTGTCATTCAAGGGATGCCCAACTTATGTTTTAGGGAGTGGAGATGGCTGGTCCAGCTGGACTGGATAACAAACACGCCCCAGGAATCTACTTGTCTCTGTCTTCCCTGAACTGCAATTACTAATGCACCGCTTTTATACATGAGTTCTAGAGGTCAAACTCAGCTCCTCCTGCTTGTAAGACAAGCACCAACGGTGCCATCTCCACCTCTAACTCCCCTCAGCATCCTGAGTCTCTCCACGTTCCTGGTAGTAGGAAATAAACACAAGGAAACTAAGGAGGCTTTTGTGAGTCAAGTTTGAAAGAGGCCTGCGTCAACTGTGCTGTCTTCTCCTTACTAAAACACCATTACATGACTGTACACGGCTGTAGATTAGTGTTTGTCACAACCCCTTGGGGGGGGGTCAAATGGCCTTGTCACAGGGGTCACATGTTTGATATCCTGTAACAGTAAATTTTTATTTATCAACCATATATTCATTAATACTTAACAAATACCTAATATTTACCTATAAAGTACTTAAATCCTAAAGCCTGAACCCTAATTTTAAGACATAATCTACAACACCCTAATACCTATAATACAAACATTTAATACTAACCCTAGGTTTCTCAAAAGAATATTTTCCTCTGGGTGTGGATCCTTATGGATGGCTGACCTTCATCAAATCTTTCAGTCTTAAAGTCTCTGAATCTCATCCATTAAGATGCTTTGGGAGCCGGGCGTGGTGGCACACACCTTTAATCCCAGCACTTGGGAGGCAGAGGCAGGTGGATCTCTGCGATTTTGAGGCCAGCCTGGTCTACAGAGCAAGTCCAGAACAGCCAGGGCTACACAGAGAAACCCTGTCTCAAAAAAACAAAAAAAAAAAAAAAACAAAAAAAAAGATGCTTTGGGCCTCCAAAGGTATCGCTCCAGTGCTCTGTCCAGTCCGATGACCCTGAGGGGAGACAACTACCCACCTAGACACACATTCCAGGTACCAGGGAGAATCAGTCCCTGGACCCAGGATGGGTCTGTGCAAGATGGTGAATTCTCCCGCTTAGACGGTGATGCGGCTCTGCCAGACAAGGAAGGCGGATGATGCAGGAGGAGGTGACGCCTTTTGACAAGATGCAGAGAAAGGTGGGGCAAGGCCACGTGGGCTTCCGACTTTAAATCCCTTGTGTCGTAATGATCTTGGCGTGAACTCCGGCCTGTTGTTGCCATGGTCCCTGGAGGGCTTTTGCAAGGTACACCCTCAAACAGTGAGTCACCTGGTCTCATGATTGGCTTTTTGGTGGGCTTGTTACAAGGCATGCCCTTCAATGTCAATCATATCTGGATGTAACTGGATCCACTCATATCTTTTTACCTGAGAGGCCTGTGTTTTTGTTCTTCTAAAATCCCTATGCTCAATTTCCCTAATCCTACCACAATATCCTGCATATCACATATTTACAATTCATAACAGAAACAAAATTACAGTCATAAAGTAGCAACAAAAATAATTTTATGATTGGGGGTCACTACAACATGAGGAACTGTATTAAAGGGCGGCAGCATGTAAAGATAAAATTGGGAATTCTGTAATGCTCTATGAAAACTAATGACATTTTAGTCTCTAAGGTGTCTTTAAAAATAGAACTGGAAGCCAGGTGCGGTGGCTCCCACCTGCAATCCAAGCAGTTGGAAGGCTGGGGCAGAAAGACTGCTATCGTGGTGTTGCACAAGCCTCATGCAGATGAATGCACGAAGATGGGCACAGCTTTCCTCGGCAATGTTATCCCAGAGGACCATGGTGGCCTTAAAGTAGAATAAGGTAGAAAAGACCAATTGCTAGATACTGGTTTATTGATTCAGTTAGTGATTTGTTTAAGGCACGGTTTGTACCATTTGCCAAACATGACCTCATTTGCTATCTGAAACAGAATCACGTGGAGAAACAGCTGGAACAATGGGATGTTGTCCTTAACAACCTGCCCGCTGCCATGTAAGCCTCTGTAAAATCTTGCTTGTGTGCCTGCCCCACCGTGTGGCTTTACAAATAAAAGGAGACTACAAACTGGACCCGGGATCAAAGCCTTTCAGGTGACATCCCGGTTTCCGTCCACTGGTGATATCTGCTCTCTTCCACTCTCTCCGGCAATGGCCTGTCATTCACTGAAATGCACTGTGCAGCACGTGACAGTACCTAGACATCCACATCCTTAACAGCCACTTAGTGAGCATCTTCCATGGATCTCACTTGAGCAGTTACATTGCCTGGCAATGTAAGCAGAAGGGTGCAGTGAAGGTGTGGGATGCAGTGGAGACCGGGCAGCATCTAGGAATTCAAATGGTGTGGAAAGAGTCACAAGAGAAATCTTTATGTAGCTATTAAAATTGGATGTTTCTGTAAGAACTGCCCGGCGAGGGCACACAACTTCAGAAATAAAACAAAGGGGAGAGGGGATCCACCAATTTGGTGTAACTTTAAAATAAGGATCTCTGACTTAATATTTACAACTTTTAAAAAATTAGCTTTGCAGCAGGAGTTCGCACCTGAACTAAATAAATCTCCACAATGCTTTCAATAAGAAGCAAAAATGAGGTTACAGAAGAGCAACGTTCAAAATAGACAGTTCAGTTAGATGCGACTGTTTATGGTATCAGAGTCATCTGCAGAGTATGAATGTGACAACTATCCCAGATAATGACAACTATCCCAGATAATGACGACTATCCCAGGGAAAGGAGAGTAGGCTCAAAGGGAAACAGAGGCATTGGGCGGGGACAATACATTGTAATCACCTTTGTGTCAAGAGTCTCTGGATAATTTTGCTGATGTCTGGCACTTCCAGCAGAGGGCAGGCGGGGATAGGAAAAAAAAAACAAAACAGGAAAGCAAATGTCTTGATTGTGCTGACAGGCAGCCCCAGCCCTGCACACAGTGTGGAAAGTAAGAATAACTATGTGAGCTGAAGTCACACACACAGCCACCCTAAGGCCAGCAGCGAGACAATGGATGTTCCGCGACCTCTAGCAATTTCCGTAAAAACATTAAGACTCTTAGCGTTATAAATGCAAAAGGGAAAGCAGTGAAAGTAGACTCTGGTTCATACAGCTTATAACTTTAGTCTATGGACAGCCAAAACCTTTTCTTTCTTTTTTGGTTTTTCGAGACAGGGTTTCTCTGTGTAGCCCTGGCTGTCCTGGACTCACTCTGTAGACCAGGCTGGCCTCGAACTCACAAAGATCCGCCTGCCCCTGCCTCCCGAGTGCTGGGATTAAAGGCGTGCGCCACCACCGCCCGTCCCAAAACCTTTTCTTTGCAGATCAAATTATACACTTTGGATGCGACCATGGGTCTTGTCACTTATACCTTGCCCATTTGCCATGCTCCTCCCTAAATGTGGGTCAGCCTATGAAGCTTATACTCAGCACTTCCCACGCTGTGAAGTATCTCCAAGATCTGATTTACTGTGTGTGTGTGTCTTTGCCAGCATCACTTCCTCTGGGATATCTTCACCACAGCCACTTTCCAGAACAAAACAGAGAGAGCCTGGCTGTGCCTCATGGGGACGTCAGGGTAGCTGTGGTCAGTTCTTCCCTCTACCACTCTGCTAATGTTTGAGTCTAATTTCACTCCCAACATCATTGTTTCTTTGCTGCAACGCCCTCATGGCCCACCAATTGCCTGGGCTTTAGTTATGTTCTGTTGGTTTGTTTGCAAAATGGTACATGGGTTAATCAGCAACCACAGTGATGAATTTGGCTGTCCATTGACTGAAGTGATCCACAGTGATCAATCAGCAGATGAGTCGCTGATACTTATATATCTGCTATTTATACAGGACTTTGTAAACTGAGTTAGTAGCGAAGTGTGTACTTTATTCAATGTCTCGCAATTAATGTATGGTATATCTTAGCCCACTATGTGTTGCTATAAAAGCATACCTAAGATTGAGTACTTTATCTAAAATATAGAAACTATTTTTTATGTTTAGGAAATTAAGGTCAAGGGGTTTGCATGTAGTGGGCACTTTTTTGCCTAATCCCATGGCCTAAGGCAGAATTACGAGAGAGAGACAGAGAGAGAGAGAGAGAGAGAGGGAGAGAGAGAGAGAGAGAGAGAGAGAGAGAGAGAGAGAACAATACTTGCTTTTATTTTACTTAAAAAAATATTGGGGCTAGACAGATGGCTCAGAGGTTAAGAGCACTGACTGTTCTTCCAGAGGTCCTGAGTTCAATTCCCAGCAACCACATGGTGGCTTACAACCATCTATAATGAAATCTGGTGCCCTCTTCTGGTGTGCAGGCATACATGCAGACAGAACACTGTATACACAATAAATAAATAAACCTTTAAAAAAATTACTTAGAGTTAAAGTGAACTCTACATTTGTGTTTTGCCTTACAATGATTCTGATTAAAGTATTTGCATTTGTACATTATGTACATTTGGTTTGATGTCATTCACTCTACTATAATAAATTTCCAAGAATCTGGCATTGAACTAGAGAAAATATTTCTATTCTCTCTCTCTCTTTTTCCCGTGTGTGTGTGTGTGTGTGTGTGTGTGTGTGTCTGTGTGTTCTGGCACATGCCTGCCAACACATGGATTTGGAAGTGAAGGGAACTTTCAGAAGTTGAGGCCAGGTCTCATGTCTCCTGTTTGGGACCCTGTGTGTTCACTATACTTCAGTAGCTGTAGCTGGCCTCCAAGTTCCCTACTGACTCTCCTGTCTCTGCCTCCCATCTCTACATCGGAGTGCTGGGATTACAGATGTGTGCAACCACGTCAGCTTTATTTTAGATGGGTTCCAGAGAATCAGGCTGTCAGGCACTTACCTGCTGAGCCAGCTCCCCAACACAAATAAGCTCTTGCAATAGTGATGTCATTAATCCACTCATAAGGACAGATCTCTCCATAAGGCCCTCCCTCTCAATCCTGTTGCTTTGGAGATTGCTTAACACCTTGAGTTTGTAGGGAGCGGCGCACATACAAACCATAGCATTATTGTAACTGAAAGTTGAGCTGCACTATTGAAGAATCTGCTGTTGTGTATATGTTATTTACACTGTGCCTCATAGACTGATTATGTTAGCTGTATTGACTGATAAGTGAGTTA
Source organism: Lophiomys imhausi (assembly GCA_907164525.1). NCBI lineage: Eukaryota > Metazoa > Chordata > Mammalia > Rodentia > Muridae > Lophiomys > Lophiomys imhausi. Next base: position 2,705,173 of record CAJQZJ010032684.1, read on the forward strand.
GTTCATACTAGATCTTTGCCAAATGTATGCAAGCCCATCACTACAAGCACTGTGTGAACAATTTACTGAAATTAAGCAAGGATTAACTTTACGGGTTGGGGTGAGAGTTGCATTTCTCTTCCTTTTAATGAAACTAAAGGCTAAGGAGCAGCCTGCAAGTCAGAGAAGTTTTAAACAGTCAAACATCATAGAAAACACAGTTGTCACACACCTGCATGTCATTCAAGGTAAAATAGGGAGTCTAGACTCACCATGTCAGGCTGTACTGAGAAAACACTCCTTTCTATTTCCCCAGGTGGATTCAGAGAAGACTAGGTATAGATCAGTATTTCCAACCCTCACAAGCTGTGAGAAAATCAAAGCCACCTGTGAGGGGCAGGCGAGACCATGTGAAGCATCAGGACCCAAAACTAGAGCCCAAGAAAAGCAATGCACTTCTTCTCCCCCCTTCCTGTGAGGGTAACATCAGAGGAAGGTGGCTGGAGAATCACTTCCACCACTGTCCAGTGGTCACAAGGCCACCTCAACAGAATCAATGGAAGTCACTTAAGAAACAATGAAGCCTTCTTACTGCCCCTAGCCAATGTGGGAGACTTAGAGGGCAGCTGAGACCCCTGTCCTAACCAGGCAGCAGCCCCTCCTCCCTCAAGGGTGTCATGGAGGCTCACCGGGAAACTGAATAAGGAGGGGAAAAAAAGAAAGCCAGCTAAATGCCAGCATTCTCCTTTACCCGCTTCTTGATCCTCCCAGATACAAGCAAGCAAACATCTGAAGGCCATGATGGACGGTATCCTTCAACTTACAGCGAGCAGCCCCACCCCTTCTCTCTTATGTTACTTTTTATCCAGTATTTGGTCACAACAATGGGAAAAGTAACTAATACACAATTCCTTTAAAATTATGTTCCAGGGGCCTAGAGAGATTGGCCAGTGATTTAAGGTACGTATTGCTCTTGCAGAGGACTGAGGTTTGGCTCCCAGCACCCGCATGGCAACTCACAACAGCCTGAGCCTATAACTCCAGTTCCAAAGGATCAGTCACCCTATTTGGACATACTACGGCACCAGGCATGCAGGCATATATATATATACACACAGGCAAAGGTCATATGCCTAAAATAAAAATAAATTAATCTTATACTTACTGAACCAGGGCCTTGATTCATGATGCTATGGAGATTCTTGGGAGAGAGAAAAGGAAGGGTTGGGGAAGCATGAAAACACAGAGCTCTATGTGTCTGGTAGAAAGTAGGGGACTGCCCATGCACACCTACTTGTAGGTGACCTGAAAGAGTGCAATATTAAAGATGTATTTTTTTATGCACATGGGTATTTTGTCTGCATATATCTCCATGTACCATGTGTGTGCCTAGTGTCCAGATGCCAGAAGAAGGTGGTAGATCCCCTGGAATTGGAGTTACAGATGGCTGTTAGCTGACATGTAGGTGATGGGAACTGAACTTTGGTTCCGTTTCTCCTCTGGAGAAGCAACTGGTGCTCTGAACTCCTAAGCCATCCCTGCAGCCCCCAGAGTGCAATATCAAATTGGTTGGTTTTAAAATACATCCCATACAGCTCTCTAAGGAGATGACGTTTTCTTTTCTCTCTGCAATAAAAATGACACCATAGCCTGAAAGTCACTCTAGGCAGAGATGGGACTATGAATTGTATGCCAAGATTGTACTTCAGAGGAAACAAATGCTGAATTTTTTTTTTTATCGTTTTATACTTTCTAGCTTTCCGGTGGTGAGGTACTTCTGGTGGTTGCCATGGTGAGTCCTCTGGGCAGTGGTTTTATTTCTCCTCATTAGCAAGTAGCATATGGTGAGGTAGCCATGTGCATTGTTGTCCTAGAATGATAACGATGGGAACCTGAAATGTGAGTGAGAGACAGGCAACTGCATTTCTGCTGCTTGGCGGCAGAGCCCTGAAAGAGTGGGGCACTTCTTCCATCTTATGGCTTCAAGCATGACACACACTTGTTGAATGAGTAAGGTCATACTAATTGTTTAAGTGTATTCCCCAATTTGGGGGCAGGATCAATTTAACTGTTGAGGCCAGTCAAGATATCTAAATTCTCAGAAGACAGACGGTACCTTAATGAGCACAGGCATGTTAAGCTCTGCATGGATTACAGAGTACCACTGCTCAGAATATTGTAAAGGTGAGGACAGTTGTTCATCCATCGTGATTAACATGATGCTATGCTTGGGGCAATATACAGCCACATAAGAAATATTCTTAATGCAGCAGAGGCTGGGGAACCTGCATGTTCACAGGAGAAAATAACGGCAGAAGTCTACCTAGGTCATCTGTGACATTTAATCACAAGGATAGGGAACTAGTTAGAGTCGGTTCAAAACCAGGTGTGGTGGCACACTGTTGTCAGCCTAGCATTCAGGAGGCTAAGAGTGGAGAACCATAAGTTAGAGACTGGCTTGGGCTATACAGGGAGATCCTTTCTCAAAAAGATAAAATAAAATCGTATATTTTGAAGATAATACAAAGTCACGAATAAGTGGTCTCACTGAAAATATTAAGAAACCCCACTGATACTTTTTTAAAACTATTTATTTTCATTTATTTGTGTGTGTAGGTGTGTGTAAACCTGTGTGTACTTACAGGTGTACACATGGATGGCTCATTGTTACACAGGTGCTGGGCTCCAAACTCCAGTCATCATGGCGTCACAGCAGGCTCTCCTAACTACTGACCAGTCTCTTGACCCCCAACAAATATTCTGGGAGAAGGAATCAGAGATATGTTACAGATATGTGGAGTGTATTTGTGGAAAGTACATTCCTGGTGTCCTCGCAGTAAAGCATATCGTGGTCATTAAGTACTTTCCTTGCTGACCGGATCTCTCCCACAGATTGTAAAAAGAAATGAATCCAAATGGCCCACAGACATGTTCTACTACAGTACATTTTGCTAGCATTTTATATTCTATTATATAGATTTGTTCATCCCTGAAAAAAACAAAATTAAAAGATAATAAATATCATTTGGGGAGCTAGATAATGAATTAATTGTCTATCGCTGTACAATAAACAACCACAAAGTTATTGGCTGAAGACAACACAATTAAGTTTAACCTCTGGGATTCTTTGGGTGTTCAAACCCTGAGCATGGGGTTTTTCCTTCTCTTTGGGAGCAGTCTTGGTAGCATCAGTTACATTAGCCACAGTATCTAATTTGCTAGAAGGCACTGCATCATCTATGACTCCATCTTGCTGGCCGAATGCTACAGTGGTCCCCTTTGCTGCCTCAGTGGTCTAGGCAGCCTTGTTGGGAAAACCCAAGTGGCACCTACTGCTAGAGCTAGGTGATCTCAGCCAGCCAGAAGCCAGGACCCTAAATGCGACACCTCCCAGCAGATAGTTTTTTTTGTTTTTTTTTACCAGTAATCTGAGTAAGCTTCAAAGAGGATCCTTCCCCACTTGAGCCTCCAGCAGAGAGCACAGCCTGCCTGGGGCCTTTAACAGGTTTGTGAGACTGGGGTATTCCAGGATTCAGTGAAGAACAAAACAGAGTGAGAGACATTGTGAGTGAATAGTGACATGGGTATGCCATTGTGATGAAGTTGGCAGCAGAGGGCATCTATGAGGTGCACACAGCTGGAACTTGGCACATCAGGGTCTGGAAATGGAAGGCCAGTCAAAGAAAGCTCCACAACATGATGCTAGGAAGCATAATAGCCCCCCCAGACCTTAGCACAACCGACTCCGGGATGGAAGTACCATTCAGGCCTTGGAACTCAGCACGTGGGCAGCATCACCTGTCAAAACAAGAACAAAGTCCTAATCCATCAAAGTCCATAGTTCTGAGAAAGTCCTTAAATGTACTGATCTTGCTTTTTGGCTTCTGTGTAGTTCTGCTTCTTGCTAGCTGAGGTGTGTTAACCCAGGATGTAATTTTTGTGCTTCAAAACTCACCTGAGAAAGGCTTAGGACTGCACTCGGGTACTGAACACTCAGTGTAGTCACCAGCCAGCTAACAGAGATTTTCTATTGCTTTGAACCTGTGTCCGAGTGGTCTTCTCTGGTGGATACCTCACAACAGGAAAACAGGCCTCCTGCAAAGGTCTCAAGCATTGACAACTTCAAAACAAGGACACCGTTTCTCCTATTTATTTATTTACTTATTTTTGACACTTTTATATGTTTGTGGCAGAAACTTCTCTTTTTTTTTTTTTTTTTTTTGGTTTTTCGAGACAGGGTTTCTTTGTGTATCCTTGGCTGTCCTGGACTCACTTTGTAGACCAGGCTGGCCTCGAACTCACAAAGATCCGCCTGCCTCTGCCTCCCAAGTGCTGGGATTAAAGGCATGCGCCACCACCGCCCGGCCAGAAACTTCTCTTAAAGAAATAATGGATAAAAGATGCATTGAGTTCAACCTGGTTTCCAATCACTGGATCTGTGGTTTTGCCTCTTTTCATTCCCATTCTCAATTTTTTTCTTCCTCTTCCAATATTTTCCCCTATAATGACTGCACACAGAGAGAACAGATATGTTGGGAAACAATCAGCTGCAATTTCATGATCTATTGATTCTATTCCCACAGAGTAGCCTCTGGCGTTCACTGCTTAACTATGCCCTCCCAGTAAATAGAGTGCATTAGGCCATAAGAATGCTTTCCAAAAGAAAATGCTGCCAGCCTTCATTCTCCAAACACTTTCTCTTGTGTAAAAGACAGGGAATAAGTCTTTGAATATGCTAATTTGGGGACATTTAAAAACCAAAGAGCACCAACTCAGCAGAAATGACCAACTGAGGTAGCAACCATCATTATCCATAAAGCTGCTACTCCTGAAAGTTTAATTGTTATCAATTTAGGTACCATCATGTTAACAGGATCTCTGCAAGAATGCCGACATTTTTACATTCTAAACTCTACAGTTAAATTTTGTAGTGTGATCTCCCTGCCCAGTGTTTCTTGCAGGTTTTTCTTCTGATAAATCCCACATAGATAAACTTGCAAGTCATTATATCCTCATTTAAATCTCAACCTTCCAACTTGGTTTCCAAAAGTTTCTTTTGCCTTTGAAAATGTTGCTGAACCTCTCCCTTTAATTCATGAGTAAACACTTAAAAACACCGACTTTGTGCCAAGTCTGTATTGCAGCCAGAACTGAACCCAATACTTAATCTTAAATAGCTGGTGTTGGGGACCTCTGCAAGCATGGCTTCTGCCACAAGGGCTCTCTGCCTTCCATCAAGGGAAACACAGCAAGAAGGTGCAAATCAGATACAGCTCTTCATTCTTAAAACTACAGCTCCCAGAGCTATGAGTCTGTCAAACAACAAATATCTATTGTTTATAAATGCCTAAACATTGCTTTCTATTATAGTAGCCGGAGACAGACTAAGACAGGGAGAAAAGGAAAAGCAATGACGTCTTTGTACACTTAGGAAATAAATTCTCAAACTTTCATTCCTGTCTAACCAGTAAAACTGTGGCTCACTGTGACTGCAAAAAGCAAGTTAGGATGGAAAATGAGTTAGGTATAAAACTTTAAACTCATAGAGATAGGCAGATAATAAAATATCAATATCAGTTGCCAGATATGTATGGACTGGACATTGGGAATGTATGTTATACCTTATAATTTTCCTAATTGTGGCATAATTGTTCAAAAAAATGAATTATGAGTTCTGGGAGAAGGGGGAGAGGATGGGAGGGTGGGGCTGGAGGGGTGGAGGGATGGGACTGTGATGGAGATGTAACTTGAAGTAATAAATAAACATTTTTTTTAAAGATCAAAGCAAACTGTGGTGACATCACCGCAACCTTTTCATCGCATGACCAGAAATCACAGGTCCCTAATAGTTGTGCAAATGGCCTTGACATTCAGACTGAGACTAGCTGAAACCAGAAGGTCTGCCATGCAGATAATGCTAGCGATTTGTGGCTAAAAATACAGCCACCAAACACAGAAAGGAGAATTCTGTCGTAGTGGGAGATGTTGCTCTGATGTATGCTGCTAATTTTAAACCCTAGACAGTTTGAAAGGGCAGGGCATGAAATTCAAGCCTCGCTGATTCACAGATGGATATGGAACCAGTCAGTCTGGGAAGGTGGGTGGGAGTTTGTTTTCCTCTCTGAAGACTCACTCACCATTCCAAAAATGTTCTTCTCTTTCAAGACCAAGGGCACTGCATTTGTCAAGACTCCCAAGACTTTCTATAGAAACGATGAAAGGAACACGATGTGGGCTTTCTGCTTTCCTGTCCATTTGGTTTGCTCATTTGTAGAGTAAATATTACTGAGATACCATCTTGCTCCAAGTTTTCCTCCTAAAATGTATTTAGGTTTTTCTCTAGTTACTTGATTTCAATTTCTTTGTAACTGTGATGATAGAATTTTCTTGTAAGACAGACGTATTGCGGATAGAAAAATGGCTCAGTGGTTAAGAAAGTGGCTCTTCCAGAGGAGAGATTTTATTCCTAGCACCCACATGTTACATCTGTCTGTAACTTCAGTTCCAGAGGATCCAACGCCCTCTTCTGGCCTCTACGGATACCAGGGATACAGATGGTGCACAGACAGGTAGTACACAGACATACATGTGGGCAAAATACCCATACATATGTGCATATTACATACATACATACATAATACACACATACATGCATAAAAAATTAAAAGACAGACATGTTGGGCTGGAGTGATGGCTCAGAGGTTAAGAACACTGGCTGCTCTTCCAGAGGTCCTGAGTTCAATTCCCAGCAACCACATGGTGGCTCACAACCATCTGTAATGGAATTTGATGCCCTCCTCTGGCCTGCAGGCATACCTGCAGACAGAACACTGTATACATAATAAAATAAATCTTAAAAAAAAAAAAAAGACAGACATGTTGACTCTTTTCTCTCTCTTCTATAGCATGTTTACCTATGGTAACCTATGGGTACCAGAAAAAAAAGACACAGATTGCCCCTTACTGCTTATATTTGCTCTGATTTATGACACTATCAGGATGCTTCATGTCATGGATATCTTTATAGCAAATATAATCATGAAAACAACAGCCTACGAAGAATTTTCATAACCATTATTAGTTCAGGATGTTTTTATAACAACCCCTCCCTGAAAAATAGATGGAGAAAATATTAGACTTCTCAGTGGAAGTAGCTGAGGCCCCAAAACATTAAGATATTAAAAAGGAAAATAGGTATATTCCAATCTATTCAAGCAATATTATCCTAAAAATTCTTAACAAACAAAAATTATGTAGCTACATTTTACATGTATTATAAAATGCCAATTGTATTTATAATCATAACTCATATTATGATTCTGTAAATATTGGTATATAAAGGTAACAAAATTGAAGACTCTCAATGACTGATGACAAGAAAACCAGATAGATGATTATGAGAGAATGTGAAGAGTCCTATAACTTTTGGAATACATTTTACTTTGTTTATTTTGTTTGATGTCATTAAGAGCAGGAAGAAACTCTGCCCAGGAATTGCAATCATAAAAATTAGAACAATTTAGTTTGTATAATTACTTGGGGGAACATAAACAAGAGAGCAAATGTAAGGACATTTATAAATTGTGTTTGGGGTGATGCATGCCTTTAAAAAAAGATGGAGATAGATGGCCTGCCATATCAAGCCCCAGTACCAGAGGAAGCTCTGGGCCTCATGTGACTGATGAACTGAGGGGATTTGATATGTGGGGGCTCCCCTCATCCGAGGAGAAGGAGAGGGGGGAGATGCGGAAGAGGGAGGGACCTGGAGGGAGGGGGGACATTGATTAATTTCATGTTAGAATGTTAGGCTGTATGTTGCCACATAGCTCACACCCTCTTGAATATCAGCTTGTAAGTTTTCTTATATAGAAAGGATATTTTTGTTGTTTTGGTATTAAAAATGCAGTTAAGAGATTTAAAATGCTGTAAGGAAATTACTACAGTTCAAACTTGTTTTCTAAATCTCTAAGAGTTTAAGTAATTTGGAGCTAAGATAAAATATGTGAGCAGGACTGTGTTAGCCTTTAATCCCAGCAGAGACAGGTGGATCACTATAGAGTTAGCTGTCCTCTAAATTCTAGAGTTACAATGAACAGGGTAGTGATGGTTCACACCTTTAATCCTAACACTTGAGAGACATACACCTTTAATCCTAACACACTGGAGACAGAAGTATGCATATCTCTGATTTCAAGGACAGCCTGATACAGAGCAAATTCCAAAAAGAGAAAAAATTTAGCTGGAGGTGGGGTAGTTCACACTTTAATCCCAACACTTGGGAGGAGACAGGCACATAGGATTTATAATCATTTAAGTTTAAAAGCTGCTTGCAAAAGGCAGGCTGAAATTCAAAGTAAATATTTAGTTCCAAAATTTCTTTCTTTTTTTTTTTTTTTTTTAGTTTTTCGAGACAGAGTTTTTCTGTGTAACAGCCCTGGCTGTCTTGGACTTGCTTTGTAGACCAGGCTGGCCTTGAACTCACAGAGATCCGCCTGCCTCTGCCTCCCAAGTGCTGGGATTAAAGGCGTGCACCACCACGCCCGGCTTAGTTCCAAAATTTCAAAAGAATTTTTTTAATGTTTATTTATTACTGCAAGTTACATCTCCATCACACTCCCCTCCCTCTACCCCTACTGGTCCCACCCTCCCACCTTCTCTCCCTTCTCCCAGAACTCATAATTCTTTTTTTTAAATAATTAGGTCACAATTGTGAAAATTATAAGGTATAACATACATTCCCAATATCCAGTCCATACATACTTGGCAACTGATATTAATATTCTATTATCCATGAGTTTAAAGTTCTATACCTAACTCAGTTTCCATCCTAACTTGCATTACCAACTTAAAAACATCTTAGACCTAGAACATCCTTTTAATTCCTAAACTACTTAAAATTTAACTGTGAGACTATATCTATCTATCTTCAACCATGTCAGAGACGTGAGAAGGATAAATTTCTTTTAATTTCAATTGCAAGATAATACTTTTTCTATTGCCAGAAAAACAAATTTGCTCTAGGAAAGATATTACAAAAAGAAACACATCAGAGTTAGGATTGGGGTGGGGTTCTGTTATCTTTCCAGGAGATTAAAAGCATCCAGCCAAGGAGTCCAGAGACCACTGGACAACTAAAACTTCTTTTTTTTTTTTTTTTTTTTACTGGATTTTTTTTTTTTTTTTTTTTTTTT
>CAJQZJ010032684.1:2714442-2774113 GCA_907164525.1 Lophiomys imhausi
GTCCTGGACTCGCTTTGTAGACCAGGCTGGCCTCGAACTCACAAAGATCCGCCTGCCTCTGCCTCCCAAGTGCTGGGATTAAAGGCGTGCGCCACCACCGCCCGGCCTAAAACTTCTTAAGAAAACGGACCAGACACCAAAGATGAGACAAGTAGCCCAGATGATCCAGCCTCACAGACTGCCTCAATAGCTGTTTCCTCAAAAACCTGCATCCAGAACAACTTCAAAATGACTACCTAAAATGGTCCAGCCTCATAGACTGTTCCAGTCAGGGCTTCAGTAAAGCCCTGAACTTTCCCACCCAAAGTTCAGCCTCTGACTACAAACTTCTCAGAACATTTAAATAGCTGAGCACAAAAAGACTGGACAACGAATGTTACTATTAACTTGCTTAACCATTTTCCCATTCTTATTTGGGTCCCCCCAACAGGTTTTAAACATCCCAAATCAGCAGGAAGCAATTTTAAGAGAACAATGCCCTATTCCCAGAAGGTGGGGTGGGTGATTTTTTTTTTAATCATTTGATGGGTTTTAGATGTTTGTTGTCATTTAGGGGGATTGGTTACAAGTTGTTAAGTGGTCTTGTTAAACAAGGTTTAAGAGGTTAGACCCTGGGATTTCTCTCTTTATTTTCTCTAACCTTCTTTCTCTCTTATGTAGGGAGAAAAGACTTGAAAAGGAAAAAAATCAGGGATAGACATGATATAGGAATGATAAAAGGAGGTAGATTATTGAATCTATTCATATCTTTGTATATTGACACAAAACTAAGGTTAACTTTTTTTAAAGGTATTGTACCTATGTAATTCTTTTAAATGCAATGTGAAGTTCTAGGCCTTTGATAGCAACTACCACAAACTGTTTAGGATAATTAAGAAATGCAAATAATAATCAAAGTTGTTAGGTACTAGTTTAATCATTTTGTTAGGTACTAGTTTATTGTATCACAGATATTTTCTTTTTTTTTTTTTTTTTTTTTTTTTTTGGTTTTTTGAGACAGGGTTTCTCTGTGTAGCCCTGGCTGTGCTGGACTCACTTTGTAGACCAGGCTGGCCTCGAACTCGCAAAGATCCACCTGCCTCTGCCTCCCAAGTGCTGGGATTAAAGGCGTGCGCCACCACCGCCCGGCTCACAGATGTTTTCTAAGTTAATCAGATATTAAGTTGCTAAGAGACAAGCAATATTTGCTTATTCAAATATACAGAGATAGATGGTCTTCAAAAACCTCAAGAGATCTGTAGAATATGGCATTTAAAGATGCTTTCTTAACTTATGATTTTTTGATATTGAGACATCAGCCCTTGACAGCACCCCCATTCTACTTCAAGTAGATGATGAGCATCGAAAAATGTCCATTTGGAGAAGGCTGCATTAATGGCAGCTAGCCACTGGGCAGGGAAAAACCCCTTAACTGTAGACAGAATGCTGTCCAAAAAGGACATAACTTGGAAGCAGGTAAGTCGACAGCCTAGTTCTGCTAAGACAGGGTGGTCAACTCCTTCATAATTTCTGCTTTACAATTAATATCTGTCAGAAATACTGGGCCAAAAGGCTGAAGATAGATTCTCCAATATTATAGAGAGAAATTGGGGACTGTCCAGGCAGCCAGTTGTCTGTCATTTCTTAGTTTTGGGAGCTGCTTGATCTGCACTTCCTATTTATTCTCATGTATTTATCCTTCTCAGGTCTCTGATGTGGTTGAAGACTAGACAGTTATAGTCTCACAGTTATGTTTTAAGTTGTTTAGGAATTAAAAGGATTTTTTAGGTCTAAGAAGATGTTTTTAAGTTGTAATAAAAGTTAGGATGGAAACTGAATTAGATATAGAACTTTAAACTCATCAAGATAGATAATAGAATATTATTATTAGTTACCAAATACATATGGACTAGACATTGGGAATATATATCATACCTTATAGTTTTCATAATTGTTTCCTAATTGTTCTTATTGTTTTGCATTATATTTAGTGTTATAAGAAACAGACCCTTTTTAGTCCTAAAAAGGGGAGATGTTGGGGGGGGAAAGATATAATAAAAATTTTTTTAAAAAGGAAAAAAATTGATGGAGGGAATATCAGATTTCTCATCAGAAGCAACTGAAGCCCAAAACATCAAGAGCTTAAAAAGGAAAATACTACTTTATAGGTATATTCCAAATTACTCATACAACTTTATCTTAAAAATTCTTTTTCTTTTTTTGGTTTTTCGAGACAGGGTTTCTCTGAATATCTCTGGCTGTCCTGGACTCGCTTTGTAGACCAGGCTGGCCTCGAACTCGCAAAGATCCGCCTGCCTCTGCTTCCCAAGTGCTGGGATTAAAGGCGTGCGCCACCACCGCCCGGCTATCTTAAAAATTCTTAATGAACAAAACTTATGTAGTCATTTTTTTACTATTAGTCAAATTCCAATTTGACTTGAGAGAGGCAGAAGTGTAGTGAAAATTTTGCTTTCTTTAAAAAAAAAACAGAAATATTATGGGAATATATTTTTGCTTTAATCCCAGGTGTGAGGATATGAGGCTGCTTCACAGCAGGTGACAATGATTTGCCTCGAGCTCTAGCAGGGGCATGGTTTTCCCACATACAAATAGTTTCTATGAGTGTGTGATATTTGGAATCCTGGGAATTTTGCGGAGGATATATAAATGCTAGGGCCCCAGGAGGCAGGGTGGCTGTTGTTGCCTGATTGGTGGTTGGATATTATTGGATGCAGTTTGTCAAGTAGTTGTGCACAAAGAAACAAAAAGAAATTAGATATCCTGATGGCTAAGGTCAAACTGGCTCCAAGGAACTCAACACCCCTAATCAACAGGAAATATTCTAATGATAATGTCATCCCATTTCCTCTCTATCCTTTCTTTATTTCCTATCTAGTGTTAGGGGGCTAATAAGGGTGAAGATGGGTGGGAGAGAGAGAAAGGAACCCAGTAAAAAATCCAGCTACACAGAAGGACCTCTGTGAGTTCAAGGCCAGGATGATCTATATACGGAGTTTCAAGACAGCTAGGGCTACACAGTGAGACCATGTCTCTGATAATAATAACAACTGTAAAAGCAAATTTCATTCACCTGATATAACTGTCTTCTTGGAGGCTTACTGTCTCCATCTGCTAACCTAGGCCTAGTCCTGAAGCTTCTAGCCTCCATAAAATCTTATCTAGGCCTAGAATGTTTTCAGCCTCCGAGACTTACTGCTGAATAAGTTTACCCTTTCTGTCTCTTTCTGAACTCTCTTTCTGGCTGGTTCAACTCAGCTCTTCTGGTTCAAACTCCTCTATTAGTCAACTGATTCAAACTGGCTTCTCTTAGCCTCTGACTGGATTGTTCTGCTTGGCCTCAAATTAACTCTAGCAATTTGTTCTCATCTTCTGGCTCCTTCTCATTTTCTGGCTCTTTCTGTCTTCACCTGTGTCTAGTTTGTTCTCTCTTCAACCTGCCTCTGTAAACTCTCCCAGCAAAATTTGCCTCTGCATGTCACTAACCAAACTAACTCAACTCCATTGCACTGCCTCTCCACTCACTGACTCAATGAACTGCCTGAACAGCTCTCAGAGATCAGCCTGCCTCTGTCTCCTAAGTGCTTGGATTAAATGTGTGTACCACCACGCCTGGACCTAAGCTTTTCTTTATCTGAAACTTGTTCTACACCAGGCTGACCTTGAACTCAGAGATCTACATGCCTCTGTGTCCTGGGATTAAAGGCATGTGTGTATTCCAGCAGGATCACACAGACCTAGAAGGATGTGATCTCTTGCCAGAGCAGCCACATTCAGAGTTAAAATTCCTCTACAAATAACCGTAATAATAAATAAATAAATAAATAAACAAACAAACAAATAAATAAATAAATAAATAAATTGCCTATAAGAGATAAATGATGGATATATATAGCACATAGTTAACAAACTCTGACAACATGAAATTGTGGAAGTGCTATTGTTTTGGTTAGTTTGTAAATTTGACAGAAGCTAGATAATCTGAGAAAATGCTTCCATCAGATTGACCATAGGCAAATCTATGGGGCATTTTCTTGAATAGCATGAGATGTGGGAGGCCCCATCCCACTGTGGGCAGTATCACCCCTAGGCAGATGATCTTAAGTTAAACAAGAAAGCAACATAAAATAATTTTTAAAAGAAAGAAATATAAGCCCCTGTCTTTACTAAGGCATTGCTTTTAGGTCTCTGTTCAGAGCAGTAGCAATGATCAATATTTTGATTGGTTGAACCATTTCTTCTTTTACAATTCTCCTGCCTCAGCCTCCTAAGTGCTAAGAACAGAGGCATCACATACCATGCCCAGCTAAGAATAAGCAATATCTAAATGCCCATTATAACAAGTTTCCTATTCACATTTGTACTTATAGTTCTTGTGAATGCTCAGCCCATTTCTCCAGAAGCCAGGCAAGATGGGATGCGACCAATGTGGGGTGTGAGTGTGGCACGACCATGCCAGCTATAGGAGGGAACTGTGCACACAGAGAGATGTGCACCTGTTAGCAGAGAAGAAAAGGAAGCAGAGAAGTGCTAATTTGGGAAGCTCGAAGGCAGGGAGCAGAAGAAACACTACAGTAAGTAACCAGAAAGGACTGTAAGGAGAAAGTCAAGTCTAAATTGAAAATAAAGTAAGTCCATACTCAGGGAACTAGATTTCACTGAGGATTTTAGTGTTACAACACTTAGATGATAGTGAAACAGTTCTCTCAGGTGATAATCAATGAAACAGCTCATGCATCTTCATTCAGGGTGAACAAGGGGAATATGAACCTTGGGGACTGGGAAGGGACTTCCAAGGTGGGCGTACATTATTAGGTGTGGCTTAAGGTATTGGGATATCTCATTTGCATGGATAGGCATTCAAAGTGCTAGGCTATGTGACTACCTCAAGAATTGTGAGGATGAGGGTCACAGGACTATGTGCCCAAGGGCATGCAGGCATGGAACAGGGAGGGAACAATCCTTACTCTTGCTGATCTCAAAATTGAGATTTTCAGGGTTTAGAGAGTCTCAACCTCACTCTAGCTCCATGCCAGTTTCCCTGGTCACACAATCAGCATACTGCACATTGAGGAAGAGTAAATCCCCTCTTATTAATAACCCTTTGAAGCAAGAACCAATAAACTTTGAGGTGAGTAATTATTTATCAAATGGATGGTGTTCTGATTTCATTTTGTTGCTGTGATTAATACCATGACCAAAGCAACTTAGGGGAGAAAAGAATTGATTGGCTTATACTTCCAATTCACACTCTATCACTGAGGGAAGTCAGGACAAGAGTAACTTTATATAATCGTGTTAGTTTCAAAGTTTACCTCTTAACCCAGCTATCTTGAAAATCTATTATGTTATTTGTTAAACAGGCTTCACAACACAAAAACTGAGCAGTTACCATTTTATTCTTAACCCACTAAGCTACTCTGGCTTCCCCCCCAGGATAAATCTCAGAGATACTTGTATTTTGTGCCTTTCCTGCTTCAGTTGAATCTCTCCTAGTCTCTCCTGCCTCCTCCTCTCACTGAATCCCCCTACTTCCTCTCCTTAACTCCTCCTCCCCTAGAGGGTATGAAGACGACCCCTATTCTCTCCTCTGCTCAGTGATTGGCTGTAAGTTGCTTTACTAGCATATCAAGGGAAAATTGGGGAGCAGTGTTTACATAACTTTGAGATGTGAGCGCCTCAGAACAAGGGCTGAAACCAGATATGGGGGGTGGTACAGAAATCAGCATTTAAATTACACAATAACATATCTACAAAAGATCCAGTTCACACTCAATAGACAGGAATTCAGGACAGGAATTCAAGTAGGATCTTGAAGCAAGAACCATGAAGGAATGACATTTTCTGGTTAACTCACAGGCTCCAATTTAGCTACATTTCTTATATAGACAAGGATCATCTGCCTAAGGGTAGTGCTGCCCACAGTGGGCTAAGCCCTTCTGGGATCAATTAACCAAGACAATCTCCCATGGGTCATCCTCATCTAGAAGATTCCTCAATGGAGGTTTTTCTTCCCAGAAAACTCTAGGATATGTTAATATGACCACTAAAGCTACCTAGAACAGATAGCACAATCTTGGACTATTCAAATGTCTTATGAGTCACTAACCATTTAAAAATATATTTTGTCATAATAGGCATTCAGGATGTTTTTGAGTGAAGCAGGGTAAGGCAAAGAGGTAAAAATTTCTGTTCTGAAGGAAGATGTACTCTACTCTATGGGCATACTTACATAAGCAGATCCACACACAGAAAAGCAATGACGCAGTCAGGAGGCAAAGGGGTGGACCAGGAGAGGTGGCCAAGAGCCTTGGTTGTGGTTTCTGAGTGGAGGAATGGGAAACAAGTTGAAGATTGGCTAATTTGAGGGACTAGCTGTGGTCATCTGGCTTTTGGCCCTGGATGATTAGGGAAGGGATGTAGTGCTCATAAAGTACAAGGGGTAAATGCTGGACTCGTTGGTTTTCATATGAAAGGCAAATCACTTGGAATTATAGAATTCTATAGCCCTGAAAAGGGTAGTCCCTCCAGAGTACCAAAGTCCCAGATGTCAAAGCCTCCAGTGCAGAAACTAGAAACCATAGTTTCCACGTACATTATTGATAATACCTTGTTTTCTTCATCTTTGTTTGTATGTTTGTTTGTTTGTTTTTCAAGATACAGTCTCTCTGTGTAGCCCTGGCTGTCTGGATGGAACTCACCCTGTAGACCAGGCTGGCCTCAAACTCAGAGATCTGCCTGCCTCTGTTTCTTGCGTGCTGGGATTAAGGCCATTTGCCACCACTACTGGCTCTAAATATCTTTGTAGATAAAAAATAATTCTATATTCCCTAGTGCTTTCTATTAAGTATAGATACTAAAATCTGCCTCATCACCAGATACAAAGACAGCTTTGTACTCAGGTATTGGGCTCTCTGCCTTGTGGCTCCTCAGTAAATATGTGCTACAGATACTTCCAATAAATGTTAATTGTAGCTAATGGTACCAGTGGTTAACCAGCGGTAAAAAGGTGGGAATTGACTTTCTGCTGCCCGCTTTTGGTGTACTGTTATCCAATATGATGACAAGGGGGAAAGTCTACCAGGTGGGCCTGGAGAGATGGCTCGGTAGCTGCTCTTCCAGAGACCTGGGTTCAATTGTAAGAGACCTGGGTTCAATTGTAAGAGACCTGGGTTCAATTGTAAGAGACCTGGGTTCAATTCAATTCTAAGAGACCTGGGTTCAATTCTAAGAGACCTGGGTTCAATTCTAAGAGACCTGGGTTCAATTATAAGCACCTTCATGGTGGCTCACAAGTCTCTCTAATTCCTGAGTGAATCCAACTTCCCCTTCTGGAACTCCACAGGCACTAGGCACACATGTGCTGCACTGACAAACATGCAGGCAAAATACCCATGCACATAAAAAGTAAGATTTTTTTTAAAAGTTTATACAGCTGCCACTATCAAGAAATTCTAAATAACACACTTCTGTTAAGAACATTCTCACCTTGCTGTGAAATCAACCTTAGAAAGGTTGACTCTGGGAAATTTGAGAGAATGTTTCTTTCAATAATTTTCTAAAGTCTTGCATTCTGGACTTGCAATGTCCTGTGGATTTATTCCCAAAGATGAATTGTAGCGAGTTTGACTGAAATCTGGAACCTCGTATCTCATAGGCATCGCTTGTAACTGCACACCAGGGCCTGCCAGAGCAAGGAGGAGCATCCCAACACCCTGAGCTTATGGCCTCTCTGTTTGGGGAGGTGAAATTAGAAGTTTGAGAAGCAGAGAAACCTTATTAATCCCCAGACACACTTCGGGTCTTTGCTTCATGGAGGAGAAAACAGTAATTAGCCATGAGTCACAAACCATGATTCACACCTACAATTATTATTTTTTTCTACAGCTAAATAAACTGTATACACCCTTCATGATTTAATTGTGAACTTTTGCCACTTAGCTACAAATAGAAACTTGGGTATTAATATGTCTAAAATGTTGCTTTAATAATTATTTGAGGCTCTCATGTTACTCTTGCCTCATAGGAAATTATGGCCTCACCAGATGGCTGCTCCAGAGGCTGCAATCAGACTCCAACCCATCTTGGTGAAGATGGGTTCATTGATTGGCCACCAGTCAGGCTAATCTCATTTGTATTCCTGGCAGAAGGAGGAAAGTTTATTTTACATCACTTATATAGGAGCAGAACTCTTGATTCATGCTTTTTTGAATACAGAAAGATTCTTTCCCATTGCTTAAATATGAACTGCAATATACTATTTCATTTGTAAGCCACTTACATATGTCTAAATAGCATGATCAGATATTAGACTTACTTGCATAAATAGAAAATTAAATAAATGTACATTAAACAGTAATGTATATGGTTAATCCTTGTTTAAATTTTTGAGTAATTTTCCCATACCATAAATATTTCTATATTGTGTAGAGGATCCATTTGTTTGTTTTGTCTTTGCTTTCAAAGAGAAAAGGCTCATTGTAAGAATGTACATAGAATTTACCTAAGTCTATGAAAGTCTGGTAGCATTTTATAAAGCACTTTCAGAGCTATTATTTCATTTTGATCTGCAAAAACCTCATATGGAAAATGAGGCATTACAATCTCTATCTTTAAGAGTTAAGAAAAACCAGGTATTGTGGTACACGCCTTTGATCCAAGCACTCAGGAAGCAGAGGGCAGGCAGATCTCTGTGAGTTCAAGACCAGTCTCATCTACATAGTGAATTCTAAGACAGTCAGTGATTTACAGTGAGATCCGAAGGCCCTCATAGTGATGTTCTTAGAGTACTGTGTGTGCACCCATCCTCTTAGCAATGGAATCTCACAGTGCCCAAAACACACTTCCGGGTGTACTAAGGGCCCATTAACAACTGAAAATATTGAACAGTGTCAGTTCTTATTCTGGGCTGTGCAATGCTGTCTCTTAGACGCTTCTCTGTTGTAATCACCACTGTTGGCAAATGGCCCTCTAGGAGAAGGGGGCCTGGTTTGTAGTCACTGATAATTTCTGGGGTACAAATGCTCCCACTGTGGCTAATTTAAGGTTGTCCAGTGGTTTAACAGCTGGCTCATAAAATCCTGAAAATGGTAACAGTTGTGTCTGCCAGTCGGTGGTACAAGCTGAGTCCCACAAACCACCTAGCCCCGTTCTTACAAACGCCTCATGGCCTCATGCCCCTCCAGTACCATCTCCCTTTCGCAGACCCAAAAGCCAAAGGCTAAGTGATCCCGGAAGCTGTAGAGTTAGGATGTAGGCCTGGGTTCTGTGCAACTAAACCGCAACTGAAACAAAATAAAACTGAAGTGTGACCAAGCAGAGCCATCAGCTAACATCTCCCTATGGATTTTCTACTTTAACTGCTGTTAGGGATCAAAGCCAGAGCCTTGCGCATCCTAGGCAAGCACTTTCCTACTAACCCCTACACCCCCTGCCTCAAATACATATGTATATACACACAACACACACACTCACACACACAATATACACCACATACACACACACCTCACATCACACACACCACATACACACATCACACACAACACACACAGAGTTTTAATTTGTTTGTCCAAACACCTATGAAACTCTCCCTCTCTCCCAGCCCCTAGAGCCTAGAGCGTCTTACCATCTGGTGCAGCCTTTGTGAATCACTTAATGCTCAAATAAATACTTCAAGATTTTAATGTGCATAAATTCATCCCTTATTTATTTACACTTTCATTAATTTTTAGTTAGTGAACATTTGCGTGTGTGTGTGTGTGTGTGTGTGTGTGTGTGTGTGTGTGTGTGATTGAACTTTGTTCATATTTACCCCCATTACACTAACAGTCCCCTCACTGGTCCTCTTCCTTTCCTAAAATAATCCCTTTTCTGCTTTCATTTTATATATATATAAATATGTTATATTTTATATATATTTATTTAAATTTAGATTCTCCATTTGAGGGAAATATCACATTCTGTCTTTCTTTTCTACCATTACTCTTTCCTGTTCCCTTGTTCCTCTTTCCTTTAGAACCCTCCCTCCCCACACATATAGTTCCCTTTCTACTTACAAAGCTATCTCTCTCTCACTATCTCTCTCTCTCTCTCTCTCTCTCTCACACACACACACACACACACACACACATTTTTTTCCATGAGAACTAATTCTCGTGAAAACAAGTTCACAGGCATCTATCTACTGAGCGCTTAGAACACGGAGATATTCCACACACTTCTATTTTAAGTAAATTCACAAACTCCCTGGAAAACAGACCTTATTGTTATTCTCCCTTTACAGGCAAGAAACTCAGGCAGAGAAGAAGTTAAGTTACCCAAAAGTTATACAACTCCTATCTAATATGTTAATCCCAGGCATATTCTCAGGCCTAAATTCTCAACTGCTGTGTTATCCCATACAGTCCTAAACTCACCATATCACCACTCTGCCTGATTGGACATGCCAGTGCCTAATCTGCAATGTATTTCTTGACATTTGTTTTTGTTGTTGTTGTTGTTTGGGTTTTTTTCCTGGCACATTTTAAGTCTCTTTTCCAACTTTAACAATAATCTTTTCTCTTCTTATCTAAAGCAGGGGCCCTCAGCATTTTCTCAGGGCTGCTCTCCAACCCTGCCTCGCTGTAAAACTGTCTGAAATGAACCATCCTCCATGGGTGACTCTTGGAGAGCTGAGTAACAAGAGCTAAAGATTCCAGTTCCACATAATTGGGAGTACAAAAGTTTTCCATGAGTCTGCGTGGGTGGCCAATTGGCCTCTAACACTCATGGGGCCTGGAGAAAGAATGCTAATGGAGGCCCACAAAATCATTTGTCTAAATAGAATTATAAATCAAGCTAGTAAATGGTTGCAATGGAGTCTGTTTTCCTACCTCCTTTGGAGGCCCAGTTTGAATCTGGAATCACTGAATTCCTCAGTGTTTCTCACAACTGGTCTTCTAACCCACCCCTAGTCCCTTCCCTCCCCCCCCCCCCCTCAGTCTTGTCTTTCAACACATGAATGCGAACACTCCCCCCCCTTACATTCAAGCTCTGTCCCCCTCCCAGGCAAACAGCTGCTTTGCCCACTTCTTAGTCATAGCCTGCCCCTAGGAAGATAGACCTAAGGAGGACCTCCAGCCCTACATGTAAACTAGGTGTTCGGGCAGGAAATTCCAGGGACCAAAGGTTGGAAGGGATACCTTGAGACTAAAAGAGCATTATCTTGGTTAGGGTTTCTACTGCTGCGGAGAGACACCATGACCATGACAACTCTTACAACGGAAAACTTTTAACAGGGGCTGCCTTACAGGCTAAGAGATTTAATCCATTATCATCATGGTAGGAAGCATGGTGGCATGCAGGCAGACATGGTGCTGGAGAAGGAGCCAAGAGTTCTATATCTGGATCAGCAGGCAGCAGAGAGAGTGACACCAGGCCTGGCTGGAACATCTGAGAACTCAAAGTCCACAGCCAGTGATGTCAAAGAGATCAAACCACACTGCTGATTCCTGGTAGGAAACTGGTATTGTTTCATCTTTGTCTTTAGCCTAAACTGAGTGACAACTATGTTTAACAGAGAGCTGCTTATCTATTTCCTTTTAAGCCTACTTTCTCTTAAATCACACTGGAAAAAGTTAACTGCCTTAGAAACTGCTAGAATATGATTTATGAGCCCTTGTTTCAGATTTTTATTACTATAAAGAATATCTTTTATTAATATTGTTTCCTTTAATATTGCCATTCATGAGCCATAAAATTGACTTTGAATATATTCACAAGCCTTTATAAAATTCTTTCTGAATCACTAGGTTTTTTTCCCCCTCTAAATCATGTAAAACACTTTTGTAACAGAGTGACAAGTGACTTGGGTTCCGTATTTCACTTTCCTTTCCCGATGATTAATTTTTATGATCAGCTTGATCGGGTTTAGAATGACCTGGGAGAAAAACTTCTGAGGGTGTCTGTGAAGGTGTTTCCAGAGAGGTCTGAGTGTGGAAAGGAGACCCACCCTCAGCATGCCAGCATCATTCCATGGACTGGGGTCCCAGGGTGAATAAGAAGGGAAGCGCCAGCTGAACACCACACAGCTGAGCACCACACTCATGTCTCTCCGCCTTCTGACCTTTTGTGATGCGATCAGCAGCCTCAAGCCATGGTCCCGGATGCCTTCCCACCAGGGTGGATTGTTACAGTGAACCAGGACAGGCCTTTCCTTCCCTAAGCTGATTTGTCAAGTGTTTCATCACAGCAATGAGAAAGGCATTTACCTTTCCTAGAGGTAGAATCCCCGCTGCTCAGAATCCTGGGGATTCCTAGAACTCATCTTGTCTCACTCCCTCTCTCTAAATGGAATGCTGTCTCGAGGGAATAATGCAAAGGATAGAGGAGGACACCAGACATCCTCTTCAGGTCTCTCTGTGTGTGAATTGACACACGTGCACACACACACACACACACACACACCTTTTACAACATCCTTTGTCCAAAAGCCCCATGTGATCTAGGAAAATAGCAGGAGGCTCAGAGAGCTCAACACTGGGTTAGCAAGGCAGGAGCAAAGAGGTGTTGCTTGCAGAATGAACCTTACCACATACAGTTTCAACTGTGCAAAAAGTGGCAAGGCAAAGAAGACAAGACTCAGTGTTATGAATATATATAAACACACACATATATGTGTGTGTGTGTGTGTGTGTATATATATATATGTATATATATATATATATATATTCCCCCTCATCTTCATCTCAGTAACAAGTCAATCCCAAATTGCCTTCATGTGGAAAGGAAACCAACGCACTGTATTGTCATGTTTGTGATCATTCACTATATTAAGATTATCATGACATCAGACACTGAAGAGAGCAAGCCAGCTTAAATACAGTGTGCCAAAATGACGGACAGAGCCTGTTACATGAGGAGGAGCTGGCCGCCACAAACATGAGACTGAGATGCACAGGAATAGTGTTGTCAGACATGTCAAAGAGATCAAACCACACTGCTGATTCCTGGTAGGGCTCCACTCCCTGAAACAGGAGTCAGTCTTGCAGCACCCATGAGCTCAGAGGAGAGAGTTCCGGGTGTCTTTCAGAGTTCACTGTACTGCACATTTTGTAACATTTTTGATTTCTGTTCCCCATTTTGAGTCCTTTTCATAACAATATTTCAGGAAATCCTCCTGTTATTTGCTAACATCCAGATGCTTCATTTCAATAACCTTTTTCCAAGACAAACTATTAAAAACAACAACAAAAACCAGAAAAGAA
Organism: Lophiomys imhausi; assembly: GCA_907164525.1. Classification (NCBI taxonomy): domain Eukaryota; kingdom Metazoa; phylum Chordata; class Mammalia; order Rodentia; family Muridae; genus Lophiomys; species Lophiomys imhausi. The sequence continues at coordinate 2,727,684 of CAJQZJ010032684.1, forward strand.
GCAAGTTTTCTCTGGAGCTCTCCCTGCCTACAATTTGCAACACCCTCTTTCTTTGTACTTGAAAAATGTTGAAGCTTTTCCCTGTCTTTGATCGTCTTCTCTCTTTCCATTTTCCATGAGCCATCAAAGACTATTACAAGATTTCATTGCTCTCACCCCCAGGTCCTGTGAGTGTCCTTGGATGTATTGTGGCAGGATATTTTGAGATGCTATCTGAGATTCCCTCTCTGAATTTCTTTTACTCTTTGTTCTCAGTGCATTTAAACAGTGTGCCCATCGCCCTGGGGAAGGATGTTACAGTAGAAAAGCAAAGAAAATGATTTTTTAAACATCTGAAGCATGTAACTTAGGACATTAAAAAAATATAACTTAGGCCTGGAGGGAAGTCAGGCCATAAAAATTATATGAGGGATAAATGGCTCTGAGTAGCATGGTCTGTTCCCTCTGATCCTGTGGCACCCCTGCCTCCCTTCCTCTTCTACTCTGAGCATGGGCATTTACTAAATGTTAGAAAGAGATGCTCTGAGACTGTTTGGAAGTCCAAGCACAGATAAGAGCGCTCCCAAGGAAGGGCCGAGCCAAAGATTTCCTCCCGCTCAGAAAGGAGCACATGGATAGCAATGAAAAAAAAAAAACCATGTATCAGTCAGACAACCCCACCCATGCCTACAGAATGGCTTCCAGGAAGCCCAATAGTAGCACAGAAGTGAGGTAAGCCATGCAAAGATGGAGGCCATCGTACAGCCCTACATTCTTCCTCCTAGTCCACACTGTGGCACTTCATCCACGGCCAGCGCAGATAACCCCTGCCTGCTGGGGATATGTAAACATTGTCTTTATTTTCTCAGAAGAGGGGATGAGATGAGAGCTGTACCCAACCTTGACAAACACACAGCTTGGGCTGAGGCCAGAGTTTCTTTCTCTGTTCTAGTTCTCCCTAGGCCTAGGCTTGGAAGGTCCTAACAACCTCTGTAAAGTCTAATCCTCTGCAAGCCTGGACCATGAAGGCTTCAGCTTCCGGCCTCTGTCTGCTAACCTAGGCCTAGATTGTTTTCAGCCTCTGAGACTTACTGCTGAATAAGCTCACAATTTCTAGTTCTTTCTGAACTCTGGCTGGATGGTTCAACTCGGCTGTTCTGGCTCAAATTCCTCTTCAAGCTGACTGATTCAAAGTGGCTTCTCTCAGCTTTTGACTGAATTGCTCCACTTGGAAAAACTGCCTCTGAACTCCACAAACTGAATTGCACTTACTGCACGAACTGAACGGAACTGAACTGAACTGCAGGAATTCAACTGAACTCAACTGATTCTGTACTGGATTTCTGAACTCTACTGTTCTGTCTCCATGAACTCACTGCTCTCTCTCTCTCTCTCTCTCTCTCTCTCTCTCTCTCTCTCTCTCTCTGTGATGCCCTTAAGTAGCTTCTCTTTCCTGTCTGTTCTCATGAGTTAGGTGTATCCTATTTCTGACTCATTCTGTCAATTTTTCTCTGATTTGTCACTTTGTCTGATCCTCAATGAGTTATCACTGTTTGGTATTAAATGTGTGTGCTAAAGGAGGGTATATGTATTCCAGCCAGAGAGATTAAAGATGTGTGGCATGTCTACTTTCCAGCCAGATCACACAGACCTGGGTCTTTGGATGTGATCCCTTGCCAGAGTAGTTATGTATCTGGATTAAAATTCCTCTACAGGTATAATAACTGAATTTTGTAATTATCTCACCCACATTTATGACCCACCCATGGCAGGACTGTGTTTAACTGACTGATGAGAGAATACAGTAGGGATGCGTCTCACCTTCAAGCAGGACCATTCTGAAGAGACATCTCAGCTCAGGAACTCTGAGTGGCTGTGCCTTCAGCTATAACCTGGTTGAGGAAGCTTCTCACACTCTCCCGGGTGCCTTCTTCTGTGACTGTGGAGAGTGTCCCCTCAGCTAACACTTTAATGGCCCCACATCACTCCATTTCCAGGGAATCAAACTAAGACACCTGCACACGTGAGCTTCGAATCCAAGAATCCCCACTGTGTTTCAGACCCAGCATCCCCTCCGACAAAGAGGTAAATTCTTCTATCTTCACACATCCTGGGCTGTGGTTCTACTTTTATTCTTTCTTTCTCTGTTGGAGGCTGATTACCAAAGAGGGCACAATAAACATAGAGTGTGGTCCTTTCCTTATTTTTCACTAGCTTCACTTAAGCACTTGGCTGCCTCCTTCCGAAGAAACCAAAGACAATCCTTCGCTAACCAAAGAGAATCCTTCGCTAACCAAAGACAATCCTTCGCTAACCAAAGAGAAGCCTTTGCTTCATTTCGAGTATTTTTCAAATCTCTTTTTAAATCTAAGGCTCTGACTTTCCTTTCTCAGACTTACAAGCTTCCTTGATCTTGTATTTTATGATGCCTGATGGCTTCGGGGTCCTAACCAGGTTCACAACACTGCCTGAGTGGTCTGGCACCTCACTTAAGAGACATGGAGGGAGTGAGGATGTAGGTCAGTGGTGTAGTAGTACTTAGAACTTACAGGATCCTGGGTTCCATCTTGAGCTCCCATCTTCCCGAACAGGGCACTTGGCACCTTCTGGGTCGTTTGCAAACTTGGGAAATATATTAGTTACCTTTCTCTTTGCTGAGATAAAATAAATACCTCGCATACGTAACTTAGAGAAGGAGAGATTTATCTTTGCTCGTGCTTTAATGCGGGAAGGCGGGCTGTGACACCTTGCGGCAGCTAGTCATATTGCAGCCACATCCCGGAAGCAGGGAGAGGTGAATGCGGGTACTCAGCCTTCTTTCTTCTCTCTCAGCTTGATGCTCAGCTCCCACATTTAGGGTAGCACTTTTCACCTTGGGTAACCCAGGCTAGACAATCCCTCACAGGCACACCCAGGTGTTTGTCTCCTAGGTGATTCTAGATGGTGTCAAGCTGACCAACAGAGTTAACCATCGCAGAGAAGACCCATGCTAAAAAGAACAGAGAGAATCACACTTAGTGTCCTGCTACACAGCCATGGAGTGACCATCTTAATTCAACCCAACATAGGTGATATGGTGGAAAATTATATATCCTCTAACAGTATATTATAGATTCTGACATGAAAAATGTTATTGTAAGGAAAAGAATAAGATGTTAAAGCATCCTGATAGATCAACAGGTTTTATGTTTTAACTATTATTTTGAGACGGGGTCTTATCATGTAGTTTTGGCTGGCCTGGAACTCTGTAGACCAGGCTAGCCTCTGCATCCTGAGCACTGGGATTAAAGCCTATGTTTTTATTTTTAAGAAGACATATATTTGATATATAGGTTTGTAGAAGGTTGTAGATTCAGAGGGGGATAATTTATTTCTACTTAGTACTCAAGAACTATCTGAATTTTTAAATAATAGCCAAACATTGTTTTTACATGTTAGAAGGAAAGAAATTAGAAAGGCTGAGACTATTTTCATCTGCCTTTCTGTTTGCCTTAAAGCGGACTCTCCATGAACACTAACGGGGGAGGGGGGCACAGAAGTATGAGAGCCATGCCAGTCTCACCACTAAGAAATTTACATGCAAGTGCAGATTAAACAAGCCGCACCACTGACCTTCATCCACAGCGCTCGACAAGAACGCCTGCTGCTCTTAAAACCAATAATAGCATAAATGAACTCCTACGTTAAAAAGAACACAAATGAATAATCAGATTATGCAGCACAAAGTAAATGTAGGTTATTATTAAAGTCGAAGGTTGTAGCTGGATGCCAGGGTCATGGTGGTTTGGCACATTACATTTCTTTGTGCTTTTCCCTGTCCGGTCCTGGTAACCATTAGCCTGAACCTTGTCATCCTTCGGCTTTTTTTAAAGATTTGTTTTCTTTTCAATTATGTGTAAGTGCGTGTGTCCGAGTCTATGCACACGAGTGTAGGTGCCAACAGAGGTCAGAAGCATTTGATTCCCCTGGAGCTGGAGTTAAAAGCATTTGTGAGTTGCCCGATGTGGGTGCCAGGAACAGAACTCAGGTCCTCTACAAGAGCAGAAAGACTTAACTGCTGAGCCATCTCTCCAGGCCCCAGACATCAACTGGAAGTAATGTGCCATAAAGTTCATAGCATAGGATGAAACGAGAAAGGCCCAACCCAACTGGAAAGATGCAAATTACAAGGGAATGTTTCTGGTGACTGGTACTCAACATCAGAATACCACCGATTCAGTAGAGGGGCTTACTAATACGTTCAATGGATAATTTAGATGTAAGGACAATATTGCAAACACAATCATGCTTTCCGATGATAAGGGGCATTTAAGAAAATACACTACCCACTTTGTAAACCTTGTACCCAGGAATGCCTCCCTTTTGCTTCTTTGGATTGTTTGAGATCTAGGAATCTTCTTAGAACAACACATTTATTTAATAGAGTGCATCTTTCCGTGCCTGAAGCAATAATACTTAACTCAGATCCACTTCACTTAAATGCTACTAAGAGAAGCTCACTGGAAAAGGCATAAAATCTTTGCTTTTTTCTAACAAAACTACAGAGCAGAATCTTCAATAATGGAATCTGTATTTAGTAGGAAATAAAGCAACTTTGCGATGCAGGGCATGGAGAGAGACCGCTCATATGCCCAGTGAAGCTGACAGTATGCCTGGAGAACCAACTAAAGGTTGTAGGTTTTATCAGGAAGAGAGAGATCCACACACATCATTAAAAAGAGCATATTGGCATTCTCAGTGCTGGTGGAGTGGCAGGGTAATCGCTGGGCAGCAGGAATTACTACAGAAAGCTAGTCTTAAGTCAGCATGCCATGGACAGCTGCTGAGAACAAACTAGTTTTAAAGAATAAAGCTGTTTTTTCTGGGTGGGCCTAGCAGAGTTCGTGTAGGAACTTGCAAGATTTTTGTTTTTAATGATTTATTTTTATGTGACTGAGTGTGTGTTTGTGTGTGTATGTGTGTGTGTGTTAATATACTCCACAGGCATGCAAGTTCCCAAGGAGTCCAGAAGACTATGTCTGATCTCATGGAGCTGTTGTTACAAGTGATTGCGAGCCACCCAACGTGGGTGTTACAAACCAAACTTGGGTCTTCTGAAAGAGCAGGAAGTGGTTTTAAATGGCAAACCATCTCTCCAGCTCCATTAAAAAATAAAACAAAACAAAAAAAAAACCTTAGACATTACTTTAGATTGGGTGTGACAAGGATGTTTTTACTTGTATGCTCAATACTTCAGACTGTGTATCATATTGCATAATTACCCATGGTTCAACAATGGAAATAACTGGGAATAGTTATAGTAACAATTATAATAACACACAGATTCTATTGACAAACTACAATGGCTACGACATCAGGTTTACAGGTGGTACGATCAATCTCATATGAGCTTTTTCACACGTTGTTGAATGATGCACGGCTGGACTTAAAAGGGAAAGGCCAGTTTACATGGAGAGCAATGGAAGCTCTCACCTTATTAATTTAAAAGCACTTGGCCAAAGCACCCAATAATCCTCTAAGGCAAATCAAGACGATCTCCCATTTGAATGTGTCCAGTTTTCAGAAGAACTTTCTAGAAGCTACGTACTCTAGCACTTATACAGAACGCCATCCTAACTCTCTTCAAGTGAGATGAATGCTGCCATCTGCTGAGGCCCAAGAGCCGCCGTTCCAAAAGTGCCTAGCACTAATGCCACCCTTTAGAGAATGCAGGTATTAAGATAATGGTATTAACAGACTCTGAAAGATAAAAACCACAAGTTTTTTTTAAATTTTATGTGAATTTCACATCATGCACCCTGTTTCCTCTCATCTTCCACCTCCTCCCCAGACCTACCCTCCACCCTTGCAATCTGTCCCAGCATAAAAAATAAAATCTCATTGTGGAAGCTGCAGTGAGTCTCAGCGTGTCCCACAATATTCCCTTTTGTCCACACATTTTGCTTGCAAATATTCATTATAATGACTCCTTGGTCTGGTACGAGGCCTCCGGTTTCTGCTACTTTGTCAGTACTGGAACCTCACTGGAACTCCTCTCAGATATGCTGTAACTGTCCTGTGTCATGGAGATCCTGCGGTCCTGGGTTGTGGAACTGACCTCTTCTTGCACTCCAGCGGTTCATCCATGGGGTAGATGTTGGGGTGGGCCAACTCAAAGCTCTGGTTCTGGACCTGCAACCCCCACTTGCAGGGTCAGTTCTACTCTGGAAAGGTACAGGGCCTGCTCTCCCGAGTGCTGCAGCATGTGAGGGGCAGGGACAGCTCTCCTGCTCTTGTGACCCCATCTGGGCCAGATCTCACCCTATGGCTGGGTCTCCACAACCCCACATCCAGAGCCAGGCAGAGTTCTTCTAGTTTCTGGCTTGTTTCCTGTCCTGGGAGCCCATGTGGTGCTTGCCTGGTACTGGTCTGGAAGTCATCTCAGGCTACCCCATGGCGCCAACGTTATGTTGGTATCCATCTTGCTTTTTCCCCAGGAATGTTAGGCTACTATTCAGACGTTCATAGGTCAGAACACTGAATGTAGATATAGCCTCTCTCCTCTCTGCCACCTACTGATGCACATGTGACACAGCAGTCACACCTGCAATGCCTCTAGGGGAAGGAAATCACAAGTTCTTTGTCACATACATTCTAGCCTATGTTTATATGGATGTACATAGGGTGTGAGTGTGTGAGTAGGCTATGAAAGTACAAAAGAAACCACGGAAGGGAAAGCAAAGTGCATGGAGAGGTGGGCTCAAGAACACATGAAACATGAAAGCAAAACGGTTATGGGTGGGTAGGTGGAAAGGTACAAGGCGGGTCAGGGAGAACTGGGGAGGAGAATCAAAAAATAAATCTTATTTGAAAACGCTACAGTGAAAATTTATGCTGATTTTTGAAAAGTATGGGTTCTGTGGCAAAAATATGTCTTCACTAATCTAAAAGAAATCACAGTAATCTTTATAAATTTGAAACTTACTTTTTATTCATATAAATTCAAAATCATAAAATATAGTTATGAAAATATCCATTTGTGAGCCTCTGAATTTTCTAACTAAAAATAGAGCATATATTTATTCCATGACTAGAAAAGCCATCTGAGTACAGGACTTGTGTGCACACATGCATGCCTATGTTTAGGAGACAGAGTCTATGTTACCCAGGCTGGGTTCAAACAATCCTCCTGCCTCAGCCTCCCGATAGCCAGGGTGACAGCCACATGCCATGTTGTCAGGCTCAATGCTTGCCCTTTTTTAGTGTCCCAGTGTCTCTCATAATACCTAGAATAAACATTCAAATTTTTGTGTTTAAAGACTAAATTATGAGTATTTTTTTTCTAAGTGCCTAGGTGCCTCCTGCAAAAACAATACCAATCTAACTCGTAAAAACATGAAGGATAATGCCCAAACAGATGGCAAAACAGAGAGAAAATTCCAAAGATTGAAAGATAAACGCTGCAAGTAGCTATCTGGTCATTAGAAAAATCTATCTGGATCTACCTTTCTACACAGACAAGGTCCAGTGAGCAGTGAGCAGCTTTAAAACTTACTATGATGGAAATTTTAAATTTATCTTTTATCCTTTTGTGTTAGATTCTCCTTGGTTAAGTATTAGCTATTCTATTAATCTCCAGCTTATTCAGACTTTTGCCTTACCTCACAAAAACTGCACATTATTCAATACTTCACAGATTAATACAAGCTAACCACACACATGGCTTCTTTTCCAAGTATTTTTTTTCTCCCAAGACATGGAATCAACTTAGGTACTCATCAGTGATGAAGAGATAAAAGAAAATGTAGTGCGTACACAGTGGAATACTCTTCAGCCATTAAAAATATTTAAATCCACAAAAGCTGGGGACATGCCTCAGCAGTAAAGAGCACTGGCTGCTCTTCCAAAGGCCCTAGGTTCAATTCCCAGCACCATACGATGGCTCACAACCATCTGTAACTCCAATGACAGGATGTCTTCTGCCCTCTTGTGGCCTCTGTAGGCACAACTTGTACATGGTGCATGGACAATACAGGCACCTAAAACATCAACACACATAAAAGTGAATAATAGAAACTTTTACAAAATATTAAAATCTTATAGTGTGTGGTCATGTAAGCTGGGTACAGAAAGACAAACACCTTGTGACCTCATTCATCTATGGGTGCCTAATCAGTTGATCTGAGAGCACAGAAGCGAGGTTATGGTGAGGAGGTAAAATGTACAGATGGCAGAGAGGCGTCCTGGTGAGCTTTACCCTACAGTGACCACACTTCTTAGTAATGTATTATAGACCTCGAATAGGATTTTTAATGTTTCACCAAACCAAGAAAATGATAAATGTTTGGGAGGATGGCTAGGCCAGCTGTGTATCTCATAAACATGTGTGATTATTATGGGTCAATTAAGGATAATCACATTTAAATTCTTAAATATCTGCTTCTATGTAGTTGCTCAGGAACCATGTTGGAGTGTACACACTGAATAAGACATCCTGAATATCAGTTAAGTTTCAGAATCAAATGCCAGCTGTCAATCTCTGTTCTCTGGTTGCTCCTCCTTCCCAGAGGCCTGCAAGGTCCTCCAGACCTCTCTACCTGCTTCACTAGAACTGTGCACTCTGACTAGGGCGAACCTCATTCCTACGTCACTGTGGGACTCACCATCACAGGACTGTTCTATCTCACTCCATTGCAGTAGTTACCAACAGAGCTTCCCACCAGAGAGCCTGTGGTTGTAGTGGCAGCCGTGCCTCTGAAGTTTGTGTCTTGGGGTAACGAGTCTTATTTCAGTTTGACACAGGATAAGGAATGGCCAGCAAATGGAGGTGTGCTGAAGATACAATGCTCAGCTTAAAACACGTCTTAGAAAAAAGCATGAATAGCATTGGTTAGTGAAAGAACTGTTATCAACCAATTCACATTTTTAAAAAAAAAATGAATTTTCCACTTTGGATGTTCAATTTGGGGAGCTTAAATACAAGCAGATTGACTTTAATTTAGGCTGGTTTAGAGCATTCCCTTGAAGAAAGTATATCTGAGGGGTAGTCTGGGGTAATCTGCTTTTATTTTTTTTTTCGTCTTTTCACCCTTCTGTTAATACTACTGTAGAAAAAGCCTGCAATACAGTTTTCAGGAATTGATCATGCTAGAAAACTGGCACGGTAAAAAGAAAGGAACCAACCAAACAAACAAGAAACCCTCGTCAATAGTCCAAGCTTTATTTGGGGACTGAGGCGAGAACATAGAGTCTGTTGTGGAAATAAGTAGAAACATGGTTGTACATTGTGGATATACTGAATCACACTTCACCGAATCACAGAAATCATCCCTGCAGGCCAGCAAGTGGACTCTGCAGGTAAAGACGTCTGCCACCACGCCTGAGAACCTGAGTTCAACCCCAAGAACCCACAGTGGACAGAGAAGTGACTCATGAAAGTTGTCCTCTGACCTGTGACACAAGCCGTGGCATGTGTGCAGATGCTCACAAATAAAAATTAAATTATGAAAGAAATGATCCCTGAAAGTATAATCTTTGAATAATCCTTTTTGCTTTGGATTACATTTTGAAATGGTTAATTTCACATTATATAATTTTACATAGAAGAAAAGGAGGAGGAGGAGGAAGAAGAGGAAGAATAGGAAGAAGAAGAAGAAGAAGAAGAAGAAGAAACAACTACATTGTCATCACCAGTACCAAGCAGCCAAATGTAAGCATGTGCCCTTACTGTAGCCATGACCTACCTACAGGACCAATGCTGTTTCTGTATCAGGAACCTGACATTGCAATCACCATGCCCCTGAAAGCCAGAACTTCTGAAGGCACAGAATTTTCCTTGTGCTGCCTGCCTGGGCAGATGTAGCTAATTGGCCACAGTGAGGTTCTGTTCTGTGCCCCAGCAGCCAAGCAGTCCTGGGGAAGTGAGACATGGAGTTTTCTTAGGCATCACAAGGCCACTTGAAATATCATTAAGCCTCACCAAGATAAGCATTCAGTACCTCCTTCAAGTCATTGGGGATGCAGAGTAAGATTCTATGTGTAACGTGTCTGCATGAGATTGTGTGTGTGTGTACATGAGTGTGCTCGCCTGTGCACGCACATATAGATGCCAGAAGTATCTTCCTCTACATCTCCACCTTGGTTGGTTTTTCAGGTGAGGTCTCTCAGTGAGCCTAGAGCACTGCATCAATCAGCGAGACTGGCATCGACCCCAGGGATCTTTCTGATCCCTCAGAACTAGGATTAGAGGTGTAAAAGATAAAATACAAAGATAAGAGAAACAGTGCTTATCTTTGTATTTTATCTTTTCCCGGCCTTTCCTCGTGTTGGTGACTAGCTGCCATTTACTTTGCTTCCTGACCCATTTTAAGGTATCATGGAGAAAAGACAGTGCTAGCAAATGCATTATCAGTATACATTTGGAAGATATAAACACCTATCACAGACAAAGCATGAGGGGAGCTATGAAGAATAAAGACCTAACCTGTTCATTTTAAACCAGTTATTTTTACGATGTAATTTAAAAAAAAAACTACTTGTCTCTTCCATTCTATTTCAGATACAGCATAATACAGCCTTCATTTTTAAACTTTTGCACAAATAATTTCGTTGTAGTTACTGTATTGTGTAATACAGTACAATAGGTAAGTGGATAGTGCTCTTCCTATACACTCTTATAGTAGGAATGCCACTAGAACATCCATCACAGGGCACCCAGAACAAAACTATAGAGAGTACTATAGCTTTGTATGTGTGAATCAAATATAAAATGTACTGCTCATATGCTATTTTTAAAAAATAACTTTCCAACATGTTTTAAGTTTCTGATAAGCAAATGGCAATATTTCAGTCACAGCTATAAATTTCATCTATTGTTTTCTATAACAAGTGCAGGAACTTCCAGAATCTCAGAAAATAATTTCTGAGTTTCTCTTACTAAGATAAAACTAGAAAATTTTTGCTCAAGAATTTCTAACTTAACAAAGTAAAAAGACAGTTGTTACTATTCACTGATATAACAGGCTTTTTAAAAAAAATTTTTTTTGAGACAGGGTCTAAAATGCTCTAGAATGACCACAAACTCATTATGTAGCCAAAGATGACCTTGAACTTCTGATCTTCCTGTTTCTGCCTTCCTGTAACCCAGAGATTATAGACATGTGTAAGCACCATGCTTGGCTTATGTGGTTCTAGGGCTTAAACCTAGGGTCTCGTGACTGCAAGGCACTTTGTCCTTAGCCGAGTAAAAGCTTTAGGAAGCCAAAATATAGACAATCTTGTGTTTTCCTATTAAAATCTATGATTAAAATTAGCTACAAAAATATGAAGATTACATTTTTAAAAAGTGGGCAGTACAATGTTTAATTGTTCCCAAACACAAAAGTAGAATAATTCAGTAATTTAAGAATGTCAAGATTATGTAAAATAGGAATGCATTCATTTCTGACATAAAAAAAAACCTTTCACAAAGCATTAATTGTATATTTTTTTTTTTTTTTTTTTTTGGTTTTTCGAGACAGGGTTTCTCTGAATATCTCTGGCTGTCCTGGGCTCGCTTTGTAGACCAGGCTGGCCTCGAACTCACAAAGATCCGCCTGCCTCTGCCTCCCAAGTGCTGGGATTAAAGGCGTGCGCCACCACCGCCCGGCTTGTATATTTTTTTAAAGATTTATTTTATTTATTTTATGCATATGTGTGCTCTATCTGCATGTACACCTGCATTCCAGAAGAGGGCACCAGATCACATTGTGGATGGTTGTGAGCCACCATGTGGTTGCTGGGAATTGAACTCAGGACCTTTGGAAGAGCACTAGGCAGTGCTCTTAACCGCTGAGCCATCTCTCCAGCCTCTAATTGTATTTTTTTTAAGTCTTGGGTTTGACTGCGAAAAAATTAATAGTATTGAGACAACTTAATCAGATATAATGAGAAGCTCCTCCAGTAAAAACTACCAAACTTAACCCTGGCCACCTATCCTGTGAAGCTTTATATTTCCTTATAAAACTGCTGACATAAATTCAAAGAAGTTTATTGGCTGGGGTTCCTCCCTAGGTAGCCATTCACAGAGCTACACAGAACCACATAACTCTTCCCCCTCCCTCTGTAGTGGTTATGGACCTTATTGACTTAAAAATCAAATAAACAAACAAAACCACAGGGTCTATGCATGTAGCTGTGGCTGGCCTGAAAATTCCCATGTTGATCAGGCTAGCTCAAACTTAGAGATCGACTTACAGGAGTGTGCTAGCTACCATGCCAGCTGGACCTGACTGATTTAACAGTGGAAGGAAGGTGTGGTGCCTACAAGCCATCAATGAGGAATAGGATGGAATCTATCTTAACTATAACACTTTAGATATTATACTAGTATTAAGTAAAAGGTGGTGCTGCTTAAATTAAGCCCTTTCCTACAATTATTTCTACTGGGGAAAGTTACTCTGACTTATTTATATAACTTTTCAAAATTATACAACAATCCTCCACCTAGGCAGTAAATGTCAATCATTGGCCAGTATATTAGAAAATGGAAGTCTAAGATACCTGCTTTCCCCATTAGACATTCTACACTGGAAGCCTGCCTCCAACACTTCGATTGGAGATGGTTAAGAGATTGAAATCTTCACCAACCCCACATCTGACAGAGGGCTAATATCCAAAATTTACAAAGAACTCAATAAATTAAATGCCAAGAAACCAAATAATCCAATCAAAAAATGGGGAAAAAAGCTAAACAGAGAATTCACAAAGGGGGAATCCCTAGTGGCTGAGAGACACTTAAAGAAATGCTCAGCATCCTTAATCATCAGAGAAATGCAACTCAAGACAACTCTGAGATTCCACCTCACACCTGTCAGAATGGCTAAGATCAAAAACTCAAATGATAGCATATGCTGTCGAGGTTGTGGAGAAAGGGGAACCCTCCTCCATTGCTGTTGGGAGTGCAAGCTGGTACAACCACTATGGAGGTCAGTGCTATCTTAGAAAACTTGGAATAGCTCTTCCTCAAGACCCAGCCATACTACTTCTGGGTATACATCCAAATGATTCCTTACCAAACCACATGGACATTTCCTCATCTATGTTCATAGCAGCCTTATTTGTAATAGCTAGAAACTGGAAACAACCCAGATGTCCCTCAACTGAGGAATGAAAACAAAAAACAAAAAATTGTGGTACATCTACACAATGGAATACTACTCAGTCATCAGAAACAATGAAATCATGCAATTTGCAGCCAAATGGATGGAATTAGAGAAGCTCATCCTGAGTGAGCTAACCCAGACTCAGAAGGATGCACATGGCATCTATTCACTTATAATCAGATTTTAGCCATATATACAGGATAACGATACTACAACCAATGCACCAAAGGGAACAGGAACAGACTTTTTTTCCTGTCAATGAGACACTTTTCCCTAGTGGTGCTGCCTTGTAGGCCCCCAGGGTATGAGGAGGCTCTTGGTCCTCATATGACTGCTGAACTGGGGCGGGGGACTGTTATGTAGGGACACTCCACTCCAGAGGAGTGGGATAGAAGGGTTAGGGGGTAGAGGGTGGGAGGGAGGGACTGGGAGGGGTGGAAAAAGGGCACTGTGATGGAGATGTAACCTGAAGTAATAAATAAACATTTAAAAAAAGAGAGATTGCAAGATACCTAACTACTGCTGAAGTTTCACTTATTTATTTTGTGTGGTACGTGTGGGGATGCCCATGCATAGTGCACATGTGGAGATCCAAAGACAACACAGAGGGGTAGTTGCTGGTTCTCTCCTTCAACCATACATGTTGAGGAAAGAACTCTAACCCTAACCCAGGCTTGGTGGCCATTGCTGAGTCAGTGTGCTGGCAACTAGTTAGAATGTCTTGCACATTTACAGATGTTAAACCTTGAGGACATAGGCCACTGCTTAAAAGACATGAGCATATTTCTAAAACTCCTTAAGTAACTCAAATTTATTTTAAAAAGACCTGATCCATGTGTTTAGTTTATTGTCACCAAGAAAACACCTTATACTCCGGTAGAACTCTGCTTCAGTATCTTCATGTAGAAACTTCACAGAGGAAGATACTGAGTATTATTAAATGTACAGGCATCAAAACCAGCTAACATTTTAAATTGCAGTGTGGAATATTGTTACAATCCCTTTCCTACAATGCACCAGCACATTCATTAACTGTCCTGGTTATAAAAATCACTTGCTATTCACTCCCCAACTGTCAACCTATTTTTATACCTACACCATATAAATGTAATGCTGGCAGACAAAAGAGCTCATCTTAAGTCTCCAAAAACCCTTTAGGTATCTTTACAGGCAACTCGGAAAAAGCCTTCCCAGAACATTTTCATACACAATTTTCCACCCATTACCATGAAAACAAAGCAAAAAGGTGCTTAAAAGAGACTAAAGCAAAATAATTTTACTTCTTTTCTGAAAACATTTCTTAGTTCTTAATGGGGGGGGGACTTTTTAATTCCTCAGAGAGGAAAAAGTATTTCACAAGTAAAAATAGTACGTTTATTGGCAACTGTACAAAAGATTCCAAAATATTTCATCATTGCAAGAAAATGTAATGTAAAGGTAGTAAGTGTAATACACTGAATAAATTCCACTTGTGAACACAGTCTATTGTTTCTTACAAAGTCCTCAATTAGGAACAGCAGGCGTAAGGTGTGTCTTTTCCAACATTTGGTAGTATTAGCTAAAAAGCCCTGGACCAACAGGATCTGCTTCAGGTCCCTCACCTCTCACATGAGGGTGCTGGACCAATCATGCTGGAGCATCCTCAATCTACAAGTTTCTATCATTTGGTACAAAAATTCTATTTTGTGCCATGTTGCATGATTTGGCTTCTGTATTAAATATGTATATATTTATGGGACACAGAGTGATAATTTGGTAAATCCCATCAAGAGTGAGGTGTTTTAGCTCACTGAATTTTCCAAACCAAACCTCCAAATTCCTCCAGGTAAGTGGCAAAGCATGTTTTCAAAGTATTCCTCCATCCCTTAATAGAGGGGTCAAGAACATCCCAGACAGTGGATGGTGATCAGCAGGATAACTCAGGCTGTGGCTCCAATCCTGTGTAACCTTGGGTCACTTTGAGAGCAGGTCACTAAATGCTTCATAGGTCTGTGTTTTGACATGAGTGATGTCATAATACTCCAAAGAATTTGCAAACATTATTAAATCACCACACAGATACAAAGGATTTTTGTAATCAACCTAAGCTGACTTTTCTCTGATCTAAAAAAAAACCAAAAAAACAAAACGGGGTATTTTTGGGAAAATACATGTCCTTAGTCACCACTTAAAAACAAGGTGACTGAGCCTTTGGTCACCTGACCTCCTGCAGATATCCTACACTCACTGCTGATTATGCTTTTGATTAGACCAGGCCTGAGATTCAGATCATGTCCCCAAACCTGACCTGGAAATGGGGGTAACCGGCTTAACAATTCAAACCGTCACTCTGGCAACAGCAGTGGTTTTAGCCAGGCCAGCTGTAAACCTCACCAGCAAGAGTCTGAGAAACTCATCCCTGGCCTGCGGCCTCTAGATGCCTGGAGTAGGATCCAGAGAAAGTAATTCTCTTCCAAAGCTCCATCAGATAATCTCAGCAGTCAACCGGCTCAGGCTGGGACTTTTGGTGCTTCATGCTCGGTTCATTCTCTGCCGCTACTTTGATTGTCTGGGTAAACATTTCTCTTCTAAGCCAGATGGGTGGCACTCCCTTCTTATCGCAGCATCAGGATGTTAAGGAAGGGCATCGTGAATGCAATTACAGCTAGGGCTACAAAGTGAGACTTTGTTTTTAACGAAAATCCCTTGCATCGATCCTAAGCACACTACTGACGATCTGGACTTAGCTCTGTAGGGAACAAGTCATCACAATCCACTGCAATAAAACTATCCCATGATCAATTAATTTCAGCACTCTTACGGTGCAATGTTCTACTGGGCCCACTGTGCTTTTCATGAGAAGACCATCTGATCAGACATTACCACTAACAGATGACAGGACTCTAAAAGCACAGGGGCTGCTAACCAGCTACTCGGCCTTCTTCCGAAGATGTTTCTAGCAGACATAAATGAAAACTTGAAAACCTCAGCTTCTTACAGAAACCCTGAGATGTCCCGCTCTGTAAGTACCACACCAAGGGAAGTTGACCAAAATTATGAGTATTTTAAAATATGCCCAATTAACCAAACATATCAGAATAAGGTTGGCATAACTGATCCTTTAGGAACTTTAGCAAACACGAATTGTGAAAATCACACATGACATATTTGGTACAATGTGGTTCCAAACACAACTCTTCCAAATTTAGCATAAACCCCATTTGGATGTTCCAGGCGTCCCATGTGCATTTAAGAGCTTCGGAATGTAGTCATATCTTTTGGCTCTCTGCTGGGGACACACCAGTCATCAGCCTCATGGTTGGTTTTGTAATGCTTCCAGGCAGCTTTGTTATACACAGGGAGCCTTTCAATAGATTCTGTTGACAGAGCCTGGGGTTGAAAAGAAGTCCTCTAGGTCAGGCATTTTAAAGACTTCATTATCTGAGATAACATACAGTGACAAACGATGACAACAAAGTAAAGAACAATCTATGGCATCTTACCAACTAATTAGTAACCACACACCAGCTTCAGGGTAGACATATTTGGAACAAGCTGTTTACTGCATCTGTGGCACCGATAACATAGTGACTGGGTTTGATGCTTTGGTTATCCGCTAGCCAGCCTGGAAGTCTACCCAACAGCCAGGAGTAAGCTACTTTATAAAGCTGGCTAAGTCCAAGAGCATAAATAATCAGCATATCTACCTTAATATATGTACATGATTTAATGAGAAGAGACCCAATCTTTTTTACCATATCATAATATACTATAAAAACATTAATGTACAGGAATGGAGATGGTTCAGTGGTTAAGAGCACTTGTTCTCCCAGAGGACCCAGGTTCAGTTCCCAGCACCCACATGGTAGCTGACCACCTGTAACTCCAGTCTAGAGAACTTATGCCCTCTTCTGACTTCCACACATACCAGGCAGACATGTAGTACATAGACAGACATGTAGCCAAAACGCTCATACACATAAAATAATCTTAAAAAATTTTTAAAAACGAACATACCAATATCATCATCAATAAATATCAAGCTGAATCTTAAGACATTGTGGCTTTTGCATTAACAATGCTTGTCCTTGTTTGAATTTCACGTTTTTCACTCCCCACACCCAGTCCTGGAGACTGAACACTGGGTCTTTCCTGTGAGTGAGCAAGCAATCTATCACTGAGCGATACTGTGTTTTCCTCTCCTTCCATTAAAGTCAATTTTGGTCCCCCGAAAGCATGCATTTCTGTTTATCACACACAACCATTTATTCAATGTTCTACAGCTTCCTGTAGATAATGGGAAGCAGTGAGAACTATACGTTCTGATACTGTTTTCACAGTAGCAATTTTCAGAATTCTGACAACAAGGCAACCGGTATTCCCCAAGATGTTGACAATACAGTAGAAGAAATTTCCTCCTGGTAATGCTGAAGAAGGTCTTTAATGTGACTAGGTGTGATGACGCCATCAAAATGCTTGTGTTTTGGCTTTTCCCAAATAGAAAAACTTTCCACCTCCATGCTCTGAGCAGTCTAAATATAGATCAAAATGTTATATTTAGTGTTAAAAATACTGCACTAATATTACCATATTTAAGTTCCTCACAATAATATGCTAAAAAAAAAAAACATGGCTATAAAGAATTTAATCTTTTCAGGGAAACTTTTTTCACAAAATTCTTGAGCACAGCCTATAAAATAGGTGCCATCTAGTGGCCAGAACAAGAGACTAGAGGAGGCAACAACTGCAAAACCAGTGCTTTAAAAAAATATTAGTATTATTACATGTATTTATTTGAGTATGTGTGGCTCAGCACATGAAGAAGCTTGTCATCAAGCCTAATGACTGGAACTTAATCTCCAAGACCCATATGGTCAAAGGAAAGCATTCCGGCAAGTTGCCATCTGAGCCCCACACATGCGAGCCCACAAATAAATACATAGTTTTAAAAGAATTACTCTCGGTGGCTGCGGAGATGGCTCAGCAGCATTTGCTGCTCTTGCAGAGGACCTGGGTTTTATTCCCAGCACCCACATGGTGGTTCACAGTCCCCTGGACCTCCAGTTCCAGGTGACCTGATGCTTTCTTCTCCACAGGCAACAGGCATATATGTGGTATACGGACATGCAGGCAAAACAGTCATATACATAAAACAAAAATAAGTATTTTTAAACGAGACTATCTACTGGCACTTGGGGAATACCAGTCTAATATGTGAAAGGTCATATATTCACATACATGCAAAGCCTGGGTGTTACCATTGCCTGGCAAAATGGCTCTGCAGTTAAGAGGCTATTGTCACCAAGCCTGAAGACCCATGTTCAATCTCCAGAAACCACAGGGTGAAAGGAGAGAACTAATTATGGAAAGTTGTCCTCTGGCCTCATGCACACTCATTCCATGAACATACACATAGCAAACAAATAAACGTTCTGTTAGTTTGTTTTTTTTAAGAGCAGCTCAATGACTGGTCGGTCATATGTTTTACATTAGAACTAAATTCACTTTTTTTTAACAGTGCTGTAGAGTGAACCCAAGGTCTTCCTTGTACAATTAGGATTTTCTAGCTTAACCTAATTAACCTAACCTTCTTACCCACTGTCCCCAACTATCAAAATGGTTGCATTCTCATATAAGTATCTCTACATTTATTAAACAACATGAGGCTTAGTAAAATCCCATTATAGTATCGTTCCCCCCCCCCCGCCCTGGTTTTTCACAACAGGATTTCTCTGTGTAGCCCTGGCTGTCCTGGACTCGCTTTGTAGACCAGGCTGGCCTCCAACTCAGAGATCTACCTGCCTCTGCCTCCCAAGTGCTGGGATTAAAGGCATGCACCACCATGCCTGGCCCCCCTTAACACTTTTAATTGGTGCCTTCTCTTATCATTAAAAGAACTTGGATGAAGGGGCTGAAGAAATGACTCAGTAGTTCTGAGCACTGGGTGCTCTTACTGAAGACCCAGGTTCAGTTCCCAGCACCTACATGGTGGCTGACAGCTCTAGTTGTCTTAACTCCAATTTCAGGGGCTCCAATGCCCACTTCTGGCCTCTGAGGGTTCTTGCATACATGTGACACACATAAACTCACACATGTACAAATAAATTATATATATACGTGTACATACATACATATATATATATATATATATATATATATATATATAAAATCAAGAAGCTTTGCTTATTACCTTAATATAGATAATGGCATCAGTCCCGTAGCCCTCTAAGGAATACAGCTTTAGGTCTCCCTGAAAGTACTGCGCGTAGAGACGTGATATGGGCAATCCATAACCAAAACCAGCCTGCTCAATGAGAAAACAAAGTTCTGTTCAGAGACTCACACACCAAAACACTTTTCTAACTAAGATAAATGCTGCCGAGAACTGCAGAGCCATCAGAGAAAGCTTGTAAAATACAATCACACAGAAGGATTAAGCTGGAGTTTAGCTGAGCCCATTAGCTCATCAAATCTGGACCTAAAGCCCTTTATTCTGTCTATAAAATGACTGTGGTAGTCTGGAGAAGGCATATTGCTGCCATGCGCTAGGGTTCTCCAATACAGCTCTCAGCTATTTCATATAAAGCACACTCTTTCATTTAGGAGCAAGACTAGAAAATGCCTTGTTGCAGCTTTACTAACTACAGATAGGAATCTCAGGACTCCACACCATGGATCTCCAGCCTTTATTCTGAACCTGGAGATAATCTGCAATAGTCTACTTTCTTAATTCTCACTGACAGATCACTTCCCTGCTCCAAAATCTTCAAAGCATGCCAGTACTCTACCACCCCACCTCCCTGCCCTAGAGATAAAAAGCCAAGCTTCTAGAAAGAGCTTCCAAGACAGGATCAGGTCTGACTCCTGCTCTCCTGTCTAGCAGAACCAATCTCTTTCTCTGAGTTCCTTAAATGCAGAACTTCTGGGTCTTTTTTCAACCTGTTTCCAGTATCTTGTCCTTCTTTACCTGGGTGAACTCTACAAATAGAGTTGGAAAAGGGTAAAACTGGTTCCATCACCAAATCTTGCTTTTGGTGGTGTCCCTCACAGAACCTTATTAAGAGTTTATGTGAACAGAGAAGCCGCCGCACTAACTAATAACATGCTCTAGCTTTTTCTCCCACTGATTTTTTTTTTTTTTTTGGTTTTTCGATACAGGGTTTCTCTGTGTAGCCTTGGCTGTCCTCGACTCACTTTGTAGACCAGGCTGGCCTTGAACTCACAGAGATCCGCCTGCCTCTACCTCCCGAGTGCTGGGATTACAGGCGTGCGCCACCACGCCCAGCTCCACTGATTATTTTTATACTATTATATTTATGTGTTTATGAGTGCAGGTATGTGTGCATTATGTTGTATGTGTAGACAACATACTCCTAAGAGCCGGTTCTCTCCTGCCAGCATGGGTGAGGTCTGGAGATCAGATGACATCATCAGTGTTGCATTTTTCCCATTGAGCCACCCTACTGGTACTAATTATTAGTTAATTAATAATTAATTGATAAACATTCTAAACAGTAAGGTTTCTGTGTGTCCCTCCAAGCCAACTACCCAATTTCCAACTTTCTCCCTGCCCTAAGGCTGAGCTGCAATCAAAACACTCAGACGCATACAAACACAAACATAAAATTCTTTTAAAATGTAAAAACCTGGCATTGTGGCATATGCCTTTAATTCCAGAACACTGGAGGCAATGGCAGGTGGCTCTCTGTGAACTAAAAACCAGTCTGAGCTTCACGGTTAAGACTATGTCTCAAAAACAAACAAACAAAAAACCACTACCAAAAACAAAAAAATAAACAAACAAACAGATCAGAATTTCATGAGTCAACACAATGAGGTCTTTTTAAATACAAATACTTTAGTATTAACGGTTAGGTCAATGATGATCAACAACTAGTCCAATCTGTAGTTTACTTGTTACATTGAAACAGACTGTCACATAACTACTGTGACGAGACAAGAGGAGCAGAAAAAACTCTTAAACGATAATCCACCTTGTGCCTATTTCAATTAAAAATTAACCCCAGGGCTGTTTAAATTCAGACAGAAGTATTTGTCTCTGACATTTCAAAGGATTCTCCTTCTCTGTGAGATCCTGCAAAACTGGCTTAGCGGATCTTGGGGAAACCACATTCCGATGATGGTCGGCAGACACCACTGGCGTTCTTCATCACATACCAAGGGCACTGCACGGGACGTTTCAACACGAGGTCGGGGTGCGGTTGAGTACATGTAGTTGAAGAGTCTGTCAATCTTCCTCAGTGGGACACCGCCTCCCCGATCACTCATCTAAGAGGAGAAAGGAGCACACTGTGACCACATACTGTGACCAAGTCCCCCACATCTGACTACTTTGGAGAGAATGCTGGTTTTGGAAATCCGAGCAACAAATGTGAACACTGCCCTCATGGTATAACTAACACAAAGTTAATCCTTCCTGGTGGGCAATATGCTAGGCAGGATAAAATAAGTTAAAAAAGCGAGGGCATGCTACCTACCAATGCCACCTCCTAAGTTTATTCTAAAACACTGAAGTAGGTGAAGTACACATGACAATATCCATCGTGGTTTTAAGAAATATCAGAGTAACTCACACATGGGACTACATTAAGTACGTAAAGTACATTCTAAAACTTAAATATTATGTAGAGCTATGTATTATCAAGAGAAATGTCTTCAAAAAATAAGCAACAAAGAACAAGTTAAGAACATTCATAATTCTAACTTTGTAGAGACTGAAATGGGCTGGAGAGGTGGCTTTGCGGTTAAGAGCACTGACTGCTCTTCCAGAGGACCTGGGTTTGGTTCCCAACTCCTACGGCTCACAATCATCAATAACTCCAGTTCCAGGGGATCTGACACCTACTTCTGGCCTCTAATAGGCACTGCACTCTTGTGTAATGCATAGACACACACATATAAGATAAAATAAATCTCTCTTTTTTTAAGGAATTCAGTATGGAGCTACATACCTACAATCTCAGCATGTAGGAGGCTGAGGCAGGAGGACTGCCATAATTAGAGACCATCTTGTGCTGCTATAATGTAATGTCCTAATCTCAAAACAAACAAAAACAAAATAAGAATAGAAGCCAGTGAGATGGTTCAGTGGGTAAAGGCACTTGCCACAGAGCCTGAGGACCTGAATTCAATCTCTGAGTTCACATGGTGGAATGAGCAGTGCCTCCTGGGACCTTCACACCTGTGTGCTCAAAGCCACAATAAACAAATAAAATTTTGTAACACAGAATCCCAGACAACTTTTGTTTTTAGGTTTTTCGAGACAGGGTTTCTCTGTGTATCCTTGACTGTCCTGGACTCACTTTATAGAGTAGACTGGCCTTGAACTCACATCCGCCTGCCTCTGTCCCCCCCATCCCCCACCCCCCAGGGCTGGGTTTAAAGGCATGTGCCACCACGCCAGGCCCCAGACAACTTTTTAGTGAGTTAAAAGATACAGATCTTTACTAGTTTATCATTTTTTAAGTCAAGTAACCATACCGTAGATTGACCATATGTAAGTAACTTACAACATTATTTTTACTGCTTTCCTTTGTAATTAAGGCTATCTTCCTAGCCTATATTCTATTTTACTATAGATAGCCTCTTCTGTCACAAGATCTAACTTGATGTTATTAGTAAATATGGATATAGTAAATATATATAAAAGTTATGATGTAATGGTTTATAGCTGAGTTTTTTATATATTATTTAAGACTATAATATACATGTACTAAAAATTATATAGCTATTTTTATTTTCTGTGGGGTGTGAAGGACTAGACCAGTATCTCTTACATAGAAGCTACACTCAGAGCCTTATTTTTATTTTCAAGGCTAAAGTTTGCCTTGATATATCATTTGAAGAACTGCCTCTCACACAGCTAGAACTAAACAATTCTAGTACCAAAGCACATAAGGACTTTATAAAGAACCCATGTGTAGAATTATGCTTAAAATGGCTCTTTGCTTGTGAATTCACAGGCCCATGAAATTATTTATTTTATTATTAAATTATTTATAAAAACCTCTGGAATGAGTAGTTTCAGAGGCTAATTCAATGTCTGGCTGTACATCCCTGCTAAGTGTGGGTGTACTGAAAACCCTGAGTGAGTGGTTTAATCACAAAAGACATTGAGATAAAGGAGGGAGAGGTGCAAAGAGATGGCTCAGAGGTTAAGACCGCTTCTTGCTCTTGTGGAGGACTGGGTTCAGTCCCTAGCACCCACATGGCGGCTCACAACCATCCATACTCAAATTTTAGGGGATCCAATACCCTCTTTTGACATCCACAGGCACCAGGCACGCATGTAGTACATAGTTACACAGTTATGCAGGCACAACATTCACACACATGAAGGGAACATATCTAAAAGCAGAATAGTACTAACAGTAAGATTAAGGGGAGCTGCAGAGGTAGCTCAGTGTGTAAAGTGCATGATGTACCAAGAATGAGGACCCAGGTTCAGATACCCAGAGTGGGCACAAAGCCAGGCACACTCTGTATACAGCCCCAGTACTTCTGCAGCAAGATGGCAGGACCACTGCAGGCCAGCTAGCCTGGCTCACACAGTAGCAAAAACAAAGCACGAAGTGATTCCTAGAGTCTGAGGAGAGCAGGAGCTGAGCAGAGAGGACTGCAGGTGGTGAGAAGTGACAACAGGCAATGTAAGCCAGGGGGCATGGCTGGGCTTGATGAACAGCCTTCGCTTTGCAGCCATCAAGATAAACAGAATTGGTGGAGTATCTAAAGCTCTCAGAGTAGCTTCTAAGACTGTTCAAGCTCTGCGACCTCCAGGGAAAGGGAGAGAGGGATGATGGGAGGTGGATGCTGGTGTGTACACTTGGGCAAGAGGAATAACATTCCGGAAGGAGCTACACAGAGAGATGTGAAAACAAGACAAGATATCGCTCTTCGAGACAAATGGGAACCCTAGCCTGTGCCAAGAAAGATCATGAAAGTGGTAAGCGGTGTCCAGAGGAAGGCCGGGGAAACAAACCGTGCCAGCTCACCTTCAAGGGCCCAAACCACCACTGTCCAAGCATCCAGCCAAGAGCTGCCCCGATGATTTAAAGAGATGCACAATTACTCCAAGCAAACTGCCCTATCAGAGCAGGTAAGTGGGAAGGCTGAGCAGCAAGCGGGTCAGACGGTTTGCTCTACGGATCTGCAAATTTTATGCCCTGTGTGACCCAAAGCTCCTCACTGACCCTTAGTTCCCACAACTATAACATAAAGCTAAAAACATCTGTGTCCCTAACAGGCTCTAATGAAAATGAAATGAAACAGAGCAAATGAAAAGCACTGCTTAAAGCTGAAGTGATTAACTTTCTCCATCGCGCTGAACATGCCCAAATAGTTGAGCTTCTCACTGATCAAAGTCTGTCTCCAGGCATTCCTTCAGCCTGAATCATCTAGATTAAGGACCAGAATAGAAACAGACTCAAAAGATAATTCTATAATTTGCTAGATAAACAAGGCAAAGGGCTTATTATCTAGTTGACTGAAATTCTTTCCCTTGAGAATAAATTGTGTATTATAGAAATCAGGCATATATTATATTATTTTTGCATGCCTACACATCCATTTAAAACATATTACCTTCACAGTCAAATCCTCTTCACCCAGTGTGACATGAACCTGAATGGGGGGATAGACCCCTTTGTCGGCGTGGTGCTCCATGGTCGCTCTCATTGCATTCTGAAACATGTCAGGATTACATTGAAGTATAACTTTCTTTTTAAAGCAACTACTAATAATTTTGAAATATATATACATTATTTGAATGTTAAGTTTCCTTTGTCACTGGTTTGAAACTAAGGATATTTACACCATGAAATGTTTTACTAGTCTCTAAAAGGTGTGAGGCACAAGGCCAGCACTGCCTAAACATCAACGAACAACAGGGCACATGCTGAGGACTCAGCAGACCCGAGGCAAGGACACTACACTGTTTCCACCAAACAGTTTAATACTAGGTTCCAGACAAAAGCCAGTGTCATGGGCATTATATAAATACATCACAGCTTATATAGTTTTATGAAGTATCACATGGTAAAATCTTTACAGTACTGAAATTCCAAGGGGGAAAACAGGTCTGACACATTAAGGACCAACTGTTTGATATTAGAGGAGTTCTTAATTTATCAAAACAAAGCACGTACTTCCACCCTTGCTTTCTAAGTTTTTCTGTTTCGGTGTGTTGTTCTTGCTTTTCTTTTTCTTTTGAGTTTTGAGCCAGGGTCTTGCTATGCAGCTCAGGACGGCCTACGGTGCTTGCGCCCTTCCTGCCTCCTTCAAAGGTGCTGGGATTACAGCTACAGGTGTGCACCACGACATCTGGCCAGCCTACTGTTACTGTGGACTATCCCACAGAAAGCCATCTCTCTGCTCCTCTGCTTTGCTGCTAGCTGGAGGCTGGGCAGCTAAAGTAGGAGAGAGTACAGGCTTCTTTCTGATCTAGGACAGTCATTTCCAGCTGCAGGAACCAACCACACTTATCAGCCACTTTCTTTTGACTAGCAAGGGCCCCAGTGCGGGGAAGGGCACCTGAATATAACCAGCATGCTCTTACTGAGTTTTCTAAGTCTGTTATAAACAGCAAATAGTTCTCCAAGTCCATATAAAAAAAAACTTCTAAGAGAAAAACAAAAGCAAAGGCATGTAAGTCGGGCTGGCTCAAAGTTGGGAATTACAATTCTAAGTATTCTGGTTCATGAAAATGAAAGTATAAATTTAATAAGCACCTACAGCAGCATGCTCTGCTATAATGGCCACTCAGTACATCTTTCCCAGTCTTCACAAATTTCCCTGGAGAGTATTACCCTAGCTTCAAAGAGGAAACTGAGGTGCAGAGTGGCTGCTTCATCTGCCCAAGGTCACATATTAAGCAGTAGAACCTGTATTCAACTCCAGGTCTTTCTGGCTCCCAGGTCTGCAACCCACTGCATGGAGGCACCCACTGTACAGACAAAAGGCTCACTTCCGGCAAAGCCGAATGGCACTGATGTGACATGGCATATCTTAATGAAATAGGAAGTCCAAAAGAATATGGTTTCAGAGCAGAGTCCTAAGCTCAAGAAAGGACTGGTAAAGGTTATGCAATACTATTTTACAAACCTTGAACAGTTCAAACACCATGTGATAGAGATGGGATGGTACATAAACCACTTGTATTGTCTGTCCTGGTGATTTCGCTACAGAGCAGAAGAGAAAAATATGAAAGTACAAAGAGATGCACTCAAAGCATTCTTAAGAATAAACCGTGGAGTGATGTGGAGAAAACATTAGCTATGGCGGGTGGTATTATGGGGGGTTGGGGTACCGTCACATCATTTCTTCACTGTCTTAGAGTCTGAACCTTGTACTCACACTCACAGATGACAAGGACAAGAGCCCTGCTGCTATTCCTCACAATCTGGTGTAAGAGGTTAGCATGGGTCCTCCTATGCTTCTCTATGACAGCAAGTCTTAAAAGAATTCAATCTTCAGGTAGGACTGTACTTCCCAAGACAGACATTTTAGAAAAAAAAAAAAAATTTCACCTGGGTAGAACACTATCTGTTTTATTTCAGACACTTCTATGGATACAACACTGGATTTAAAAAAAAAAAAAAAAACAAAAAGAAAACAAAAGCTAGCATCATTTCCCAAGAGGTATATGTAACACAGAACTCTCGGAGAACAAAGGGGTAAGACCCCACCATACTTTCAGAGTACTTTGGCCAATAAATAACTGGACTATAATTCAAACAGTAAACCAAACTGACATCTGAAAACCTCCCACTTGGAAACATGAATGGGATATCTTGCCACTCTCATCTGTGGAGTATGATTGTTATTTACTGGTGGTACCATCAGAAGAATCAGCATGGCAGGAAACCACAAGCAATTCTACGTCTGCTGGGTAACTACACCACTGTTTCCCATTCAGAGGCCAGAATGCGGCTTAGATCAAGCCTATTAAAATGTATTTCCTCCCACCACTTTCTCAAAGGATTATCTTAACCCAGGAGAGGTTTTCCTTGGGAAACGGCCATCACCAGTCTCTGTCCAAAACTCTGAACCCTTTATCCAAAAGACAAGATGGAGAGACCATCAGAGGGCTAAGACAAAGGAAGCCGCTCATGTTTCACACACCCAGTCTTCTGACTTCAACAATAAAAATTGACTTAAAATTCAGCAAACAGAAACAAGGATAAACTGTGTTATGAGGTGTATATAAAAATTAAATACAATTTTCTTGGTATTATTTTTTCTCACTGTCTCTGAAGAAAACAGCAGAGAATCAAAATTATCAGTTAAAAATAAAGAGAGCAAAAACAAACACCCAATATTCTTCCTAAGAATCAACCAAATTCTTCAAGTGTGGAGGTGTACCATACACATGCATCTTCTCCTGCCACACTTAGGGAAGAACTGATGGAGAGTCTTTCACTGTTCAAGCAAATCTCAACTTGCTCCTTGGCCATCAGAACACCCATTACTGAGGACTAGCGCCCCCAGGCAGGCTTACCATTTAGTTCTTCAAGTTCTAGGTCAGGAGAGTTAACATAATACAAATCACAAAGCCGCCTAGCATTCTCATAGCCATCTAGTGTGAATCAAACAAAACAAAGAAGCGTTAAATAAATGTACTTCTGTCTTATACAACAAGAGGCCAACAGTACTGACAAATGAAAATTTAAAACTCTCTACAGAAAAAAATATATTTTAACAATCTTAGTGAGGGAAGGTCTTCTATATAACAAAGCCTGAGCTATGAGAGAATAATGACAGAAAAGGCCACAAACTTGAAAAAATGTCAGCATGGAAAAATATACCATAAACAAAGCAAAAGAAAAACAGCAGGCTGAAGAGATTGTTATAAACATTAAATATATATTTGCATATATATTTGATTTTGAGACATCTCAAAAACAGTTGGTGAGGGTTTATAAAGTCTACACCTTTATTTATTGTTTGATACCCCCTTTTTGGAAGCAGTGAAAATTTAAATGCCTAAAAAGGTTTTTAATTCTAGGATTTATCATTATTACTACTATTATCATTGAAGTAACAGTCTTAGTATGTAACCACGGCTGGTCCTGAACTCATGAAGATCCACATGCCTCTACTTCCTGAATGCTGGGATCAAGGGTGTGCACCACCATGCCTGACAATTCTGAGATTCTTATCTTACACTAGCAAAAAAAAAAAAAAAATCACTATATATTTAAGGATGTCCACTAAGATACTGTAACAGGAAGGAAAACATGAAAACAACGTAAGTGTACATCACAAGAAGGACAGGTTAACACTCTGCTACACTCTAAAGAGCTGCTCAAAACGTGGGCTCTGTCCATACGGCCTTGAGCTTGAAGTAAAATGTATAAAGGACTCCATTTTCTAAAAACAACAGAACAGTGGCTGGAGAGATGACTCATCTGCTAAGAACACAGGCTGCTAGCTGGGCATGGAGGTTCATGCCTCTAAAACCAGCACTCAGGCCCCTTAGAGCTTACAGACACTAAAACGCTAACCAAAAAAAGAAAAAAGCTTAGACTAGACCTGGACACCCTAAAAAAATATAGAGGATAGACAACTTGGTCTTCATACAGATCCCTCAGCAAGTAGGGCTGGGGCAGTCTCAGTCATGGGCTCTGTTACCTGTTAGTGAGATAATCTGCCCTAGCTGAGTGGCCATGTCAGCCATCACAGCAAGAGAAAGCTCTTACCCCTCATGTGACTTATGAACTGAGGGGGGCTGATATGTGGTGGACCCCCTCACCTGAGGAGAAGGATAAGAGGAATAGAGTAGCAGGGTGAGACTGGGAAGGGAGGAGGGAAGGGGCTGTGATCGGGATAAAACTTGAATTAATAAATGTTTAAAAAATCACACACACAACAAAAACAAAACCAAAAACCAGCATTCAGGAGGCAGGGGAAGGTGAATCTCTGAGTTTGAGGCCAGCCTGGTCCATATAACATGTTCCTGGACAGTCAAAGATACACAAAGAAACAATGTCTCAAGGAAAAACCAACCAAAACGCAGCACAGCCTGCTTTTGCAGAGGACCTGGGTTTAATTCTCAGAATCCACTTTCAGCCTTCAAGAGCACCAGGTAACACATAAATGTAGGCAAAACACCCAAATACTTAACATTTTTTTAAAAAAATTTAAAAACAACAAAACCCATAAAACTTATACACAGATGTGCATGTGTGATGCCAATAAAAATGCTTGAAAAGAGCTAGGTGGTGATGGCGCACGCCTTTAATCCCAGCTCTTACGAGGCATAGGCAGGTGGATTCTGTAAGTTCAAGGCCAGCCTAGTCTAAGGAGAGGGTTCCAGGACAGCTATGGCTACACAGAGAAACCTTGTCTTGAGAAAACAAATGAACAAAAATGTTTGAAAAGATGCAAATTAAACTGTTATGAACTTTCACTCTTAACATTGGAAATTGGAAAGGGCAGACTCAGAACCTGAATGTGTGATTGCATTTATTTACTGTGTATGTGTGTACATGCCAAGGGGATCAGAGAGACAACTTTCAGTAGTGAGCTCTCTCCTTACAACTAGGTGAGTTCCGAGGATCAAATTCAAGCTTTAAGGCTGGAGAGCAAGGGTCTTTACACACTGAGCCATCTTCATGGCCCTTTTTTAAGGAGGATGGGGAAAGATTTGAAATTTTTGAAGCCAAACAGAGGAACACGTTTACTAACATACCAGACTTTACCAACAGAGAATTCTATCGGGAAGGCATTCACCTTACATCCTGCACAATTAATGTCATGAAGTGATTTCCAAACCTAACACTTGCTCCTAACATTTTTCTCTCATAATACAAATAGTCGTTGTTAGGGAAGGAACACCACTCAGCACTTTGACTTCATATCCTTCTACAAAGGACAAATGCACTTACCTTTAATAACCTCGACTACATCGCAGTTTGGATTTATGCTTCCAATATGTTTTCTATGAGATGGGCTTCCTTTTCCACCAAACAATAAAGCTGTCAAATTAGAAAACCAAACAAAGTAAGCACATTTATTTATTAGCCCTTCTCAAATCTAAATGTTGTTCCTCTAAACAGTACCAAACAGTAGAACAAATATCTTCCTTAAGCATAAAGATGGTATTTTAAAGTCAGTAAAAATGCCCTCTTTGTACAGCAGTAATATCCACTCTAAAGGGACATTTTCTAAATAAATTTACCAGTGCTACACACATTAACTAGCTATTTGTTTCAACTCTGGGACACTTACAGTGCTGGTTGAGTAGCATTCTAATTGAAATCCGACTCATGTAGAATCGATCCAAAAAGTACTGGACATTTTGGCTGGTGACAGGATCCACCCCGAAGCTCTCCTTGTATTCAGTCACACCCTGGGCCATGGTGGGAATGACATCATTGTGCCGGTTTCTGATCCTTATCACTGTGTCTGTGAATCTAAACAAACCTCTCTGTCAAAACATCCAAATATTTTGACAAGTGACTTTAATACTGAGATATAAGCTGCAGCTACAAAAAGCCTTACTTGAGAGAAAAAAAATCAGTGAAGGATTTCCCACACTTGTTTAAATACATTACAAGTCAGAAAATACACAGAAGCTACAAGATGCAAGGATCTCTAAAAATAAAACTTACATAATTCTTGGATTCCTGTAAAACTGCTATACTACTGTGAACAGTATAGAATATGAGTTTCCCTTATCCGTTATTATCTAACCATTTGAGGCTCACTAACGGGGACGGCATTCCAGAGACACACTGCCTAAAGGCCCTGGCTTCTAGGGAAACGCTCCACAATGAATCAAGATGAGTAAGCCAAGAAAGCCGCCAATGGATCTCCTCCCTAGAGTTCAAAGAAGAAAAGAAACCAATCAGAACAGAAAATTGAGAAAAGAACTCGGATTTCTTTTACCCTAGATTTATAAAGTGGGTGAGAAGCCAGGTGGTGGCAGTGCACGCCTTTAATCCCAGCACTGGAGAGGCAGAGGCAAAGGCAAAGGCAGGCAGATCTCTATGAGTTCACGGCCAGTGTGGTGTAGAGAGTGAGTT
Organism: Lophiomys imhausi; assembly: GCA_907164525.1. NCBI lineage: Eukaryota > Metazoa > Chordata > Mammalia > Rodentia > Muridae > Lophiomys > Lophiomys imhausi. The sequence continues at coordinate 2,758,807 of CAJQZJ010032684.1, forward strand.
CCAGGATCTCCACAGCTACACAGAGAAACCCTGGAGAGAAATGGGGGAACAAAGTAGATGAGAAAAAGAAAACTGTTGAAGATTTTCAAATCATACCGCCCTCTTATTTCTGTCAATTTTAATGAATAAGACAAAAGGAAGAAGTCTTAATGTGATGTAACAAACCAATCTCCTAACTAGCCATCAGGAGTCAGGCTTCGGCATGACTGCTTCCCCAAGACACCAGCTGGAGTACCACTTAACTTACTCCAGTGATTTTTCTCATTGCTTAAAACACTTTTAGAATTCTTGGTAATGAACTGCAAAACCAAGCTATTAAGACAAAATATAGGGCTGGAGAGATGGCTCAGCAGTTAAGAGCACTGGCTGCTCTTCCAGAGGTCATGAGTTCAATTCCCAGCAACCGCATGGTGGCTCACAACCATCCATAATGAAATCTGGTGCCCTCTTCTGGCCTGTAGATATACCTGCAGACAGAACACTGTATACATAATAAATAAATCTTTAAAAAAAAGCAATTAAAAAAAAAGACAAAATATAATTTTTTAAATTTCCTCAAAAACAACAATCGACTGAAAATTCCAATCCCCTCCTTATTTACCCATTTTGTTCCTCTCTTTAGAACAAAATCTGTTGAGTGGGGTACAGTTACTCAGCTGTAATCCCAGGCAGGGGCTGAAGCTGGCAAATCACTGTGGACTACAGGCCAGGCTAGACCAGACTACACAGTGATTTCCAAGAAAGCATGGGCCACATATAAGACCCTATCTCAGAAATTGTCTGGGAAGATAGCTCAGTTGGTAGGGTGCTTGTCACAAGCATAATGACTTGAGTTCAATCCACAAACTCTTGTGAAGATGCCCGGCATGGTGGCATACATCTGTAATCCTCACACTAGAGAAGTGGACAAGAGAACTCCTGGAGTTCCCTGGCCAACCAATCTAGTCTAATTGACTTTCTAAGGCAAGAGGCCCTGTCTCAATGTGGGCACATGGCATGCAGTCTAGAGGCTGACACCGGAGGCTGACCTCTGGCCTCCACACACATGTATATATGTAATTTTTAAAGGAATATAAATAACAGTATTATTCTGCCTGAGTGTTCACTCGATTTCCTAGGCTCAGCTGAGTGACTCTTTTCAAAAGGTTCTACAGCAGTATTTATAGAATATTCTAACTTTTGCTTTGTTCCCAGTCCTACCACTAACTAGCTGCACACCCTGTGTGTAAATAAATTCTCTCAGTAGTCGTTTTAAACACTAAATGATTTCACTCACCTAGAGAATAAATCTCTGATGAATATTACCTTCAAACAAAAAATTGTTTGAAAAATGCAGTACTGTCATTACCTTTAAAAAAACAAAACAAAAAAACCCCGCTCCTTAAAAAAAAAAAAAGATGACAGGTTCTGAAGACAGTGGTCTTTATGCTCTTCACAGCATTCACTACAAGCAGATAACTGCCTAAGCAACTAATTGGGTCTATCAATTCTGACATCTGGGCTATGAAATTGGGCATAGGATTTATGTTATCTTATAAATCATAGACCACAGAAACCCAGAGCTACTTAATAAAAGAAGCGTAAGTAGTTGCTATGTTTAAAAATTAAAGCTCTTACATGAAAAATCTAGACTTGTAAGCTTTTCAATAAAAACAGAAATTTTTCCAACGATCCAGGCATCATCTCACAAAGCAGTGGGAGCAGAGGGTAACTGTCCCTTTGGGACTGGCACGCCCTCTCCAGGGTAACAGATCAAGATGCGTCCAGGTCACATCTAGATCTCCACTGGTCATCACCTTTAAGTTGTCTCTTCTTACAGTAAAGAGGAACAAGGAGTGTGGTTTACAACCAACCCAGCTGGCTTATACTGTCTTGCTGTCTTAGCACCTGTGTGGGCTGCTATAAATGGATAAAGTAACTATGTTGTTCATGAAAAGAATCCTTAGTATTAATTAGCTTCCTTAAAATGGGCCAATAACAAATTAAGGTAACCACATTTATACTTTTGTATGGTGTTTAAAGAATTTAACGTTTGTATTCAGAATAGGATCATACAACTATACTTACTCATAAATAGTTTTAGCATCTTCAGCATTTTTGTCCTTAAATTCAAGCAGCTCCTGAAGGCTCTGGATATACCTAAAATAGAAATCAGAGAGCTAAGTTTATTCATATTGTAAAATTAGCACAAAGGGTATTTTTAATATTTTATAATTTTAAATTTAGAAAACTACAAATTACAGTTAAAGTAGGATCTTTCTCTTTCTCTCTTTCTTTCTTTTTCTGAGACAGGGACTCGTGCAAGTCAGGCACACCCAAGCTTCAAGTGCTGCTGGGGATCTCTGGGCTCCGTGCATGCTAAGCAAGCACTCTATCAGCTGAACTACATACTGGTCATGAAACAGGAATATACACCCACTAGCATTTGGGTGAAGTTCTAAGTATATCATAAGAAGTATATATTTTTAGGCTGGAGAGATGGCTCAGCAGTTAAGAGCACTTTCTGCTCTTCCAGACAAAGCAAGTTCAGTTCCCAGCACCCACCGAAGACAGCTTACCACCAGCTCCAGGGGACTCAGTACCCTCTTCTAATCTCTGAGGGCATCCAGACATGTTGCATTCACTCATGTAGACACAGACAGACACACACACATATCTTGGAAAGAAGGAAAAAAGAAAAAAAAGAAGGAAGGAAAGCATGAAAGAAAGAGAGAGAGACTGGCGTGGGGGTGCACACCTTTAATCCCAGGGAGGCAGAGGCAGGCAGATCTCTGTGAGTTCAAGGCCAGCCTGGTCTACAAAGCGAGTCCAGAACAGCCAGGGCTGTTACACAGAGAAACCTTATTTCAAAAAACCAAAACAACAACAACAACAACAACAACAAAAAAGCCACTTTTAGCTGGACCCAATAGATGGACACGGTAGCATACTGCTGTGATACCAGTTGCAAGGCAAGGAGGCAGAGGGAAGAGAATCTCTTGAAGTTCATAGTCAGCCTGGTCTGTATAATGAGCTCCAGGCCCGCCCAAGACAGTGTCTCAAAGTAACAACAAGGACCAGAAAGATGGCTCCATGGGTAAAGGCACCAGCTCTCAAGCCTACTAACATTGGTTCCTGGACCATGGTGGACAGAGAAAACTGGCCCCTGTCGGCTGTTCCCTGACCTCCACAGGAACCCGACCGAGCACATGGGCACTCTCTCACGCATACACACACACAAAGAATTTGTAAACTGTAGCTTAAAATAAATAAATAAATAGATAAATAAATAAATAAATAAGGTTAAAATTAACAAGCAGGCTGTGGTGGTACATGCCTATAATCCCAGCCCTAGGGAGGCGAAGGCCAGAAGATCTGTCTCAAAGTACATAAATATGAGAAATAAAGGATGCAGACAGGTGGCCACATAAAAAATGTATACCCTTACAACTTTGATTATCAGGTTGGAGAGAGGACTCGGTGGTTAAAAGAACTCCCTGCTCTTCCAGAGGACATGGGTTCAGTTTTTGGCACTCACACGGCAGCTCACAACCATCTATAATGCTAGGTCCAAGGGATCTGATCCCCTCTTCTGGCCTCCACAGGACCCAGACACACCTTTGGTGCACAGACACACATTTGAACAAAACATCCATGCACATAAAATACTTTCTTAAATTTAAAAACCTTTTTTTTAAAAATATTTTTACAAAATTGCAGTTTCTATGTTACTACAATAACCACTAAATATTATATTTTAAAAGGGAAAAAGTGATAGATGCAGGATATGTGTACATACTACGTCATCACACTGAACTCCTTATTAAAGACGATAATAAAGCCGAATAAAACTTGTAATTTTTGTTTTTTGAAACCGGATCTCACATAAATGAGTCTGGCCTAGAACTTGCCATGTAATCAAGTGTGACCCTGAACTTCTGGTCCTTCTGTCACCACCTCCCAAGAGTGCTGGGATGACAGGTGTGTACCACTTCCTCTGGTGTATGCAATGTTGGAGTAAAGTCAGGACCTAGTACATGCCAGTAATCATTCTACCAACTACACTATTATCTTCATCCCTTAACCTTTATAATTTAGAAGATGTACTTTGCCAACATAAACTCACTTTCCAGTAAGATATGCTTACATAATATGTATATATGTGTGTGTGTGTGTGTGTTTAAGGTTTATGTTTTATGAGCCATCTTTCTGGTCCTTGTCGTTACTTTGAGACTCTGTCTTGGGCAGGCCTGGAGCTCGCTATACAGACCGGGTTGACATTGAACTTGCTGAGATTCTCTTGCCTCTGCCTCCTTGCAACTGGGATCACAGGAGTATGCTGTGTCCAGCTACTATGTCCAGCTAAAAGCGGTTTTCTATTGTTTTTTGAGATGGGGGCTCACTGTGTATTCCTGGCTAGCCTAGAAGTCACTCTGCAAACCAGGGTGAACTTGAACTAAAAGAGATCCACTGGCCTCTGCCTTCCCAGTACTGGAATAAAAATGTGAGCCACCATGCCAAGGGGAGAAAGTGTTAAACAAAATTTTTGTTTGTATGCAGACCACAGTCAAGTATTAAGTGAAATTATATATATAATATATATATATTTATAATAAGCCCTGAATACATGTCATCATTCTGAAGACACCATATACAGAAGAGATAAACAAAGCCAGACTGAAACCCAGGCTCCACTATCTGTGCTCACTCCTGCACAAAAGGTCTGCTATCCTTTCTTAGCTTCCTCACCAGTAAAAGGAATCAATAACACCTACCACACATGGTTGAAAGAATAAAAAGAAATGTATATAAGTATATAGCCATCAACAAATGGTAGATACTTTTCTCATTGGAATATAACACTCCTGAAGATACAGTAACATTAATCTTAAATTTAGTATCAGTTTTTCTACACAGGTCTGCTAAGGTTTCTCAAAACCAAGGAATTTTAATAAACTACAGTGTTGAGAAGACAAGATGCACACAAAGCAGAGGGTGCTCTGATCGCCTTAAGATTCTACGGAAGAGCATGTGCAGGGTAAGAGAGGTAAGCAAGTTAAGAGCACTTGCTACTCTTGAAGAAGACTCAGATTGGGTTCCTACCACCCATATCGGGCAGCTCAAAACAGCCAATAACTCTAGATCCAGAGGATCTTGTGCCCTCTCCTGGCTTCCACAGGCACCTGCACATGTGTGATACATCTATACTCAGATAAACACATTTACATAAAAAATAAAATAAAGGCAGGGCATGATGGTACACACTTTGAATCCCAGCACTTGGGGCAAAGAGTCAAGCAGATCTCTTTGAGTTTGAGACCAGCCTGGTTTACACAAAGTTCCAGGCCAGGAGTGAGCATAGGTCTAGCTACATCGTTGGACCGTATCTCAAATAAATTAAGCAATCACAACACTTCGGAGACAGAGAAAGAAGTGGATTTGAGGCCATCCTGGTCTACACAGTAAGTTCCAGGCCAGCCAAAGATACATAATGAGATCCTGTCTCAAAAAGCCAAAAAATAAAATAAAATAATAAGTAAAAGTATTTTCTTTAACCTTGAAAAAAGTTCTAAAGTCCGATAAAATTGTAAACACAAGATGAGACTCTTTCTGGGCAGTGGTGGTGCTCATCTTTAATCCCAGCACTTGGGAGGCAGAGGCAAGGGGATCTGTGACTTTGAGGCCAGCCTATTCTATAGAGTGAGTTCCAAGACAGCCAGGGCTACACATATAAATCCTGTCTCAAAAACAAAAACAAACAAACCAAGAAAAGAAAAAAGATGGGCTCTTACCAACTTTGTACCATCTGTACAGATGGGGTCCTGAGAAGATTATCTGGAAGGAGGCTTATTTCTTTCATTATGTTTGCCAATCTAACAGGTAACTCTTGTCGAAGAAACATAAATGAGGTCTTTTCACAAGCATTGACTGATCCTGAAACCAAGCACAGCGGAAAAGGCAGTAAGCAGAAGGCACAAGGCATCAGAAGCCAAAGAGTGAAGGAAAAAGGGAGGGAGTCACTTGGCAAGGCCACAATGGTAGAATTACCATAGTGAGAGGAAGGGACTGGGAAACATATATCCAGGCAAGGTTGAGCTAACTGGTCTATAAAGTAACCCAATTCCAGAATGACCTTTCAATTCCTAAAGTTCCAAATGCTTAGTACAACACTTTAGGTCCTTTGTTACAATTCACACTTATTATCCATCTTAGAATTAAGATAAGTTAAATGTGCCTGTGGGGAGAACTGGGAAAAGCCCATTCTATATGCCCCACTGCTGCTACCTGTTAGAAATTCTGGCTCCTGCCGGGCAGTGGTGGCACACACTTTTAATCCCATCACTTGGGAAGCAGAGGAAGAAAAGGAAAGAAAGAAATTCTGCCTCTTTACTTTGGGTAAATTCTGACCAAATATGTAAAGATTGACTAGACACAAATACTAACCACCAGAACAGAGAAGGTTTTTAGGCCACAGAAGGCAAAGACCACCAGCACCACGCCCACAACCATCAAGTAGAACCCACTCAACTGTCTGATTCCTGGGAAAGTCACCTGCAGCCAGATGTTTGGCCGAAAAGCTGCTGAATAGCTATCCCTTGGAAAGCAACTTCACTTGAACTAAAAAGTCACTATTTCAGCAATCCGTTTGAAACTAAGTCTATCTTACAGATGAAACCTTAGCAGAAACTATCTTACCAACAGTAGGAGTATTATTAAGGAAAGCATCTTGTACAAATTTAAAAGCATATTCATGAACAAAGTAAACAATCGCGGCACCACAGTACAAGCATTTAGGAATAAATGCAAAAATGGGCCTTTCATACTCCCTTAATGAAGAAAAACAAGAAAACCACCTGTCACTGCAAACCACAATTTTAAGATAAGGCGACCAGCCACACCACTTATCTCCCATACTCGGTGACCATGTTATGACCTGAGAACACGCACGACACAAAAGATAACTTTCTCTACTCCAGAACTTTTGGATTTCAGTGTTGGATTATATTAAGCACGTTCATTACCGCCTCCTGTCAAAGGCCTAATTCTGCAGTTCCTTCTGCAATCTGTTACACACGGACAAGATCATGCACTTTACAGGTACTGATCTTGTAATGATCTTGTGATGACTGACTGTTGATTAACCGAACTTGCTCTCTCGGTGGAAACACTGGGCCAGTAGTAACTTGTTTGTTTTCCTGCCATCACGCCACTTCAGATGATCATCGCTGTGCTGGCAATAATCTCGCCTCGGCAGAACGCCACCCTCGAAGCAGTGTGCGCCCTGGCCTTGAACCTGAGCAAGGTTACCCCGAATACACCGGGTCCCGAGCGCGCATCTGAGCACGTGCGCGGAAGGCTGCAGCCCGGGGGCCCCTGCTTTGTTCACCCACCCATCCCCACCCCCGCCCCGCAAACTATTGTCGCACGCACGGGTTACGTGCCCGGCCTGCCAGCACCCGCACCCTCCGGGGAGGAAGAAAGCACCTAAGACGCAGGGGAGGCACGAGGGAGGAGGGGTGCGCCTTGGAGGACGGAACCCGCGCACAAAGGCCCGACAGCCCGGCCGCCCTCACCGAAGTCCAGGAACTGCTTCATGGAGAGCGGCGACGGCGAGAAGCGCGCGTAGAAGTCTACCTGGCCCGGAACGCCGCTCTCAGACGCTGGCCCCGAGCTCGAGGCCGAGCCCGAGGCCAGGCTGCGGCTGCCGATGGGGACCACGCAGAGCGGCCTGACGCCCGGGCCGCCCCGCAGGAGCCTTGCCAGCCTCATCCCGAGCCCCGCTGGTGGAGCCGAAGCCCCGGGCGCCAGCCTGCTGCTCTATGCCGCTGCCCGGGCGCTACGTGCGGGACGTGGCGGGCCGCTGGGGCGGGGAGCTGCTGTCAGCGCCGCGGCCGCCGCCCCCTGCTACAGCCACGCCCCCGTGGGCGGAGTCCGGAGAGGACAGAGGAGGGAGAAAAGGGAGCGAGTGCTAGCTAACGCCCCTGCGTGAAGCCACGCCCCCATGGGCGGAGCCCCGAGAGGACGGAGGCGGGGAAAGGAGAAAGAGGAGGGCAGCTCAGCCTTACCGAGTGGGGCCACCGAAACCACCCAGCAGTCCTGGAGTTAGGGCGCGGTGAAGCTTTGTTAATTCACTGGGGGCCCGCGGATGGCTAACCGGATCTGACGGTCCAGCTCGCGCTAAGGTGCATCCCTCTGTAGGCGTGCGAGGTCCCTGGCAGTGAGCCTGTTCTAGAAACGCCCATGAATCATGCAAGCCCATGATATCCAGGTAAATACCCAGAGAACTTCAAGAGCTGTCCCTTGCCAAACAGTGGTACAAGAGTTGAACCCGAGATGTGACTCTAAAGAATATCACAGCTATTACAGTAGCCTGAAAAGCGCATTGGCAGCCCAGCTTGAAGCACTTCCTGCAAGCAATCTTGCACAGTACTTAAAGCCTGCCTCCACTCTCTACCTTTCTCTTAGCTCATTATCTTAGAGTCGCAATGTGTCTGCTCCACTTTTTCGATATCCAGAAATAGTGAATGTAAGATTAGAGCATATTTAATATCTAATCCCACAGAACTGCCTAGTCTGAAGTTCCTACTAAAAAAAAAAAAAAAAGTACTCCACTGCTGCTTCCCCATACAAACGCCTCAACATTTGCTGTGTCTTAAATGCAAGAAAACTATCCTACCGTGAGTGGTGAGTGTGAAGTTTATCAATTATGTAAAGTATACACAGAGAGAAAAACACTCCATAACTCCATGCTGGTTTTTCTTGGTTTTGTAAAAACGCATAAATAATGAAGGCTGGGATGTAGCGCAATTGGTAGACTGCTTGTAAGCATTTCCAAAACCATGGGTCCCATCCCCCAGCACCACAAGGAAGTAAAAATGAAAGGAAAACAAAAACATTGTGTGGGCCCACTAATCTCAGCGGTCTGCAAGTGGAGGTGGGGGAGTGGGAGGTTAGAAATTTAATCCTAAACATGCCAGCCTATGATTCGTGAGCTCCTATCTCAAAACAAAGAAACAAATACCTGCTTCCACACAGAGAAAGAGAAAAACAAAAACAAAAAAACAAAACAGAAAGAAATTAGACCAAAATTCCTTTAAGTAAGCTGCTATTCTGTATCCAACAAACTCGATGTAGCACAAAGGGGAACTTTGTCCACCTGCACACAAAAGCAGGTGGTTTTGACTCTAGAGGAAGAAAAACCGTTTTTCCTAAAGTATCCGATGATACAGCGGAAATTGTGGTCCCCTCTTCAGGTTCTTAGTCTCCTTTATAAAAGAATTTAAGAATAGACTAAAGTGGAAGCTCAAGGATAATTTTATTAGGGTTTCAAAGAAAAAACCCTAGGACAGACAAGCTATCCATCTCAGCAGCCGCCTGGAGAAGAATGTAGTAGAAAAAAGAAAAAAAAAGCCATGCTGTTTGAGTTACTAGCATTAAGGTCAGATATGTGTCAGTAGTCAGCCACATGGTGGGAAGAGAAAAGACTAAGGAAGTCTTAAGTGTCAGGAAAAGCATACTGAGGTTCTGTCCAGCATCAAAAAGGGCGGAGGTGTTTGAGGGGGGAGATAAACAATTAAAAGTTGTGCCTTTCTGACTTGAGCCTCAGAAAGGTGGACAGACCCAGGAGAACCTCATGGTGTTTTGTAGGGATTGTGTTGGGAAGGAGGAAATCTGGGAAGGAAAAATACAGTATCTCGTTAGTGAAATATTACTTCTATCTCTTTAGTATAACTGAGTCTGCTTTCCTAGGAGTCCTTTGGCGGGTGATTGACACTGCCCAAATACGATGCTAGATATCCATCCAGGCCAGAGATTCTATTCATTCCCTTGACCAGAAGGAGTTTTCTCTTAATAGACATTTACTGCTATTCTAACATTGAATCCTCTGTTGGAATAGACCCTGTACAGAAAGACAGATGAACAAGAAAAAGATGTTTATTTCATATATTTGTGGTGTATAGCTAGGGAATGATAATTCTCAAAAAGTGGCCTTGGAGCCCAGTGTATAACATCCTCAGCATAGTACAGTGAGGTGATTGTTTAGAGAAGTGGCAGGTCACTATAAATGAGAACACCCTTTACAAAAAGACCTATTTTTATAGCTGCTCCTCTGTCTACTTTTCAGCATCCTGTACCTCAAACTAATACTTCTGCCAAAGGGATTGTATTTGGGGCAGTATATTCGGGTATCCTACAACACCATACCTTCCAATGTGAGAGAGCCTGTTATGTAACAGGATTAGGTTTGTTCTGGATGACCCTGAAAGCAGTTGGAAACTATAGAGTAATAGATCTGATTCAACATGGAATCCTGTTGTTGGTTATAGCCATGTCACTGAGATGGGCACCATAGAGGAGAGGCTTTTGCCAGTGACCTACTAGCTAAGAGTCTAGAAACCACCTCTATAAAGATGGTCCATGGGCTGGAGAGATGGCTCAGCGGTTAAGAGCACTGCCTAGTGCTCTTCCAAAGGTCCTGAGTTCAATTCCCAGCAACCACATGGTGGCTCACAACCATCCACAATGTGATCTGGTGCCCTCTTCTGGAATGCAGGTGTACATGCAGATAGAGCACTCATATGCATAAAATAAATAAAATAAATCTTTAAAAAAAAAAAAAAAAAAAAAAAGATGGTCCAGGGAGCCTACTGGAAAATGGTGTCGTGCGATGGAACAGGCCTGAGTTCTGGCTTAATGCTTTGACTGTGATCTTCATAACAATTGAGATACCTAGGAAAGTACAATATATGCATTCCTAAGTTTCTGTACCATAAAATGTTAACACAATGCCCAGGCCTTACTAAAAAGTTCATAGAAGGTGTCTCATTATTAGGGTCTTATGGGAACCATTCACAAGGTGTTGTGCTTGCTTTAGACTTTTCCAGAGGTTTAGGAGAAAACAATTTAAAGTTGAACGTTAAACGTCATTCAGATGGGCTCTTACCCATTTATTTTTTAAAAAGATTATTGTATTGTGTGTATGGATGTTTTGCCTGTATCTATGCATGTGTACCGTGTGTGTGTGTGTGTGTGTGTGTGTGTGTGTGTGTGTGTGTGTCAGATGAGGGCATCAGATTCCTGGGGACTGAAGTTCTGGGTCATTATGAGATTCCCTGTAGGACCTGGGACCAAGCCCAGGTCCTCTACAAGAGCAGCAAGTACTTTTAGAGACCGAGTCATCTTTCCAACTCATCTCATTCATTTCTATTAATATTTTTTTTTTAAAGACATGGTCTCACTTAAGAGCTATGGCTGGGCTGGAACTCACTATACAACCCAGGCTGGCTTCCAATTCACAGAGCCCTGCTTGCTTCTGCCTCCCAAATGATGGGACTAAAGGTGTGTGCCCCCATGGCTGGCCATTTCCACTACTCTAACTTCAGCCTCTCCTGCTGCCTTCTTTCTTCTTCCTCCTCTTCTTTCTAGATCATTCCCTGAGCTCCAGATTCTTCTACTAGAAGAATCAGGTGTGGCATCATTCCTGTCCCTCAACCTGTCAGCAGTAGTAGGGCTGGTGACAGGGCTCCCTCCATGTTGCCTGCTGTAACAGCAAGAAGCCAGAAGAGTTCTCTTCAGAGAGCTTCACTTAAGTGAAGTAGAGATTCTTGATTTCACTGCAGAAAATAATTTCAGGACATGGTAGAATGAAGGAGAGTTGAAGTTTATTAGGAAGAAGGTTTAACATAGCCTTAAGTGTGAGGTTTATAAGAGAGACACTCAAGGAAATGATAAGACATATGGAGGTGCAGGAGTGGATCTCTCTCTCTCTCTCTCTCTGATTTTTCAAGACAGGGTTTCTCTGTGTAGCCCTGGCTGTCCTAGACTCACTTGTAGACTAGGCTGGCCTCGAACTCAGAAAATCCGCCTGCCTTTGCCTCTGCAGTACTGGGATTAAATAAAGGTGTGTGCCACCCTGCCTGACACCCATCACCTATTTTATAAAGCGCTTTTTCTCTTCCCCAAAGCATAGTGTTTAAGCTTCCACCGGATATACAGAAAATGAGCATGTAGGATCCTACACAGTATGCCAAGTTTTCTTTTCTTCCTTCTCCCCTGTCGCCTCATGCTAACTTTTTGCTTCTTTTTCAAGAAGCTGTCCTGGAGCTGCAGAGGACATTAAAAAGAGCTGCATTGCTCATCTATGTGGGATGGTTTATGCAATCCTTCTGTAAAGTTCTATTTTTTTTTTCCTTTTTGAGACAGGATCTCACGATGTATGAGCCCTGGCTGGCCTCAAACTCAAGAGATTCACTTGCCTCTGCCTTCTGAATGCTGAGATTAAAGGCGTGCGCCACAATGCCCAGGTCCCTGCTAACAACCCACCTCCCCTTAACTTAGCAGACTTGAGCCAGACTCTAAATTCACAAGAATTTATAATCCATGAAAATTGTGGGGGAAGCTGTGAAAAACAAGTTTAAGAGTATCACCCTGTCTCCAGTGCCCTCTGGCTTCATAGGGCTGACAGTACAAAAGGAGAGAAAGGTCATTTATTCCCCGTCCCCTTCCTGCAGGCCAGCTCTGTGTTCCTCTAGCCTGGCCATAGTTCCCCAGTGGCTTAACTCACACCCCTAAAAATAGTCCCTTCACCAAATCCTATTCCATTTCCCTTTTGAGTGTGCTGTCATTTCCTGCCCAAGATTCCCATTTCATGCACTAGAAAGATACTTTTCAAGAAAAAGGGTAAAGATGAAGATGACCAGGCAGCAATAAATTACCATGTGTCAAAATATTTATTTACAGACTAATTAAAGGAGAGCACTAGAAAACACCAACAAATTGTAGAGCCAATTCAAGGAATTAAGACGAAGTTGACATAAAACAATTTGCAAAGGCTGCACAATCGGCTTTTGCTGGGAAACAGCGCAGGTTGCTACCAGGTTGATTTGCTGTATCTGTTTTTGTAAAGTTTACAGTTATGAAACGGCTGGAAGACAATAAGTTCTCTGGGAGCTCACCACAACACTCGCCTTCTTAGCAGGAAATTCAATATTCATGGTGTGGAGGCCGTCTCTTATCAGGATTTGTTTTAGAGGAAACATTTGTTTTGTGTTTTGTTTTGTTTGTTTTTTTGAGACAGGGTCTCACTAGGTAGTTCAAGTGTCCTGGAACTCACTCTCTAGACCAGGCTAGACTCCAACTCACAGAAATTCACCTGTCTCTGCCTCCGGAGTGCTGGGATTAAAAGGGATGGGCTACTGCAACTGGCTTTGGAAACATTGTCATTTGGAGAAAGTACTTTGAAACAGAAGTGGAGAGTTCTAACCTCCTTCCCCCACTGGTCCCCTCTCCTTCTGGTACCCTCTACACACTCCCCTAGTAAGGTTCACAGCTTGCAGGAAATCTGGAGAAGAATCTACTTTGCTAAGCAAAGGGGAGAGATAGGAGGCAGAAGGCATAAACAGGCTGATTCACAAGGCAAGTAGTCCTTTTGTTTTTAAAGGCATGTCTCTCTGTAACCTTGGCTGACCTAGAACTAGCTACATAGACCGTGCTGGCCTCCAACTCAGAGAGATCCCGCTGCCTCTGCTGAAATTAAAGGTATGCACCCCGACACGGGGCTGTGAGCAACCCTTTAGTCCCTACATTGAGTAGTTAAAAAATAAAATAAAAAAGCAGTTGCTGAGACTAGATCTTTTATGCCTTTGTAGTAATCGCTGCTGGTAAAAGATAATTTAGGGGCAAGCACAACTCAGTGAGTACTGGCACTTGTGGCCAACTTCCTGGGATCCAATCCGCAGGACCCACTTTGTGGAAGGAGAGAGAAGACAAAGAATTGTCTTCTGGCCTTCTCACAGAGGCTGAGGCACCCATGCTCGCATGTGTGTCACACACAGAGATAAACAGATAAACAAATAAAATCAATTTTTAAAAAATGAATAAACCATACACTTGGGTACATTAAAGATGTAAAGGTTTGACTCGAGCTGGTGACAATTATGATCGAACCGCTCCATTATACATGAGGCTCCAGACTCCACAGAGGGACGAAGGAAAGCAAGGTGAAGAAGATGTTGAGTAAAGTGGACCTACTCCCTCTTTGGTTCATTCCAGGGGAAGGACTCTAGTTAGAGGTTCATTGGTAGTTTTTCATTGACTAGGCCTACGCTTTGTCTTACTGTTTATCCTGGGTTGGGTTTTGGTTTGCTGATTGACTTTTCAGCTTACAAATCTGTATCACAGTCCATCAAGTCCATCACTGAGGGTTTCAGGGCAGGAAATTAGAGGCAGGAGCTGATGCAGAGGCCATGGAGGGGCGCTGCTTACTGGTGTTTGTTTCTCATGAATTGTTCAGCCTGCTTTCCTATAGCACCCAGGACCACCAGCCCATGGACCGACACTAGCACCCACAGTGAGCAGGGCCCTCCGATATCAGCCCTCAATCAGGAAAATGTGCACCTCAGGTTGCATTTTCTTGATTGCCCACAGGGCATCTTTCTCTCAATAGCCCACTCTCCTTTCAGCATCCAACTGCTTGCCAATCCATTGGTGAACATGCCTGCTCTATCAGACCTTAACTCAAAAGGCCTTTCTCTTCCTGTGTCTCAGAGGGTCAAGATGAAATCTGCTGAGGTCTGAATTACCTAGCATATAAGACTAGGCTGTTTCTCCACAGGGCCAAAAAATCTCCTGCTGAGTTCTGATTTATGAAAGAGTCTAAGACTAGAATATGCTTTCCCATAACCCAATGGAGTGATGGAGTGCTGAATGGAAGGAAAAGATACAGTGTAGATGTCTGTTCTCCCTGTATTTACCTAATAAAAGTAGGAATAGATTTCAAATATATGGTTTCCTTTGTCTCCTATGAGGGTGAACAAAAGTATTGACATAAAACACAACTTTGATCCAAAGGGAGTAAGAGTTAGTTTATTCTGAGCCAAATATGAGCTATCACGATCTATAACATGGATTCACCTTGCCCAGGGTAAAGAACTCCACTGTTACAGAGGCTACACAAAATTTCATAGTCATAGGATGAAAGAAATCCATAAATTAGTGTGTTTACCAAGTATATTGATGAGTGCATCAGGTAAGAGGGCTAGAGCAGAGGAAAATCTCACATTGCAGTGGATAGCATTCTTAGTTCTAGGGTGGTGGATACTAAAGCCTGGCTAAGTTTAATAATATATTCCAAAGTTTTGCCTAATATTCATAAGCCTGTAAGGTCATATAGAGAGGTGCCTTGGGCAGGTGGGTCCAGGGAATATAAGATAGCAGGCTGAGCAAGCCAGTAAGCAGCATTCCTCCATGGTCTCTGCTTCAGTTCCTATCTCCAGGTTCTGGTCCTGCTTACATTCTTGCCTTGGCTTCCTTCAGTAATAGACTATAA
>CAJQZJ010032684.1:2774123-2808161 GCA_907164525.1 Lophiomys imhausi
GGGGGGTGGAGGAGGAATCAAGGAAGACACTGATGTAAACTTTGGGCCGCCACATGCACCCACCTGTGTGTGAAAAGGGAAAAAGGACTAAGTACCATCCAAGGTAACAGGCTCATGATCCACCACATCCTATCTTTCCACAGTCTGGATGTTTGAGCCTCCTAACCAGCCTGCAGAGCCTTCAAAACAGAAGTGGATTCAAAAGCAGCTTTTCTGTTGTATGTTGTACCAGCTTGGAGGTGGTACTGGAAGGATGTAGGGAGATAGAATAATTAAATTAGATTTAGAAAATATTTAGGGGTTTCTGATACAGTCTCTTAATTCCAGGCATGAAGATCAACTTGGCTCTGAGTGATTAGTTTATCAGCTTGTGGAAAAACAAGGTTGAAGTCAGGAAGACAGGAAAGACTTAATGGACTTAAGAAACAAAGTATCTGGCCTGGCATTGTTTTCAGCTGCTAAGTGGGCAGAGCCCAAATTAAGCTGAAACAGAGTTCCTCCTATTTAAGGACAGTGCATGGAGCCCCATCCAAGAGGCCCCTGATGCGAGAGAGCTCAGAGAGTCATACTGGAGAAAGTGCTGTTGAACTGATGGGGATTTCCCTGAGGCAGAAAGAAGCTGGTGAGCAGAGAAAGCCTCAGCAAGACAACAAAAGGCCAAGGACTTAAACCCTGTGGCTCAACATTTGCCTAGAGGGGTTTGACCTGTCCAAACAGTGGCCTAAATGAAATGGTGGCTGGCTTTAAGGATTCTGAGGCTGAGCGGCAGAGTTGCTGATGCGAAGGGGCTGGGGTCTCCCAGAGAGAAGAAAGCCTTAAGCCTTTTTTAAGGTAAGACTGTGATAGCCAACTTACCCTGACGAATCTACATCTGAGATCCAGAAAAAGGACTGCTAAGTGCATTAAAGAATCTACAACAGAGACTGTGTTCCTGACGACTGAGGACCTGCCCCAGGGACTGTATCCTTCTAAAAGGTTAGGGAAATAATTGTCAATAGGATTAGTGGTTAGGTTAAAGGGATTGTAGGAATTTGTAGGATTAATAGTTAAGAAATTGTTGGTATTTGTTATAGGTGAATATTGTTAGTAAATAAATACTTAATAATAATTAAAAAGTTCGGTAACAGAAGGATCTATGTCAAGAAGTTTTACTAATCAGCATTTATTCATTATTCATTTGCCGTGCACAAGTGCTACCCCTAGACTCAAAGTCCTTTTCTTGTGCCCTGTCTCTTCTAAAAAAATTTTTTACTGCTTCCTGTTGATGCATCTTTAGTTTTCCTTATTGTAAGTGCTGTGTGTGTGTAAGAGACAGAGAGAGAGAGATAATTCAAATAAGCTTATTTTTCCCTTACTAATCTACCTTTTTAAACAGGAGTCCATACATTCTAACCCAAACACTCAGGAGTATTTTGTCTTACATACACTATCAAAGTTCAAGTTGAATCGAGTGTGGTGTACACCTATAATCTCAGCTCTCAGGAATCTGAGGCCAAAGGATCACAAACTCAATTTAGTCTGTCTTACATGATCAGTTTACGACCAGTCTGAGTTATATAGTCAGACTGTGTCTCAAAAACAAGCAACAACACCAACACACACACACACACACACACACACACACACACACACACACACACACACACAAAACTTAAGTTTTGACTGTGTAAATGTTGTTGTCAGTCCAATGTTTGGCCTGGACAAATTTTTCTTCCTTTTCACTGACTACATTCTATATTAGTTACCTTTCTCATTGCTGTGACCAATGCCTGCCAGGTTTCTCTTGGGTCATGGTTTCAGGCAGTCACAATCCACCATGGCAGCAAGGTAGAGTGGCTGAGTTTGAGACAGTGGGAGCATGCAGTGGCAGCTTCCTCACATGGTGGCAGACAGAAGCAATGACAGATGGAACCACCAGGGCATGTCCTTGAGTAGAGCCAGGTTCCACATCCTCAAGTTTTCACAGCCTTCCAAAACAGCATCACCAAGTGTCCAGAACATACCAGTTTTAGAGCATTGTACGTTCAAATGGTAACACCCCCTAGCAGCTTACTTCTGTAATGCATTCCATCAAGAACTTTCTTAGGCCATGCTATTGAGACAGAGCACAGAGACCCATTGCTATATGGGTATATGGCTAGGGGTTAAGTGTTAAGAGTGCTTGCTCAGTATCCAGAGGGTGTGAGTTTGGTATCCAGCACACACATCAGGGGCTCACTAACACCTGGGAGGGTATCCAACTTTAGGGGATGCTCTCTTCTAGCCTCAGAGGGCACACATGTGACATACACCCAAAAGGACGTACATAAAATAAATCTTAAAAAATATTTTTAATGTAAAAGTATCCTTTAAAAGATTTTAGTTATTTATATGTGTATTGTGGGGAATTTCTGCTGTTAAGGTTGATGTCTGGCGTTACCAGAAAGCCCTTGAGCTCCGTGCTAAATGACAGACTCCCTTTTTTCAGTGGGGTCCCCTCTTCTGCCTGAATTGGGGAAACTCCAGATCCTCTAAGGAGTGCCATGTAGCCATCAGGGAAGTTACGAACCAAACCCTTTCCTGATAATAAATCTGCCCAGTGAACACCTAGGGATTCCTGGAGGTACTTCCCCAATGAGATCTCTTGGTGCCTTGGCTTTCACCCAACGACCTTTTGTCCATGCCTCTAACTGTACCTGGAGTTCTCCCCCTGCCCCTACTGCCTGTGGGATAATTAGGTATGGCATTCCCTTCTAATAGGACAATGCTACTACATGCTAATGAAGTGCCCCAGGGACTCTTAGAGTCATTGAATCAAACATACCTCCAAAACCTTCCACTGCCCAAAGGTTTATAATCTCCCTGATTCATGAAATAAACTCTCTTTCTCCATTCCTCCACCATGACTGTCTGAGACTCAGTTGTTTATTTTGGGCTTGGGCATGAAAAACTCTTTGTTGGAAAAGCCTGCCTAGCTAGGCTTGCCTGGGGTGCAGGCTCCTGCCTCAGCACCACCGCCTAGCCAGATCTCCTACCACCAGCAGCCAAGGCTCAGCTCTGAGCACCCTGAACAGCATCTCACACTCCCGCCAATGCTCTTCCTAGCCAGGCTTGCATGTAGGAAGTTAGTAAATATTTAAGGGTTTCTGATACAGTCTCTTAATTAGGGACACGAAGATCAACTTGGCTATGAGTGATTAGTTTATCAGCTTGTGGACTAAAAACAGGAAACAGGAAAGACTTAATGGACTAAAAAACAAGGTTGAAGCCAGGTGAAAACAGGAAAGACTTAATGGACTAGAAACAAAGTATTTGGCCTGGCATTGTTTTCAGCTGCTAAGTGGGCGGAGCCCAAATTAATCTGAAGCAGGTGGAACAAGGAGAGATCCTATTTAAGGACAGTGGATGGAGACCCATCCGAGGTAGAGAGCTCCAAGAGTCCTGCTGGAGAAAGTGCTGGTGAACTGATGGCCAGATCTCCCTGAAGCAGAAAGAAGCTGGTAAGCAGAGAAAGCCTCAGCAAGACAGCAAAAGGCCAAGGACTAAACCCTGTGGCTCAGCTTTTGCCTAGAGGGGTTTGACCTGTCCAAACAGTGGCCTGAACAAAACTGTGGCCAGCTTTAAGGACTGAGGCAGAGGGGCAGAGTTGCTGATACGAAGGAAATAAGTTGGCCTACAGACGGCTGGGGTTTCCCAGAGAGAAGAAAGCCTCAAGCCTTATTTAAGGTGAGACTGCCATAGCCAATTTACCCTGACGAATCTACATCTGAGATATTCCAGAAAAAAGGACTGCTAAGTGCGTTAAAGGGTCTACCCCAGAGACTGTGTTCCTGACAACTGAGGACCTGCCCCAGAGACTGTATCCTTCTAAAAGGTTAGATAATTGTAATAGTTATCAATAGGTTTAGTGGCTAGGTCAAAGGGGCTGTAGGAATTTATAAGGTTAATAGTTAAGAAATTGTTGGTATTTGTTATAAGTGAATAGTTATCAATAAATAAATATTTGGTAATTTTAAAAAGTTCAGTTACACTTGCATCTTGATCACCTGCCACCAGTCACCACGGTGGCCACCTCCTAAGCTCACCAAAAGGTGCTGAGCTTCTGCCACCTCTCCTGCACCACCCAACACAGCTCATCTGCAAAGGCTGGGTGCTGGCTGTTCACAAAATAGCTACAGGATTCGCCCAGCTGCCTGGCTCAGCTCTGGGGCTCTGAGAGCTCCTTGCAGTTCCTGGCCTGCTGTCAGCAGCTTAGCTAAAAGAGTTGTAACACTTGCCACCCATGGAGAAAATTCTTTCTCCTGCCTCTCCAGGCTATTTTGTGGCACAGATTCCCAACTCATGTTCCACCCTTTTCTGCCCTGACTGACCTAGCCCTGACCTTCTGGGGGAGGAGCATGCATTTCTGGCTTGATAAGGGACAAGGCCAGAATTCCCTGCTGGACACCGAAGGACAGTGTGTGAATGTTTTGTCTGCATGTATGTACGTGTACCGCGAGTGTGTGATGCCCTCAGAGGCCATGTTGGATCTCCTGGAACTAGAGTGATCAATGGTTGTGAGCTACCACATAGGGTCTAGGAACCAAACCTGGGTCCTCTACAAGAGTTCTTAGCCACTGAGTAATCTAATCCATTAAAAAAAAAAATCTTTAAAAAAATAACAAGCATGCAAAAAAAAGTATTTTTATACATTTCTATTTCAGAAAAAAAAAAAAGAAATCAGGAAGAATCAGCTGTGGCAATCCAACATGCTCACTTGATTATGTTGGCACACTGACCTTAATGCACACAGACCCTGGCCAGACCCTCATTACTGCCATTATCTCAAATGCAAGGTCAATGTTGATAACCAAACTGACCTACATTCATATGTATGTAAAAGAGGCTCACAATTACATTTTTTTGTTTTTGAGATGGGTTTTCCTTATATTGCTCAGGATTGCCTTGAATTCCCAGACTAAAGGGATCCTCTTGCCTCAGCCTCTCGGGTAGCTGGGATTAAAGGCATGGACCATCATACTGGCTCAACTGTGATTTTTAGCTAGTGGAGGGCACTTGGGTTTGTGGGTTGTGGCTACCACACTCAATAGTAAATCATGGGTTGATAACGAGGAGACAAAAGATTCCAGTAATAAAAGTTAGCAGTGTTTCCCCATCTGAAAAATGGCATCCATTTACATTCCTTCCTAATTGAACTCTTTAATTCTGTACAATATAAAGTAAAAATTAGATAATATTAATCAGCACTTCCAAATGGCCATACTTCCTCCCTGTGAGAACCTCTGAGAGGAACTCTCAATTTTATAGATAGGGGAACAAGAGCCCAGACCTATGACTACATCCACCCCCAGGGTCACATGTTAAGAGGTGAAGCTGACTCAACTCAGGTCTGTGTTCTTAGGTAGCACCTACTTATCTGCACTGAGCATGGCAGGTACCTGCTCAGCCAGGTACAGGAGTTACCACAAACAAAAGGTACTTTTATTCCGTCTGCAGGGCACTCTGAATATACAGGACACTCGATGATCTCTAAGGTAGTTTCCACTGTGACTTGAACTTAGAAATCTGCTTCTGGAATGAGACCACTCCCAGGGCAACATTTAGAGTCACCCAGAAAGGCTCAAGTCAAATTGGCCGTCTACAGTTCAGCTGTCAGTATCTTCACTTGAGGTTTTAATTCTGCTAACTGTAAAGTTAGTTCAGGGCTGAGATTGAAGCACATCAGATAGAGTGTTTGTATAGCACACATGGAGACCCCACGCTGAATAAGACTGAGCGTGCAGGCATATGCCTGTAATCCCAGCCCTAGGAAGGCAGAGACAGATGATCTGAAGCTCACGTCATCCTCAGCTGTCACAGTAAATTCAGTGACAACCTGGCTCCATGAGACCCTGTCTCAAAAAACAAGTTACTTCACTTATACTTTTTTGTTCTTGTTTTGAGACAAAGTCTGACTATGTAGCCCTGACTGGTTTGGGACTTTCTATATAGTCCAGTTTGGCCAGGAGCTCAAGACATCCTGCCTCTCCTGTGTGCTGGGATTAACAGAGTGCCAATACACCTGGCTAATACCATCTGCTTTAACTTACATTTCCTATGAACTGTCAGAGGAAAAATCCTTAAGTTTAGGAGTTTCAAACAAGGACAGGCTACATGGTAAGATCCCATCAGAAAGGTGGGTGTGGGGGCGGGTAATAAAAAAAAAATGGAGGGAGGGGGAAAAAGGTCCTTTTGAAAGGCCAGAACCAGAATGTTATTTCTGTGTGTATCCTGGAACCTAATTTAACATCCCTAGACCTTTAATATATATATATATATATATATAATTTAAACTTTCAGCTGGCAAATGGACCTTAACAGACACCCACCTAAATCTATCTACTGATTATTGGTGAACTGAACACTTATCGCCAGGCTCTGAGATAACAAAAGCAGTACGTTCTGACCCCATAGTTGAGGATTTGGGGCAGATGTTCTAGAAGTATAAAGAGAGAAACTGTATCTGACCTCCCCTCGCCTGGTTGTTTCCTTGCCCTGGCAGAGGCAGCGGGGCTAAGATGAGGTACTTAAGCTTTGCTCCCAGTTACAGAATTGCACTTGACGCCTTCACTCCTCATCAGTCACCACCCACCCATTCATTACCCGCTTAGTTCTGCCCTTTGAGCGCCTCATCTGCAGAGGAGTGAGGCTGGAACCATCTTTCTTGGTCGGGGTTTTTTTTTTTTTTGTTCTGTTTCACAACTTATGTTCAGAGTACTTAGTCATGCATCCCTTTATGAATTTTGTCTAGATGAGACTGTTGCCAACATCTCTACAGAGTTGGCCTCTGATCCTAATCAAGGGCATTCCCTATGAATAAACAAATTTTTTAAAGGACCAGCCATTTGTAGAGGAAGGGGGAGATTCGTCCCCAGTACTCCTATCAGGTCACTTGTACCAACTGTAACTACACACACACACACACACACACACACACACACACACACACCAGCCAGAGGGCACTTAAGTAAAGGTGCCTGGCCCCAGGCCTGATAAGTCGACTTAAGTTCAGTTTCCAGGTCCAACATGGTGGAAAGGTCCAACTCCTGCAAGTTGTTCTGACCGTCACACCTGTGCTGTGTGGCACATACTGTGTCCCTGCACATGTACACACACATACAAATAAATAAATATAAAAAATTAAATTAGCAAAAGGAGCACTCCTACATTCAGGCAGCTGGATGAGGTGCCTCCCCAGGGTTGGTAGAAAAGTTTTTAATGAAAAAATAAATAAAAAGCAGGCTCTTTTGTCTCTGACCATAATCAGGATAACAGGGAAGAACAGACTCCTACTAGCTTTGTAGAGCCACTTCTGAAGCCATCTGCACGTCTAGTCTCCACTCTCTGAACACTTTCTCTTCCACCTTCCGCATCTCACTCTTCCTTTAAAACCCAACACTCTCTCAATCTCCCACTCTCTTCTTACACTGCCCTTTGGTGGGGGACAGTCCCTCTAGACATTTCATTTAGAAGCTTGATCTTAGCCCTGCTTCCCTGGTCTGGAGAGAGTTGAAAGTACCTCCCACCTATATACTCCCCACATCCATCCTGGAATATTAATACTTAGCCAAAAGGGCACAACATAAACCCTGGCTGTGTGTGACCCATGACATCTGGGGCAAGCAATTTGCAACAAGAATAAAGCATCCCCGCTTGGAACATTTCCCTTATGAATCCCTCTGTTGCAGAGAACCCTGCAATGCCACCATTGTTCATGGGCATTCCTGTGTGACTTTTGACATAAGGACCTCTATTCCATGTCACCTGTAACAGTTCCAGTGAAACCACAGCTAATGACAGGCTCAATGGCTATGTTGATTGCCTATTGCTGTGGTAAATATGGAATATCTACAGAATGGGTATGGGAATTGAGGCTATGAAATGGGACTGGTCTAACTCATTCAAAGTTCCAATTGCGTATTTCATTGGGCAGTAGCTCCTGCTTGTTTTCAAAGACCCAAGAGAAAGACTCAATATATAACAATTGTATTGGGAAAGTTACTCAATACAGCAAACAATATATGTCAGATTAGAAATGCACTCAGAGGGTATGCTATGTTGCCCAGACACTGTATGTGCACTTTATTCTTGTATTGATTGTGATAATCCAGCGAGAGAAGTTTTAGAAACCGCTTAAATCTAAATGAAATGCCCTGGTGAATAAAGTATTGTAGGGGTTGATAGATTAATATAAGTTAGATTTAGTGAATATCTAGGTTTCTGATACAGTCTCCTAATTCGGGACATGAAGGCCAACTTCGCTGTGAGCAATTAGCTTATCAGCTTATGGATGAAGTCACATGAAACGAGGGGAGTCTCTTTGGACTGAAAAAAAGGTTGAAGCCAGGTGAAAAAGGAAAGACTTTATGACCTGGCATTGTTTTCAACTGTTTTTTTTTTTTTTTTTTTTTTTGGTTTTTCGAGACAGGGTTTCTCTGTGTAACAGCTCTGGCTGTCCTGGACTCACTTTGTAGACCAGGTTGGCCTCGAACTCACAATGATCCGCCTGCCTCTGCCTCCCGAGTGCTGGGATTAAAGGCGTGTGCCACCACTGCCCGGCTGTTTTCAACTGTTAAAGGGGCAGAGCCCAAATTAAACTGAAGCAAGTGGAACAAGGAGCTATCCTATTTAAGGACAAGTGGATGAGCCCAGAGAGCTGCGTGCTAAGGGCCCCTGATACTAGAGAGCTCCGAGAGTCCTGCTGGAGAAAGTGCTGGTAGACCAATGGCCAGATCTCCCTGAGGCAGAAGGAAGCTGGTGAGCAGAGAAAGCCTCAGCAAGACAGCAGCAAAAGGCCAAGGACTAAACCCTGTGGCTCAGCTCTTGCCTAGAGGGGTTTGACCTGTCCGAATAGCGGCCTGAACCGAACTGTGGCCAGCTTTAAAGACTGAGGCAGAGAGGCAGAGTTGCTGATACGAAGGAAGTAAGTTGGCCTACAGACACTGAGGTCTCCCAGAGAGAAGAAAGCCTCAAGCCTTATTTAAGGTGAGACTTTGATAGCCAATTTACACTGACGAACCTGCAACCTGCGTCTGAGATATTCCAGGGAAAGGACTGCTAAGTGCATTAAAGAGTCTACCCCAGAGACTGTGTTCCTGGCGACTCAGGACCTGCCCCAGAGACTGTATCCTTAGAAAAATAGTTGTAATAGTTATCAATAGGTTTAGTGGTTAGGTCTTAGGGGTTGTAGGCATTCATAGGGGTTCTAGGAATTTATAGGAATAGTAGTAAGTGTATTTGTTAATAAATAAGTGTTTAATAATTAAAAAGCGGTTACAAAGTATTTTCTGAAATACTGCCAAACCGGTCCTAGAGATTAACTGAATGTGATGTCATAGCTGGACTACTCTCACATTCACCGTGTAGTCTAAGAAGGAAGCAATGTGGCTGTAAGAATCTCCATCTTTAAGCCATAGTATCATTGCAAAGTAATAACTTATCAAACTTAAGTCTTTGAGGCAGAGCATCAATGAAAAGTGGAAGCTCCCAGTTTGTAGGTATTGTGAATAAACCACCTGTAAGACTTATTTTCTATGACTTGTTAAAAAAATAGGCATGCGGTCAGCCAGATGAGTGATTCAAAAGAAGATTAAAAACAACATTCTCAAACAACTCCAGGGGCCAGCAAGATGGCTCAGCAAGCACTAGCCGCCAAGCCTGAGGACCCAAGCTTTACGTATGGGTACCACATGGTGGACAGAGAGAACCAACTCCCAAAAGGTGTTCTCTGACCTCAGCATGTGCTGCCTGGCACATGTACACTCACATACATGCAAGCATATACATTAAAATAAATAAAATTAAAAATCTTCAATCACATTTATACTGCATCACTTTAGGTACCTTTGGCTGTTCTGAAATTATATGTGACACAAAAAAATATTGAAAACTTTACTTTGGCTTGATGAAATACAAGAAAGGCAACTCAGGCTGCCATTTATAAATTTAGAGTTTGCTTTCAATACACAATGCTGTGTTAACAAGCAATGAACACATTTATAAAAAATTTATTTCATACTTTTATACAAATATCCACAGGTATTTTCCAATGATGAAATAATTTTACAATGCTAGTTAGTATAAAAACCTATCAAATGCAAACAGACCAGTGACTTGACTTGAGATGACATTTTAAACAACTATAAATTTAAACATGACATTCTTGTTTCTTTGTTGTTGAACTCCGTCCTAACCCTTTCCAGGACATTCATTTTTATAACAAAGGTCTACAAACACTGTCAAGCTATCAGCTTCTTTGCTGTGTTCTTTACAGACAGTGTGTGAGGCTCCAAGTTACTCAGGTAAGAAACTGAGGTTTTCAACACTATTAGGACCTGTGGCAGAAAACTTTTTGTAAACAAGGTAATCATTTGTAAAATTATTTTTGAGTAAAAATGCTGAAGTTAAAGACCCGAATAAAAGTCTTTAATATCTTAAGGGCATAATATTTTATGGGGGAGGGGGGAGAATTAAAACTCCAAAGCAACAATGGCACATTTGGCAATGTTTTGTTCTTTAAAAGATGGAGAAGTGGCTATAGGATCTAGCTCAGTTGGTAGAGTGCTGGCCTAGCATGCACAAAGCCTGGGTCAGTCCCAAGTACTGAATAAACTGAGTGTGGTGGCACACGCCTGCAATCACAGCCCTAGGGTGGGGAAGCAGAAGAATCAGAGGTCCAAGGCTATCCCAGGATACCTAAGGAGTTCAAGGCCAGCCTGGGTTACTTGAGACCCAGTCTTAAGAAGGACAGAAAACTGCTTATATAATTAATATCCAACCAAATTAGCACCTGTTTGCTGTTCCTCCCCATATAACTTAATTATTTTAAAGCACAGTTAAAAACTCAGCTTTGATAATATATTCAATCTCTATTGAATATACAGAAAAATAACTGTTTTTCCCCTCCTACCGTTTTTACAAACAAACAAACATACAAAACCCAAGGTGGGCCTGGGCATGCATGCTAGGCGGGCACTCTAGCAATGGCCTCAACCTCCGGCTCCAGGCCTAAAGATCTCGTCAGAGTAGTCACAAGTCATTCAGAATTTAGATTAGGGTGAACAATTAAAAAAAAAAAAATCAAACATGGACTCGCTGGTTGAATGGTTCCGATGATACTCAAGAAGGTAAGCGCCATGGCACTCCATCTGGTATGGCCGATTCGGCAACAGGTACTCTTCAGTAGTCTCACTCTGGATTGCTCTGGATCCACGTAGGTACTCACTTCAAGTCCTGAATACACAGTGTTGGCAGCGGTGAGCACACAGACCCTAGAGTTCAGGGAGCAAACCCATGTCCTCTAGGAATTCTGAAAGTTACAGCACAAAGTTCAGAAGTTAAAACTGAAGCACCCAATGCTGGGTAAGGGTGAAATGTCTTACAGACAACCTCCTTTGTCAGACTTCCTGGGCTGGGGGAGGGCCTGCCAGAAAGGAGATGGTATCATTTACAGATATGTTCAAGTTATTAAAACGACCCTTGCATGTTTATAAAGAACTTTCTTCTTTTTGCAGTAAATAAGGTCAGAACAAAATAAAAAAATGACTTCCCAGGTTCTCATTGCATAAACCAACCTGAAGCATCTTTGGCCTATTAGTCAACAGCAAGATGGCTTGAAGAAAAAAATAAATACCATATACAAACAAATGTAACTAGCATTCAAGTCTGTCGCCCCTGTGCTTTTGTGTAAAGGGAGAAGGGGACCTGTGTGCATTTGGCATCCGCAAGGATCCTCAATTCTAGGAAGTGGAGAGAGAAGGCAGAGTGGCAACATCACCTTCCATTGCACATTTAATCTAAGACAGAACTTCGAAGGGATACAGCTGACCAATGGCAGAGTCTTGAGCCAAGGGGCAATTAACCTGCAGGTTCTCCAGTCTTATGGGAAGGATGCTTGTGGGGGCAGGCTGGGATGGCCGCTCTGTCATAGGTGATGGGGGGCAGCTTCCTCCAGCTGTGCTATCAGGAGAGCCTGTCCCAGGAGAGGAGACGGGCAGACCCTGCCCAAGCACGTGTAAGTCAGTCACACCAAAAACAAGGGCAATCCGAGAAGTTAAATTAAGGCAGTTAAAAAAAAAATACACTCTAGTAGTCTTAAATTTGGCTGTGCAAAACAGGAGCTGTAGGTGTAACAATATCCACAGTTGATACCATAGGTCCGTGCTGTGCGTCCTCAGTCCGAAGCCATTCATATACAGGAGCTGAGCCGGCTTTGAAGCCACCTGAATTTCTGAACTGGGAAAAATAAAAGGGACTTTGGGGGGTACTGCAAGGCTTTCCTGTGCCTTCTAGGAGTAACTTTCATTTTCATTCCACTTTGTGATCCACTGCTTTTTCTCGAGGTTATCATTGTGTTTTTCGTCTTTGATCTCTCGCTCTTCTTTCCGGATCCGCACAGCATGGTATCGGGGAACGCTGTCATCGTACCTAGAGCGCTTAAAGAATCCACACTGGAGAAGGTTGGGACAGAAAAACAAGATGGAAGTTAGTTAATCTGAAGACCAGGTGCCCTAAACCAGAACATCTAAGCGTTCAGTTTAGTGAGGTCCACCTCTGGAGTGCTGGGAAAAGTTTGTTGTCCTTAAGAAAAAATAGCCAGTGGGATAAACAAAGCGAATGGATGTGGGACTGGCCGAAAAGTCAGCTTTCATCTTCTTTACGTTTTACAACTTCAGCTATTTCTTGACCAACAATTTAAGCACTTTCATTTTTGTTTGTTTGTTTTTTGAGACAGGGTTTCTCTGTGTATCCCTGGCTGTCCTGGACTCACTTTTTGTAGACCAGGCTAGTCTTGAACTCACAGAGATCTGCCTGCCTCTGCCTCTGCCTCCCAAGTGCTGGGATTAAACGGGATTAAAGGTGTGCACTACCATGCCCAACAATTACAGACAGTTATGAGCTGTCATGTAGGTGCTGGGATTTGAACCTTGGTCCTATGGAAGAGCAGCCAGTGAGTGCTCTTAAACACTAAGCCATCTCTCCAGCCCCAATATAAGCATTTTGTAAAACAGTGCTTTAAGAGAAAAAAAAAGTCATCATACAAGTAAAAGGTCTAATTTTTATATTATTAGATTATAAAACAACTTGTATGTGTAAGAAACAGGAGCTTGCTACATAGCCAAGGCTTGCCTCAAACCCAACATGCTGAGGCTCCTTAGTGCTGGATAATAGGCATGTGCATCCACTCGGCTTAAGAGGATTTCTCTCTTCCTCTCCCATTAGTAAACTGTACATCAGATCACACATAGTTTTACAAATACTATTTGGTGTGCCATGTTCTAATGGGTCGTTTGTTTAAAACTATTCTCTCTTCCTGGAGCTATCCATCACTGTACAGGGTAGACTCGCTGGTATGCTTCCAATCAAGCTGTTTTGTTAATGAGTTACAAGGTAATTGTGTTTCATAATAAAATCAGCCAGTTAGTCATGAACCTCATAGGACTCCTGGGCAGTATCACCACACTGAATTTTGGAGCACTCCCCAGTTTCTCTTCTCCATTTGAAAACAAGCAGGAAAGAAAGGAGGAGGGAGTTTGGGGAGGGGAGAATAAAGTGGAGAAGCCAAATTATTAAAGATTATTTACTTAAATTCAATCTGAATCAAAGTACATTTTAAAAATATGTCTAAAATTTTTGAACCAATTTTTAAAAAATTATACGCAACAATTTACATGTTTTTCTTTTCTTTTTTAAGGGAGTTTTTCAAATGTAAAAATGCAGTTTAGAAGAAGCATCTTGTAGAATGGTCAGTTAATGTCCTTATTTTGTGACAGCAATACGAACAGAATATTTATATTGAAGAATGTCATGTTATAAAAATGCCACGAGGCAAGACAGACATTGCAAGTCAACAGCCTAAATGGGCCGAGAATTTTGTGTAGGCCATTTCTCTAGGGACTCATTTGTAATTCTGTGTGGAAAAGCCAACAGTCTTATAATAAAATATGACTGCCGCCTGCCCCATTTAAAAACATAAGGAAATGAAGTTTGAAATGTAAAATCAAAATGGCCATGTAGGGATCACTGTGTCAATGACACAAAAAAGAACTGCAGCGACAACTTGCCCATAAAAAAGAAAAAGGAGAAACCAACAACTCCTGTTTCCATGGCTTTACAAATTGTAGGAGAAAAACATGAAATTAAAATCAACTGAGAAGCAGGGTGGAATAAAGTGGCTATGATGTGAAACACGGCCAAGCTCCATTACAACATGGTGAAGTATAAACTAACCCCAGCACTGAGGTACTAGAATTTTTTTTTGCATGATGACGGTTGCTTGGGCAGAGGACCATGCCCTGAAGTATTCAAGAGGCCCATGTGACAATCATTCTTTGTTGTAATGGTCTTCGGTCCAGAAGAAATACAAAGGAAAAGGAAGATGCATGCTTAGCCACCACAGACCCATGTCCAAGCAACAGTAAAAAGCACCCCCAGCCCGCCTGTCACTCTAGAGCAAGGACCACAAAATGATGACAATTGGAAGGAACCCTCTTCCCAGCAGATACACAGGGTTTCTCACATGCAGCAGGGTAAGCAGGCAGTTGACAAGAGCTTCTATCCCTGGGAAATTCCAAAATGAACAAGAAATCTGGGCTGATTTCTCATGCACCTTTGAAATTCCGAGTGGGACGTGACATAACAACACATGGCTGCTTATGGAGCTCTCAAAACCCAACCAGACAAACAGTGTGGCTGTCCTCATCGCTGTGGTGCTGTGTAACAGGGGCACAAAATAACTCACCTGCAACGGAAGGTTCTTTGTGCATCAACAACAACAGAAAAACCCAACTGAGCTTTCAGTGAAATAACAATAAATGAGTAAATAAATAAATAATCAATCCAAGCAAGGCAAGCCAGTGTGGACATTTGGAGACAGCTGTTAATGGGACACACACACAGCAAGCTTGTCGCTCTTAAGTTAGCCACCACAACCACAGCAGGTCCCACAGCTAGTGATGAAAAACACTGATCAATTACCAATTACGGAAGTAGATCAATACTATGCATCGGAAGTAAGCCTCTCTTTATCAGATGGCTGAGTATGGATCTCAGCCTTGTGGTAGGTGGCATCGTAATGATCTTTCTTATTTCTCCTGAAGAAGCCACACTACAAGGAAGCAAGGTATTTAGTCAATTTTACAGTTTTGTGTTTAAAAGCTACAGAAAAGAACACCTCAGATGTTAACCTAAGTGAGCAGTCACTACCCTGTCACCCTGTGCCAGCATTTAACACAGTCTGACACTAGTGTCACTAGATAAAGATGGCACACACTGTGATTACTTGACTTTTCTATTTATAGCAGAAATCTTGAGGTCATCCTAAACAGAAAATGCATACACATTTGATTGGAACTTTAGTGATTTTTTTTTTTCCTTGCAGAACAACTCTAAAAAGTTAAAACATTCACCTCTGTGGTCTATTGAGACAAAGGATGGAAAATAAATTCTGTTAAATTCAGCAGAAGTCAAAATAAAATATAGATACAGTATATTTATCAGCTTTTACTGTAAATTTTATGGAACAGTACTATGTACTGGATGCCTCTGGACCTAGTAGGGGATCATAGAATAAATTTGAATGAAGGAATAATTGCTGTCAATTCCCCTGGATTCTAAACTACCATGCAACCCTTAAATGGGAGGAGCCCGAGTTCCTCAGGTCAGGTCACTCTAAATGAATATAAGAATGTAATTCCACTTTCTGCCAATATTTCCTTCAGTGAACAATGGAGAACTTTTCCTATTTACTTTCATCTAGTTCATGGTCAGTGGGAACTATCTTTTGAAATAAAACTTGGTCAAATAAATCTCCTGGTGAAATTGTGCCTCCCAGTCCAGCAGCTCATGAAGAGAAAAGATCTAGACCAGTCTGTCGCAAGGTGGGAGTTACCAGCTATATACATGGTTATTCAAGTCTGGACATATTTAGGTTGAAACTGCAACACTTTCTCTGTACCAGCCAATGGTGACTCCTGGTTATCATGGGATGGTGGCACTCCAGGGCATTTACATATTACAGAATGCTGTACTGGGATTCACTACATGGCCTATCTCATATGCACTTGTGGCTATCAGGATAATACACAGTGAACACACACAGCCAAGTTGCAGTCACAAGAAGTAGTAAATAGGGCAAGAAGAAAAGGTAACCAAAAATGAATAGTCTTTTGTTTTGTTTTGTTTTGAGACAGGGTTTCCCTGGCTGACCTGGAACTCGCTCTGTAGATCAGGCTACCCTTGAACTCAGAGATTCGACTGCCTCTGCTGGGATCCACTATGTCCAGCAAAAACAAATAGTCCTAAGATCCCTGGGGACTTTTGTCCTTTACTTCAGAAAGAACTCTTGGGCAGAAGCCAGTATTTAAGAAGCCAAATATTAAAGACTACTGAGTCGAATCTGTCCATCCTCCCTCCTTCCTTTTCTTCCTCCCACAGTTTTGGAGACAGGATCCAGAGCCTAACACATAGTATAAAGCTGCTTTACTGCTAAGCTACAGCCCTGAACTCTAAAATCCTTTCTGACCCTAAAATCCCATTTTAAATACAAATAATTTTGTTTAGAACGAGGAGCATGAAGTAATAAGATGGACTTCCATGTGGCAGTTGAGGAAGTTATCCAATTGTTTTAGAATCTACCTCAGGGTGTGGAAATTAGAACATCAAAGAATCCAATGAGGAGATCATTTAATCTGATCCAATCATTAAACAACTGAGCCCCAGGGGGATGAAATGATTTGCCCAACATCATATCTTAACTCTGCATCTACTAACATGACTGACCACAGAACAATCCAAAACCACCAATAAGATCTGCTCTCAGAAAAGACTGACCTTGACCTCTTCCAGAGCATACAACATCACTCTCAAGTATCAAACCCCCAAATTAATTTTTCAATATCAAAGTTATGCCATGAAGTCTAATATTGATCAGCTGTATTTGCCAGATAAGCCTACTGCTTGAGATACAGGATATCAAGGATATCTCAGCCTGGCAAGAAGTTGTTTGGGAGCATGGTGGGGGGAAGGGGAAGTCAGAGTGAGTACCCTTTGTGTGCTGCAGTCTAGGACACAATGGGAAGAAAAGGCTGGTTTGGCCCTAGCACACTCATGCTTCACCACCCGCCGTGCTGTATGCATAATGGCACTGTAGTAAGAATGCTAGTGCTTCTGCAGTACAATTCATGAAATGAGAGAGCAAGGCTGCAAATATCATCCCTTCACCGTCAGTCATTGCTAAATAAAGTAGTAAAATTCAAATTGTTATTTACCAAACAAGCTGAATTATATATGAGACATCAAAATTACTTTAATATCCTTTTTACATGTACATAAACAATCTTTGAATCTAAATTATTAAGTAGACAAACAGGTATCGCTTGTAAAACTCCCTCAGATCTGCCATATATTTCATGATAAAATGTCGGGGGGGGGGAGAATGAAAAAAATAAAATGCAAACGTGTGTCAGTGCCAATTTTTTGTTTTTTAAGAAAACACGAAGTTTACATCCAAAACTCAAGTGACAAAGACATAACTCACCTTCCACAGTAAAAACACTAATAGACCCAGCATCAAGATCCCGGCAAGCACGGCCAGAAGGATGATCCACCAAGCTATCCCTGAGTACTGAGCTACAGTCTTTGAGGGGAACACCGTCACTCGGACCTACAGGACACAGAAGAGGGATCACTATAAACCAGGTGCCGCTCAGTCAGGACTCGGTGGTTTCAGTTCTGCTCAGTTCTGTTCCTAAACACGTTCTGAATGAAAAGTGTATGGACGGACAAGTGGAAAGCCCTAGGTTGTATTTCTTTGCTAATTAATTCAACTCTTAAACTATGGGTTTTTTTTTTTTTTTAAGAAAAGCCGAGAAAACTGTACAATGAATCACCAAGTACCTGTCATTCCCTTTTACGTCTGAACTATCAGCAGCTAATTGTGTTTCACCACAATTACTACTAGTACTACTACTTCTTCTTCCTCCTCCTCCTCCTCCTCCTTTTTATTTTTTTAAATCTTGCTGTGCTGGGGTCAAATCTTGCACATGTGTGGTAAACACTCTACCTCTAAACTCCATCTGCAGCCTTTAATCTGTATCCTTTTGAGAATGATCACACTTTCTTTTAGTCAGTTTTCAGCAATGGAAAGGAAAGGGTCAGTCTGGGTGCAATTATTCTACAAACCTCAGATTCCAAAGATGCTGTGAAATAGGGAGTGAGCTTTAGAACACAGAAGGCCATTTAATTTTTCTTAAGCTATCAAACTAAAGACCCTCATAACAATACAATTTCCTAAAATGACTTGCTGTCATGATCTAAAAAAGTATGTATGGACAAATTAGGTTCTCTCAGAGGGAGCTTAGAGCTCAAGCTATAGCAATGGACACTTAAATGCTAATTTAGTATTTGATCTCATCAAACACCCATCAAAAAGTGTTTATCCCAACACCTAAATAGATGCCTCAGCAATTTTTAACAACTCAATAGAAATGTCTATAAGGCTTTGCAATTCCTAACAACCTTTCCTTTGGCTTCATTAAACTTTATGCATTTCCATGGGGGTGGCTTTCCATACCTCATTCAGTATGTGCCAAAGGCAGAAAGGGCTCACGCATCTCTGGTATATTTAATTTCATCACCAGAGACCAGTGCAGAGACCACACCTGCTTACCAACTGACAAAACACCTGCCCCAAATGACTCTACGTTATAGAGCTCACTCTTACTGAACAACAGTATAAATCACCCGGAAAAGGGACTGTCACATCTTTTACAAAAAACTTGGTGGCATCCACCCTCAGTGAGTGTTCGGCACATATGAGCCCATCTTCTAAAAGCATACGTATCTCAAGTTCTCTGAATTTGAAGCCACCAGAAAGAAAACCCCACTGCCTCAAAGAATGGGGTACTTACTTCAACTTATTACAATTTCTTCTATCTTCAGCAGGCAAGAAACTTGGATATCACCTATCTGATTCTTAGGAACCAAATGGAGACATGTGTGCACACACATATATAGTCCCTTCTTGGATTAAACTGAAATTCTTGACACTAAATTTTACTTTCACCTCTAGCACCGTAGTGCAGGGAAGGCACCCACGTGTTCTAACAGGTGCTTGTTTGCCACGTGGATTTAATTTAACTGATGTCAAAACACAATCATCTTACCTGGCTCAACTGTGTGATTTCCGCTTTCACTTGTTGTGGGTGTCTAAATTTAAAAGTGTCTTATTGACTGTCAAACACTAAACTCTTGAAATTGGGCAATTAATAAACAGAAAGATTTTTGGTTTTTTTTTTAAAGCAGGATTACAGTTAAAAAAAAAAAAGACTGAATTATACAATCTGTTTTGCTTCTATTGCCAAAGAAAATGATCTTAGAAAGGAAGAACTGAGATGAAGATGGAAGTGTAGCCCATAATAAGTGAGGGGATCAAGAGGGAGGGCACCCTGACACTCAAGTTAGGCTCCAATATTCAAGCTGAAACCCTGCACCTTCAGATACAAGTGTTAGCATGGGGCCTGGGCTATTACAGCCCAGAAATCACAGAAAATAGGAGGCAGTGGAAGACTACTGATAAGAAAATGTCTCCATTTTCAAAAGAAATGGAGTTTAGATATAAGGCTAGAAATCATTCACCAATCTATAAAGGATTAAGCAGAGCAGGATCAAACAGAGACTCCATCTCCATTAGGAGGCTGGATAAGATAAAATGCCCAAGATAAAGGCTGGTTGTGGATAGGCAACCAGACTTGATATCAGGCTCTCAGTTTGATCACCTTCCAGAAAAAGAAGAGAACTTGAGACCTGAGATCTAGTCTCAGTCCCACTGGCAGGTCACAGAACAGCGAGGGAGAGACAACCTTCTAAAGGTTTCCAAGGAGACAGGACATCCTGTCATTGGAAAGGTTGCTACCTAGACAAAGGACACACCATGGACTTATTTTACAAAAGTCATTTCTAGACTGATGGATTGATTGATCCACAGGGATTTTGAGATAGAGTCTCACTGTGGTCTATCTTAATCTGGGACTCACTATGTAGTTCAGGCTGCCTCAGACTTGCAACAATCCTGCTGCAGTCTCCTAAGTGCTGGGATTATAGATGTGAGACACCATGCTTGGCTTCTCAATTCCAGATGTACAGAGAAATATCTTTTGTAGGAACCACCATTGGCCACACACAGCACAGGCATTCTGAGAATGGCTGCAGTGTCAGGGATGGGGTGACTTCATTTTCTACTGGCCTGTAAGTGATTCTTCCATTGTGCGGCTCCTCAGTTCTTATCCTGACCACAGCCCTGCTGAATGGAGGACTCTAGCCTTCCTTTTTTTGGTGTGCATGGAGCACTTGAGATTGAAGCATTGACACTGTGCGGTGTTAGGAAGCATGAGCTACATATTAGCCCTTTTAGACACTTTGTAAATCGCCCATGCCAGCCTTGAACTCACTCTGAAATCCAGACAGACTAAATTGATGATCCTCCTGCTGCAGCTTCCTAGGCCATCAACAGGCCTACATTACGAGACTTGGCTCAGGGTTGCTTTTTATTTTCAGCAGCTCTATTAAAATATAGCTTCATGTGGCAGAACCTCAAGCTGTCCTTTAAGGAGCAACACAACCTGAGGGGTATGAGCACCAAAGATGGTGACCTCAGGTTGTGGCCACGGTGTAGAGAAGTGGCCAGCTCTAGTCTGAGGGAACCACATCTCACCTGAGTGCCCGCGTGAGGGAGCTTGATATTCTGAGCAGCAGCAGTCACGTCGATGGAAGCCCGCACGAGAATGTCCAAGTAGTTCAGTTTGGAGTATTCCTTTGGAAGACAAGAGATGTGTCAGGAAAGTGACAGATGTCCTTGGTGGCAGCACATTCTCCCAGGGGGAAAGCCCACCTCTAGAAATGTACTATTCCACAGCCTGGAGCGCAAAACAAGAGAGGCCTTGCTGTCCAGCCCTCGCAGTGGACACCTGATGTTCACACACTTCACATTGACGCTGCAGTTCTAAAGAGGAGACCGGTGGTCAGAACCCATTGTTCATAGAAGTTGTTCCTTGTTTAAACAGACCACATTCACAGCCCGGAAAAATACTCACGAGGGTCTGGTATTTTCTTTCAGAGAACAAAGAAAACTTCCTGCTGTCATCTATCTGTTTTTCAGAAAGTTCCCGTTTCTTTCTTGAGTTGTGAGACTCCTAAAAGTGGCACCCAAAACAGACAAACTTTATGTCAATTTGTCATCACCATGTAAGCCTCCTAAATAAAGCCAAAAGTACATCATTGTCTTGGCTTCTTTTTGTGTCCTGTGATAGGACACCCTGTCATAAGCAACGTACGGGAGAAAGGGCTTAGTTGGGTCTGCAGTTCCATCATGGCAGCGAGGTTACGGAGCTGAAGGCGGTGAGCCACCTGGCATCCACAGTCAAGAAGCAGAGAGAAACAAAGGCTTGTGCTCCGCTCACTCTCAGCCAAGGGACTGGTGCCACCTACTTTTAGTGTAAATCTTCCCACCTCAAGAAACCTTACCAAAATAATCCTTCATAGGATGGCCAGAGGCTCAATAATCCCTCTAGGTGTGTTTGGTGTCTCAGAGACTCCAGATTCTGCCAAGGCTACAGCTAACCATCATACCTCCCCTCTCCCAAAAGCAGAGAAAGGGTAAAACCAACAAGCATTATGGCCATTTTAAGTTCATCAGTTGACTCATAAGTCTGTTTATTTAAGTTTATTCCTAGTGTGATATTGAAACTCAGGGAAAGAAAAGAATACCTCCTTTGTTTTTGTGTCTCCACTGAACCATGAGCACAGCATCAAACTGTCGGTCTATTGAGACCAGAGATCTACCCCAGCACTCAGCTTGAGACTAACGCACAGGAAACAGCAAACACATATGCCATGGTGAGATGGTGGGGAGAGCAACAGGGAAGCACAAGACGCTTCGTATGATCAGCTCAGAGAGGAACATTGAAGACTAAGCCAAGAAGAACTTTTAACAGTCTGCCTTCTTTACACAGGTTGAACCTTGCATATTAGAAATGGGCTTAAAAGTTTGGAGCATTTTGGAATTAGGATTGCTGGAAAGCAATGGTCAACTTGTACTTAAGAGTAGGAATAACGGGTCATCGCCACGTTTTTCAATGTTGATGGGTCAAGGAGCATGCTGTAAGCCTCCAGCTGTGAACACCTATAATATCCAGTCACCTTGGAACTTAAAATAAGAGGGCTGGGGATGTAGCTGAATTGGCAGAATGCTTGCCTAGCATGAATGAAGCCCTGGGTTTGAGCCTAGCATTGCGTAGCATGTGCCAGGGGTGGCAGCACATGCTGGAATATCAGCACTTGGGAATCAGTGGCTGGCCATTTCTGGTTACCCTGAGAGTTCAAGGTCAGCCTGGGCTATATAAGATCTACCTCAAAAACAAACAACCAAGCCAGGCACAGTGGCAATAAACAGCCCAGTCAGTCACAGAGGCCCACACCTTTAATCCCAGTACGAGGGAGACAGAGGCAGACAGATCTCTGAGTTTGAGGGCAGCAAGGTCATGTCCAGGACAGCCAGGGCTACACAGAGAAGCCCTGTCTCAAAACAAAACGCCAACTAACAAAACCCCTAAGAGTTTAAAAGAAAAGCAACAGTCATCCATGGACAATGTGACCATCATCTACACCCTGGATCTCATCATCTACACCCTGGATCTGATCACCGTCTAGTTACTTACATGTGCAGTAGAGACAGAGATGGGTGGACTTTGAAATCGGTGGGATCCTGAGTGCAGAATCCACCCAGCTCTTAACCGAGCCATTCTGAGAGGGTTACTTAATGTCTCTGATTCTCAGTGTACTCGTTGTGGGGAAGGGGATAATAAAAACTATACACACGGTGCTAGTCTGGTGCTGACATGGTAAGGGACAGTAAGGGACCCTATGAACACTTACCATCAATAGGAATCAAGTGTTCAAGGCCATTTATTGCCTTCCTGAAGCTCCTTGCAGTTTATGCCTACTGGCTCATCCCCAGGGGACTCTCCCAGCTTTCCTTACATACCTCATCGGGTCCTAACCCTTTAGAAAATCATCTCAACAAGTGGATGCTCCACAATGATCAGTCATCAGCAAAATCGCCTTAGCCTGACTGGGTTACTCAGTTGTGTGTGTGTGTGGGGGGGAAGTGGGGGGGGGGAGGAGAATGACAACTACAGGAAAAGTCAACAGGCCGCAATGCAGCTTCCCTCGAAGAGCCAAGTCCACCCCGGGAAGGTCAACAGCCCACACTCACTCCCTGGAAGCCAGGAAACCCACCGACATACCTTCAGCCTCAGGAAGTTTATTTCATCGTGTGGCTCACAAATGATCTGCTCCAAGCCTTTGGATTCCACTTTCATCAGATAAAGCAACCATTTGCCATTGCTAATTTCCTTGGGCCACTGTATATTCAAGGTCGCTGTGCCAAGGTTTTTAAGAGGTTTACCTAAGTTAATCACCTGCCAGAAAACAACATATATCGCTACAATATAATCCTTTTAAGGCAAAATTAAGTAGCACTTCCTACTGCTTATAGGCTCAGCATAGTCCTACGGGAGCAGCACAAATCCCCCAAATGGACCAAGAACAGTGTGTGCAAAACAGACAGTTGTGCTTAAAGGATTCTTGTCATAAAAATGGGGGGGGGGGGGAGAAAGAGGTCAAAGAGAAAGGATTGTTAGTTCAATCCAGGAGTAACTATCATACATAACAATACCCACAATGCAGGTACGACCTGTTCCCAACAGCGCAGGCGGAGTCCTGGGTGTATTTGTGAACTGTCCAGCGAGCATCCTGCCTGGCAGATGACAAAGCCTCTACTATGGAAGGGGCACCTGTATTCTGATTCTGGGAAACCTCCCCACTGTGAAGATGAAGCTGTCTCTGCCATCAGCAACACAGGGAAGACTGAGGAGAACCACGTGACAGCTCAGAGTGCTGCGAGCAGAGTAGCGTTGTACCACAGGGGCCCAGAGTGAGCAGTTGGCAGGGCCTGCCTGCATTGCAGTGCACAGATCTAGAACCTCATCCGACTGACTGCACAGAGCTCCCACTAGCCAGCACTTCTTGAGAGCACTTGCCTCTTAGAGAGCTGGATCAGGGTCCAGTCCACCCCTGCCATTTCAGCCTTTAACCCCAGTGCCCACCAGCATGTTAGGAACTCAATTTGCACCACGCAGACCCACATCCATCCATATGAGGGTTAGGCAGACATCACAGCCCACGTTCAAGTTTGTTAAACTGGGCCTCCGAGTTGCTGTGGTTGCCTACTGTGAGCCCGTCATCTCTCAGCTTCCTTTGTCGGCCTACACCAAGTCTACTCTCACCATCACAAAATTTGGATTGTGAAAGGGGAGTTAACTGTGAATATTCCTTCAGCCAAGAGCCTGAGAAAGATGACTTTCCAACAAAGAAAGAAGTGAATTATGCATTCTAAGGTCAACCTCAAATTACTCAGACCTTTTTCTTTGTTTTTAATAGACTTTGAGGAAAAAATTTAAGTATTACTTTGTATCTACACTACATGTGCTGTACAATTCCCTAATAAGAGTGAGCAGAACTCAACTCTGAACCAAAAAAAATCTCTGCTGATTACAGCAGTTCTTTATTTGGGAGGATAAAGTTTCCACTGTTCAAAACCAGCAAACATTTTCAAGGGAGTATTTCCTTAGGATGTTTGTGACTGATCATTGATTAAAATGACATATCAAGGCTGTATCTAGGACCAACAGTTTTAACTTACCCTGAATTCATACTCTATTAAACTCCCCACTTCATCCTCAGATTTCATAGCTTGCTCACCAACAACTGTACCTCCAAAATACACCTGTGAAGGTTTAGCGACTCTGTCAAATTAAAAAACACGCGTTTTAGTGAGAATTATAAATGGTTCTTTCAAACACTGATTTGTTATGCCACACACAACACTTACCCGGAGACCGATAAAAGCAATTCAATAACCACTTTTGCTTTTGCTGTAATTGGAGCCAAATTATCCTGATTGCTCGTTCTGAAAACGAAAGGGGAAACAATGGGGTTTTATTTGAACAGTCAGCTTTCTCATTGCAATTACATTTCTTTTATGAGTTAGATCAGTGCTAATTCAGTGACTCAAGGGTTCGCATGAAATCAATATGAATGGGAAGGTTGAAGCAACTCTTACGTTTCCAACTTCAGATTAATATCCAGATCTGTGGTGTCAAAGGTGACCTCGGTTGTACTTAAAACCAGATAAAAAGTTACCTAAAAATATACATATGAACAGTTGTTACCAAAGGCCAGGCCTCTGGGCACAGTACTGGCATTCAGAACAGTAATACAGAGTACGGAGCATCACCTACACTGGAATTTCTCTTGAAAGGATTCCCGAGCTCACAGTCAGCTTGGGAGCCATTCTGGTTGGCGACACAGCTCAGCTGCTTCTCCTGTGGCAGGAAGGGCATGGGGTCACAGTGTGTTCACAGTGCTGTGTGATGTCAGCCTTCCCCTCCCTGCGCAGTTCTCAGAAACACTTACAGGGAAAGCCCTCAGCTCTCTGTATGCAGAATACGTCAGAGTGTCTGGAAACGTCGCCATGAGTTTGGCTTCATGAGCATCATCGCCATCTTTCCTGGGATTCCTTGGATCAGAAGGGCTGTTGGTCACTGTTATTTCCAGAGCTATATCTTTCTGATCTTTTAGGACCAGTTCTGGGATGCCTTTTTGACTATTTAAAAAAAAAAAAAAAGAAGAAAGAAAAAGAAAAAGAGAATGTCAACACATGTTCAATTACTTTTATAACCAAAGTGCATAGGTCAGTTACTTTCTGCTTGTGATTCTTACATTGGAAGGTAAGAGAATTTGTCTTGATTTCCTTCTCGGGTACAAAATTTATATTCTAGCTTAAGGTTGCTGTTACAGACATTGTCGTCTCCACATCCCTCCTTTAAGAAGTGCACCTGTAAGGGACCAAACACAGAGAGGTCAGTCCCTGAAGGTCTTCACAGTCCACCTCCCTGTGGTCCTTTACCCTCCTTTGCCACACACCTGGCTCCTGCTCTGTCAAAGTGACTCTGATCAGATCAAGGCAGTGGGGTGCAGCAGAGCGTGAACCCCAAAGCCACCGAGAACCTGAGTTCCAAACCTGCGTCTAACACTTGCTTAGCTGTGTGGCTTTAGACAAGGCATGTAACCTTCCATTCTCCGTCCCATCGGTCTCATTCAGGACGGCAGTGCTTTACTTTCAGGGCAGCTATTCCTGTATAACCAACCTTAAGCTACCTAAAAGTGATTTATGGATTTTAACTCATATTTAACCCTCAAAAAAGTGTAAGGAGATGCTATCATTCTGAGCCCAGTTGTACACATGAGGTAAGCAATTAGGAACAGAGTCTCCTTCCTTGTTATGTTTAAACTGGGCCAGGAGTTGGGAATGTACACAAGAGTTGGTAACAACATACAATATTACAAAACACAAAGTATAGAAAAACAGGAGTAATTCTAGCTGGTGATGAAAACGACCAACAAAGTGTAGTTAGACCGAAAGCAGTGAGTCCTCCTGCTTTCAAGGCCATGTGTATGGTACCGTACCATGAGCCTCAGAGTGACCACTCCATCAACAGCCGGATTTGCTTCTTGGTTTTTATGAAGATAGGGTGTCAGGTAGCTCAGGCTGGCCTCAAAGTTGCTATATAGCCAAAGATGGCCTTGAATTTCTGATCCTCTTGTCTCTACCTCCCAAGTGTTGGCATTACAGGCATGTGCCGCCTTGTAATTTTCATGTGCTGCTAGGGACTAAAGTCAGGGCTTTACACATGCTAGGCAAGGACCCTACCAACTCAGCCGCATCCCCATCCTACCAGCTGGATTTTGACAGCTAGTGTGTAATGTCAGATCATAGCATGTGCTAAGCATTTGTGAGGCCCAAGGTGTAATTCCCAGCACCGATACAGTAATCAAGATAACAGTAGTAGCTGGGCTGTGGTGGTGCACCCCTTTAATCCCAGCACTCAGGAGGAGGAAGCAGGCGGATCTCTGAGTTGTAGGCCAGCCTGGTCTATTGAGTGAGTTCCAGGACAACCAGCAAGACTACACAGAGAGACCCTGTCTCAGAAAACGAAGGGAAAAAAAAGCAAGCCAGATTAAGATGCCATACTTGTTCTCTAGGCTCATCTCCCATCTCCATTCTGTCCTAGAACATAGACCCTGGCTCACACAACATGTCTAGCAGGCCACAGAATGCACTTTTTCTTCTTACAATGACCCAAGCTGCACTGGACACTAGAGTGTTTCACTGAGAATATATATTTTTTGTTTTGCTAACTTTTGCTATTCCTTGATTTTAATGTTTTAATTATATATAATCATTTGGTAAAATAATTGAGTGGTAAAATAAAGTATGTAAATTATAGGTGACACAATAGGAGATATAGTCTCAGTAAGGAAGGACTAGGGGACAAAAATAATGAAAACAAATACTGCCTGGTTCCCAAATTCCATCTCATAAGTTTTTATCTTCACTGCTAATCTGAAAAACAACTTCTTTTTTTTTTTTTTTGTTTTGTTTTTCGAGACAGGGTTTCTCTGTGTAGCTCTGGCTGTCCTGGACTCGCTTTGTAGACCAGGCTGGCCTCGAACTCACAGAGATCCGCCTGCCTCTGCCTCCTGAGTGCTGGGATTAAAGGCGTGCGCCACCACCGCCCAGCGAAAAACAACTTCTTAGTGGCCAGCTATGTATCCAGAAATAAGTATATTTTTGTTGATTGTTTTTTCTTAGGGTGTCGCCTTAAACCCTGGCTGGCCTGGAACTTGCTGTGTAGACCAGACTGGCCTTGAACTCACACAGATCCTCTTGCCCCTGCCTCCTGAGGCCTGGGATTAAAGGCATACACAATGCCACCACACCCATCCATAAAGAACTGACCTATAAAACAAATCTCTAGCTCTACTGCCCTCAGAGACATTAGGTTCAGCACCAAGATATGGTAAACAAGGGAAAAACAGAAGTCAAGAAAGCTTACATCTGTCTGGACTGTTTTGGCTTCGTTTGAATTCAAGATGGGAAGAACTTCGGGAAGTGAATTCACCCGCCGGCGAGAGCCAGGCTCCTGGACCTCCACAGAGGCAGTGATGGGGATGGGACGCAGCTTGTCTCTGATATTTTCCTGCAAAGCGGGCACTGACAAAGGTAAGTGTGGCCAAAATGCAAACAGACCTCCAAAACGATGATGGCTCAGTGTTCTTCAGAGACAGAAGCATCGCCAAAACCTCTCAAGTTCTGCTCTCTTCAACATGGAGCCCGTACTGCCATGCACACACTCACCTGCAGCCAGAGGGTCTCCTCCATACACGCCCGCTGCCTCTGCTTGTTCAGAATCAGCTCCTGAGTATACTTCG
The DNA here is from genome assembly GCA_907164525.1 of Lophiomys imhausi. Taxonomy (NCBI): domain Eukaryota; kingdom Metazoa; phylum Chordata; class Mammalia; order Rodentia; family Muridae; genus Lophiomys; species Lophiomys imhausi. The sequence continues at coordinate 2,802,531 of CAJQZJ010032684.1, forward strand.
GCTCAGAACCTTGGTTTCGAAACTGAACTCGCGATGACAACCCAGACTTTCTTCTTTCTTTTTCGGCTTCAAGTATACCCAAAATTGCTAGGTTGAAATGGATAAAATCATGTTAACTTAAATGCATCTACAAGCCCCTGAGCTATCAACAGGATGTTCTTTTACAGTATTTTAAATGCCATACAACAGCACATTACCCCATAACTCTGTTTCTCTTTATGTTCTCTGGTAGGGGATCTTCTATTGACCAGAGGTTTTTAATCCAATTGTTCTTCTCCATGCTGTTACTCTTTTAAAGTTAAATTCTCACTGGACCACCTGGGGGAGCTCGAGAACAAGCCAGAACCTTCTGCAGCAGCTAGGAATCAACCAGTTTCTGACTGAATTTCAGGAACCTACAGCATACTAAAGATAACTGGAAATACCCAATGATCCTTCTTCAGGACTCTTTCAGCCTGTGGTTCATGACATGTGGCCTTTGCTATTTGAAAAGGTGTCTGGGAAAGCAGGCTCCTAAAGCTGAACTAGTATTTGCATTTTAGTGCTTATAAGCAAAGGAGACACGCCTATTAATTTAGAGAAGTCCTTGAGAACACAGTAAGAGATACCTGTAATCTCAGATCTTGGGAGCAAAGGGAAGGACTGCTATGAATTCAAAGCTAGCTTTGGTTACAGTGAGAGTCTGTCTGAAAAACCAGATATAGGTAGGTAGATAGGTAGGTAGGTAGATAGATAGATAGATAGATAGATAGATAGATAGATAGATAGAGAACGGGCGGACGGACAGGTTGGGTGGATGGACAGACAAATTTGACTGACATTTCTTTCAGTTGTTGGAAGCCACTGGGGTCAGGCTTTTATATCCAGGTCTCTGGCCCACAGCAGAGGTGGCTGGCTGCTCGCTGCCTTTACTGAGGCAGCTCGGAGGCAGGCCAGGATCTAGAAAGAAGCTGGCTTCTGAACTCTGGAGTGCACTCTTCCCTGGGTCACTGGATGAGGCTACCAACTGAGCTTTTCACAAGCCAATACTTAGATCATTTCTATTCATTAAGCACTCAGACCATCGGAGAGGTGAGCATGTGCAGAGGGTCAGAGAAAACAGCCTGGGGGGTGCGGAAACAGCTCTAGAAAATGCAGAAAATGAGCAACTTACATTCTACTATTCATGCTAGGGTAAAAGAACTCTTTTTGAGATTTGCTGTTTGTTTGAGAGCGATCTCATGTAGCCCGGGTTGCCTGCCACTAGCTATGGCGTGGAGATGGTCTGGACTGTCCCTCCCACCTGCACTCCTTGGGTGCTAGAATTACAGGCATGCACCACCACACCTGGTTTTACCCAGTGCTATAATCAAACCAGTTGCTTTGTAACTACACAGCGCTGGGACTACCCCAGGACTCCGTGCATACTAAGAAAACACTGTACTAACTGAGCTACCCAAACTCCTAGCCGTGAGAAATGTGTGTGTCTAATGTCCTCTTTGCAAAGGTGGGAAAGCAAGTTCAGAGCCATACAGCAAGGGGCAGGAGTGTGAACAGCTCTAAGACTCTACTTGAAACACAGAAGCCGGCTGGCTGCATTATAGAGACTCGGATACCAGGCCTCACTGCTCCCCCTGCTCTGCATTGGTCCCTCTCTTCCTCCTTTTCTATCCTCCTCAGCTCTACTTAACTAAATCCTATTCCCTCTTCAGATCTTGGCCCAGGCATCCACTGGGAAAATTCTGTCTCCAAAGCCTTGGAGGCTACTGGACTGGGACTGCCTGTTGTCCACAGTGTAGAGGAGCTTAGGACAAAGACTGCATCACCCCTGTATCTCTAACACTACCACGGCACTTGAGAGAAATATCACCTACAGGACAGACGAATGCAATGGAGTAACTGGCTCCTAGCCACTGTATGGACGGTGTGATGTGTGTCCATGTGCACCCAGTGTGATGTAGTTTTTGCACTGAAATGGTAGTTATCCAGATACCTAAGACCAAAATTTAGAAGCACTGCCCATTTCGAAAGTAATTTCTCTGTCCATCTGAAATATTCTTAAACGTCATGGCTGCCAAATGAAATGCTCCTCACTTTTGGCCTTCTGCAGCCTTGACACCATCCATTTATCAGTGACCTGCTAACTTCACAATGAACAAGATGAAGGCTCCCATGCTGAGTGCCTCTCATGGCAAAAGTACAGGAGGGTGTGGGTACATTCAAACCGTTTATCTACCAAGCCCTCACTGACCTTCTGGAACCTCCAGACAACTCACGTCATCTTAAAATCCTTGCAGGTCACCTGAGCTGACCTTCTGAGGATCAAGCCAAGAGCACTCATTAAGGCTCAATTATAAATATCTGCCGAGTTAAAATATCATGGGCCAATAATAAGCTCACTGGTGGGATACTGGGAGGTGATCCCAAATGTATCACAGTGAGGCAGTTTTGTGGAAATGGTTTTACTTCATTTTAAAGTTCTTACTACTGTGGAAGTACAACGGAAGAGTTCTTCCAAGTGAAGAGGTCTGTCCATCACAGGCATCAATAAACACTTGGGTAATGGCGTAGTTAGTTGTAAACTATAAAGGACATGCACAGGACATCAGCTGTTGCATTAAAGCTAGGAGAAAGCTCTCTCTATAAAGGCAGTTGCTGGATGGAGAACACCAGTGAGAGCGGACACTATCATCAAACAATAGTTTGGGAGAAAAAAATCAGATAGAATAAAAATGTTTTCTCATTTCTTCTCCCTGCCCAAGAATCCAGTTTATTCTCATTTCTTCAATTCATTACAAATACAGATAAAAGGCATCCATTAAATACAATGGAATAAGGGGTTTGGTAAATGGCTTAGTTTATAAAGTGCCACAAAAGCATAAGGAATGAGGACAAGTTCAATCCCCAGACCATTGATTTTAAAAAGTCAGGCAGGGTGACCTGCCTGTCACCCCAGCACTAGGGAGGTGGAGATATCTTAGTCCATAAAGCATCTACTGTACAATCCTAAGGACATGAGTTTGAATCCCCAGAACCTCTATGAAAAGCCAAGAAAGCATGGCAGCCTGTGCTTATATCCCCAGCCCTGGGGCATACTGGCGACCCAGCTTTGCTAAAGCAACGAGCTTCATTTTCAACCAGAGATCTATCTCAAAGAATAAAAGACAGGCATCAAGGGAAGCGCCTGTAGAGGATTTCCGGCTTCTACACACATATGCATGCATACTTACACACACATGCATGCCCTCATTTTAACAAGTATGTGTGTACACACACATGCACATCCTGCTTTGAGAACAAGAGAAAGGAAGTAGAGTAATTTAAAAGGCAAAGAGCCTTCCATCGGGTTTTCTCCTTGATCAGCATCATAACCCTAGACAATGATGACTTTGAGTCACTGTTTTAACTGACAGGAAAATTAAACTCAAAGGCCAAGGACTTGCCCTCCGCTGTGGGTCAGCGAGAGCTATGCTGAAGCCAGGAGCAGCAGCCAGGCCTCTGGCCCTCTGGATGAGCCTTCAGGTACTCAAGGTCCTGCACTTGGGGGCTGAAGCCTGTGTGTGTGTGGGGGGGGGGGGGGGGCAGTGAGGCTAGTAAACCTGGCGAGTGTGCCAGCCGCAGCCGTGCTCGGCTCCCACAGCTGTCTCTCCACACCCGCCACCCGCCACTTCACAACCACACAACCAATTTTCCACAGCGCTTTTTAAAGACTGAAAGGAAGAAGCTGTGTGGCAGCAGATAAGTGCTTTTCCAAGACATTCTGTCCCAAACCATGTGTTCTGGAAAAATTCAAATGGGGACCAAGTGGAGAGCCCTCCTGATTAAAGGGGAGGGCCCTCCTGATTAAAGGGGAGGCCACAATAACTTCATCCTCTAGACAGGAATTTGCGAGCCCACTTTGACCATCGCAGTTTTGTTTCCCTGCTATTTATAGAGAATGTTCAAACTGGCAGAGAGAAAACGACTGTTTCTTAAGGTACCAGGCACTTACATATTGGAGGATTATAACCAGAGGGTTTCGCGGTGTATTCAAAACAGGCTTTAACCTTGAGGCTGCATAAAATCAAACACATATTTCTTAAAAGATGCACTGTGGCAGTAGAAAACCGCCCACCCTGTCCCCAAGCCCTCCAATGTCCCCAATATCCACTGATGAGTAAATAAAACGTTCACTGAACAGCATCGTCCCTTTGTCGAGCACACCCTTAACCTCCCCTATGGCTCATCAGGTCAAAGTGGGTCATCACAAAGCTGAGAACTGAGCCAGCCCCCAGAATCATGAAAGAGACTCACCATATCCCGCTAGGTGACCCACACATGGACTTCTGGCGGAGGTCAATTCTGCTAGGGGTCACTGTGATTGTTTTCAGAATGTTAATCACTGGCCGGGATCTGAAGGCAAAAAGTGAACAACCTGAGCCTCTTTGTTATCTTTGAGTCATTCACACAGTAGTCAGTATCTGCAACAGCCCACTGCATCTTAAAACCCACAGGAGAATGAAAGTGTGTAGGTGCGACTTCTTCCCTACTGTGGGAGCAAATCAACAACTAATGGATATAAGCTTAAATTATATATTTAAAAGCCAACAGATGTAATGCATGCACTGTCTTCAAGCTAATACTTTCTGCATTATAATACACTCACACCCAAGTAATCTTGTATGTTCTTTTCAGACATGTTATCTATGTTTCTGTTACAAATACTGCCTACGGTCAAATAGAAAAATACAGCTTCAACTAAACAGGAGTTTTTAATGTTAACTGTTCCGCGTGGAGGTGTGTTTCATTCCTTAACATGTGGGGGTGGGGAGGCTCCTCCTATCACATAACTATGATTCATTACCCTTCATCTCTAGTGAGGCTGCACTACAACGATGTAATGGCCTCTCTGTAATCAATTGTCACCAGCAGTCACGCTAACAACACTGTACAGAAATCAGTGTTTACACGAGTTTACTTATGGGTACATTCGCAGCAGTGGAGCTTCCAAGTCAAAAAAAGAGCATGGGCCGGGCGGTGGTGGCGCACGCCTTTAATCCCAGCACTTGGGAGGCAGAGGCAGGAGGATCTTTGTGAGTTCGAGGCCAGCCTGGTCTACAAAGCGAGTCCAGGACAGCCAGAGATATTCAGAGAAACCCTGTCTCGAAAAACCAAAAAAAAAAAAAAAAAAAAAGAGCACGTGCTTTGGAAGCCATTATGTTCAGGGCGCAGAGGCAAGAGGGTTACTCTAAGCTCAAGGCTAGTGTGACCTATATACAGAGTTCCAGGCCATCAATGCCATGCAGCAAGCAAACTGCCTCACTACATAGGTAAATAAATATACTTTGTCTTACTTAAATTTTAAAAACGATACATACATATATAAACATGTACACAACAGCCAGGTATAATGATACGTGTTTATAATTCCAGCACTTGAGAAGCTGAGGCAGGAGGACTGCAAATTTGAGGACTTCCTTGACTTAAGGCCAGCCAGTACTTCATAGTGAGACTGTCTCAAACAATACACAAATAAAGTAGATTGTACATCCCATCTTGGTGGCACAGTCCTAGGTACTCTGGAGGATGAAGCAGGAACACTGCAACCTTAAAGTTTGCTTCACCACACACACACACACACACACACACACACACACACACACACACACACAC
>CAJQZJ010032684.1:2808171-2849244 GCA_907164525.1 Lophiomys imhausi
CACACACACACACACACACACACACACACACACACACACACACACACGTTTACAGGATACTTTTGTGATTTTCTACATTTGTATCATGTGCAAAATCAGGGTAAGCATATCAATTTCAACACAAATCATTTTTTCTGGTGGCAGCATTCAAACTCCTCCCAGCTTTTTAAAAACACAATACATCATCTTGATCCCATCCCAATCAATTTTAGATTCCAAGGATGAGTGAGATCATGTGACACTGTCTTTCTGTGCCTGGCTTCTTTCTCTTAACCCAGTAATGTCCAACTCCAGGAACGCTGACACAGGTGACAAGATTTCATTTGAACAGCTGAACTGTGCCCCGCTGTGCACATGTACACCTTCCTTATCCATCAGCTGACGCTAAGGTTGTTTCTAATAATGCTGCAATAAACATGGAAGGACAGGTGTCCCTTGCAACATTCATTTCACTTCCTTAGCTGGTGTAGCTGTTCGGTCACAGGGTAGTTCTTTTACTGTTTAAGAAACAACCTCACATTGCTTTCCATGATGCTTGAACTAATTTAAATTCCTACCAACACAAGCATTCCCTTTTCCCTACATCCTTGCCAGCACTCATTACCCCTGTCTTTCTGGTAAAAGCATTTTTACTGGAGTATGGTAATACATGCATTTTTATTACAATGATAAACAACTGTAATAACCTCCAGAGATTCCTAACAAGAGACACCTTAAACCTGGCTGTTATCACGTGTCTTCCCTGTATGTTAATTTTAGTAAGATTGCCAATCTTGAACTGAGTCCTTCTTTATCTGTTGGAATCTTTCATTTCCAACCTTAAGAATGGACTAGCATCTGGATATGGTGGCACATATCTGGTATCTTAGCAATTGGGAGGCTGAGGCAGGAGGATTATGAGTATGAAACCATCTTGGGCACACAGTAAGACTTTGTCTTAAAAAGCCCCACAGTATCTCTGCAAACAGAAATCTGAACCCACCATCCCCATCTGTGCTGTACTCCAAGCCCACAAACAATATTCTAAGTCCTACCCTTTGGCTCTGCTCATTACATGAAAACATCTTTTATCCCCTTATGTTGTTCCAGGATCTGGGACAGACAAAAAAGACGCCAGAGGCCTTTGTCACAGCAACAAGGAACACCAGAGCCTGGTGGCAGTGTGCTTGGGGGTAGGGGCCAATGGTGGGGAGATGCTGGCTCACCTCTCTTTATTGCCTCCTCCAGAACTAAGAGTACACAGATTCACTGGACCATGAGGGTCCAGCCAGGACTTTGGTGAACTTGTGGCAAACACTGACTTCCTGGAGAATGTGTTTTTAATAGGAAATGTCTTCGAAACCCCAGACAATTACCTCAACCTTCGGGAATCAGTGTACTGGTAGCTGGAGAGGCTTCAAGCCCATCCATGGGGAAGGCAGCACCAGTAACAGGGTGCCCACGGTCACCACTTCCCCACTTTCCTTAGTGACTTGATTTATTCTGTTTCTGCTGTACATTCAGACAGCTGTGGAGTTCCAGGACACTAACTAGACGCATTCTTTGTTTTTGTTTGTAGTTTCTTTTTGTAGTTCAGTTTCTCTATGTAGCCCTGGCTGTCCTAGACTCAATTTGTAGATCAGGCTGGCCTCAAACTCACAGACATCCTCTTGCCTCTGCCTCCTGAGTGCTGGGATCAAAGACATGTGCCACCACATCCAGCTCAATTAGATGAATTGTTAACTTGAGTTTTGAGAACATACTCAGTTAAAAATCTGTATCATTTTTGTTATTGTACTTACTTGTGTATTTTAAAATAAGTTGCCATACAGGGTTTTGCATGTCGTAGTACTAATTTGTTAATTAACACATACATTTTGAACATTGAAAGATATATGAAAATACTTGGCTGTGAGTCTGCTTTAATTTCTATTTTAAAAACACAAAACACGGGCTGGAGAGATGGCTCAGAGGTTAAGAGCACTGGCTGATCTTCCAGAGGTCATGAGTTCAATTCCCAGCAACCACATGGTGGCCCACAACCATCTATAATGAAATCTGGTGCCCTCTTCTGGCCTGCAGATATACCTGCAGACAGAACACTGTATACATAATAAATAAATCTTTTAAAAAAAAAAACCACAAAACACATACAGGACACAGAATATAAGCATGACAGAAAATGTTGTCTTTTCATCCACAAGACAACATTTACTAGTTTATCTGCCACATGGCTAAACTCAAAAGTACTTGGGAGGTGCAGGCCAAACGACCGTTGAGCTGAGGAGTTCAAGACCACCCTGGGCAGCACATGAGAACGCCTCTCAGCTACAGTGATAGTATCCTGTGATGGGTTTATTCTCCCAGGGGTTTTTGGAGGAAGACTGTATTTTAGGTCAAGGCTGCCTGTACACCTCTACACTCTCCTTGAAGTCTACGGGGCAATGGCTGTACCAGGCCTACAGCACAAAGTTTCATTGCATCTTACTGCCTATTTCTCTAAAGATAATTTTAAGAAAAAAAAAAAACTCTAAAGCCAAATAGTTTAAAAAGCAAACAAAACAAAACAAAAACCAGATGGGTATGGTGGCACACTGCTATAGTCCGGAGCACCTTGGAAGAAGTCTTCAAGTTTCAGGCCAGGGTGAAACTTGGTGACAGACCAAGGTCCTGTCTCAGAAACAAAACAAATAAAAACAACAAACAAAAAACCAAAACCCAATCAATCAAATGGTTCATTTTCTTTATATTTTGGGTTTTTGGAGACACGATTTCTCTGCGTGTAGCCCTGACTATCCTAGAACTCATTCAATAGACCAGGCTGGCCTCAAACTCACCACGATCTGCCTGCCTCTGCTTCTCAAATGCTAAGATCAAAAGTGTATGCCACCATGCCAGGTTTTCAAAGAAATGTAAATTAAATAAAAAGGTAAAATCACTTATCTAGCAAAAATTATATTTTTCATATTTAATACTGGGAAGTCTGTGAGCAAAAAAAAAAAAAACCTCTCAATGAATATAAAGTAATACAACTTTTCTGAAAATATATGTATCAATGCAAGTGGCTGCTAGCCTGTATCCTGTGAACTTTAATTTTTCTTTTAAAAATATTATATGGGGACATATACAATGTTCCATATCATACTGTTGTTAATAAAAATTGGACACTATCTACATTTCCCATCAGTTTTAAAAATTAATTCAGCATGTTTCTAAAAGGTTACTATTAAGTCATACTCGTAGAGGTCAGAGGACAACTTTTGGGGTTGATTCTCTTCTATACTACAGAGGATCCAGGGATGAACTTCAAGTTGCCAGGTTCAGTGGCAATTGCCTTGACCAATTAGTTGGCCTGCTGGCCTAATTTTTATATATTATTTTAAAAAGCTCATAGCCCTAGTTGTCCTGGAATTTGCTATGTAAGTCAGGCTGTCCTCAACCTCCCAAGCACTGGGGTTACAGGCACGAGCCACCATGCCTGGCTAGACATTTTACAAACCAGGTTAGGGAACAGCAATGCCTGTGGTCTTTTACTAATCCTAAAACAACAGTGTTGCTCAAATCCATTGTGTTGTTCTGAGGAAGACCAGAATACTTAGGAACTTGATTTTCTATAAATGTGAATTAACATTAACAACAACAACAACAAAAACCCAAGAATCTTCTACTTAAAAATCAAACTTTCTAAGGTGGTGATTGCCAGAAATGATGAAACAAAGGGAAAGAGACTCCAAGGCACCCGGCAGCCCATTTGGATGGCTGCAGTCTTTCTGAGGGTCTCTGGATGAACCCAAATCAAGTCTTCAAATGCATATAGCACATTCACTTTCAGAAACTTAGTGTAAGAAGCTGGCTGTTGGGGTGCTCACCAGTAGGAGATGCTACAGAAACTTACTGTCTGGAAATGATCAAGAACATGACAAATACAACAGTATTTACCACTGCTTTTTGTACCAAGGGTCGGAGGGAAGGGAGGTACACTGAACTACCAATGATAATACGGCAGGGTTAGATAAAACACGAACAAATTTATCCATAGCTGGTTACCTACATCTCAGAAAAGTCCTCAGTGGCAGGGACAAGCCTCCTAATACCAAACATGGACCAAAGCAGGTTACAAACAATTTGTACATCACGAAGTATTTATGTGTAAACATGGGATATAGAAGGTCAGAAACATTTAAAAAATTCCAAATTTTGGAGTTTAATAATGGATATTAAAACAAAAGGAGAAAAAGTATGGTGAATAATAAGATTTTCTTCTTTATGTGCTTTGCTTTTTCATCAAAAGGAAAGTTGCGCCGGACGGTGGTGGCGCACGCCTTTAATCCCAGCACTTGGGAGGCAGAGGCAGGTGGATCTTTGTGAGTTCGAGGCCATCCTGGTCTACAAAGTGAGTCCAGGACAGCCAGGGCTACACAGAGAAACCCTGTCTCGAAAAACCAAAAAAAAAAAAAAAAAAGGAAAGTTGCTTTTAAAAAGTATTTTGCAGTCAGGCGTGGTGGCACACGCCTTTAATCCCAACACTTGGGAGGTAGAGGCAGGTGGATTGCTTGTGAGTTCGAATCTATCCTGGTCAACATATTAAGTTCCGGGACAGTCAGAACTGTTATACAGAGAAACCCTGTCTCAGAAACACACCCCCTCCAAAATCAACTAGACCAACAAACACTATTTTGGTTCTTTCGATGTATGTGTGTGTGTGTGGGGGGGGTGTACATGTGTAGTACTTGTGTAGATGTGCATGCATGTGGAGAACGAATGCTGACTCTAAGTAAGAGATTCCTCGATCACGTTTCCACCATATTCGCTGAGGCAGGGTCTTCCAATTAAACCCAGAGCCACAGAAAGTCTCGTCTCACAAGCTGGCTGGCTTCGGGAATCCCTTCCAGGGCTGGAATTACAAGAGGGCCACCACACCTGCCCAGCACTGCCAGGAAAATGTCTTGAAGCCCTGAGCCATCTCCCAATCCTCTCAAAAATAGGTTTTAAAGATTCTAGGAAGAAAAACTTTCCATTCTGGCACGTTTTTACTCCAAATTAGTTCATTAGCAAGATTTTTACCATATATTATTATACCCCATCAAAGCAAAAATCTTCAAATTCATACAAGTCTTTGCCTCAAAAAAAAAACCCCAAAACATTAGTTAGTATAAGATTTTGAAGCTTGTTTAACCCAAGTCAAAGACAACACACCTGAAAATAGTTACTGAGTCTGAGAGGGAACCGACAGCAATGTCAGGGTAGGAATTCCCATCCAGGTCCATATTGCCAGCGATTGAATATCCAAAGTAAGGTGATGTACCCTCAAGAACCTGAAATACACAGGGGGTTAGAATGAACCCTGGGCCACTAGCTGTACTTTGAGAAAAACACAAAAGGGATAGGGATGAAGCTCAATGGCCAGCACAGCATTTAAGCAGCATAAACAAAAAAGGGACTGAGATCCCTGTCACCCCAGGCAGTGAAAAGGAAAATAAGAGAAAGAAAAAGAAAAAGTTTATTTTGAGCAAAAGTTTCAGTTCACTTAAAACAAATTATACTACACTATAAATGTACAGTATCTATCACTTTGTACATTTTATTTCATAAAACTTATCTGATTCACACAGTATTCTACAGGATGAAAGCCTATTTTATTTATTAAGTTAATCAGTATAGTTTAAAACCAAATCTAACTGTTCCCTCCACCCCAAAAGTCTTATTTTCAAAACCAGTTAGAAGTTCTGGTGTCCAAATTCTTTGTGTAATTCCAATCTTCTATTTGTTGACTGAGTTCAGTTCCAATGAGCACACTGCTAAGGGAGACAAGGCACGGACGCCCCGCCCCTCCCACCCTCAGGTAGAAGAAGGTCTTCACTCCGGGTCATGCTAATTCCCTAACTTAGCCAACACATTTCACAGCTACAACAAGCAGGTCACTGTGTCTGTGTAAGCGTGTAACACCATCTTCCAGTAATAAATGCACACTGCGTTTGAAGGATGGCGCAGTGGATAAGAGCACGGACCGCTCTCCCAGGACCCTGGCACTATTCCCAGCACCTGTGCCACACTCCTCACAACCATCTGCAACTCTACTTCCAGGGGATCTGACACCTCTAGCATTCTTGGACACACACACACACACACACACACACACACACACACTTAAATGTAAAATGCATGCTTTAAAAAATTCATAATGTTGTATACCTGAAAGTGAAATATGGGTGAACATTTACTTAATCCTATATAGTTTACTTCTAGGGAAAAATCTGCTGACACTGTGGTAGAGAGGTTATCTGGTTACCTGTGTTGGTTTGGTAATTATGCCAGTTGGGGATCCATGATAGATAAAAACCTTTCCCAGATCATCATAAGGAGCTCCAACAGCAATATCTGTTGACATCACATTTAAAGAACATTATCATTTAAAAAATACTCAAATGTCTCAAAGTAAGATATCACAAGTGCTCATGAGATCCCCAACCAATCGATCTATGAATGGAAACCATTTCGCAATCTATTACTCACCTGGATAGCCATCTTGATTAATATCTCCAATATTTTTTACCGAAATTCCAAACATAGAATCTTTGGTCCCATTAAGACGAATTGGCTTCACGTTATTCCATCTGCCTTGCTGGTTAATGTACACATACACTGCACCCCCAACTTCACCATCTCTGTCGAAATACTGTGGAGCTCCGATAACTATGTCTTGCCACCTAAAAACATAATGAAGGGAAATGCTGGGAACCACTGCCTAAAATGCTGACAGGCTTAGGGAAGGGCCTACCACTCTAGGCTCCAAGAACACACAAACACAACAGAAAGGGCCTTAAACCAAGGACTTACAGTTCATCAATTAAAATACTTAACAGAAGATCAGTAATAAACCAAGGACAATAGTGACGGTGGGAATTCCAAGGTGGCTTCTCAAATCAGAGCCACAGTACAGGAGGACTTCCAACAAGCATCTGCTATTCCATTACCATTTCCAGCTGGCATTAAGAGCCGGGTCCTCTAGGTACCAACATGGTACACTTCCTACTTTCTGTAAGACACTGTGGATGCTCCAACAGTTGCCTCTACCCCAACAGTCACGTAGCTAATGTCATTTTCTGAGTGATTTTTTCCCCAAATTTAAATTCTCAAGAAACTATGATCCCCAAACTCAAGGTGATCCTGTGCTAGGGGGAGGATAATAAATGTCAGCTGTCATCAATGACAAACACGCAACAGGATGGTAAAACATATGTTTTTGAATCAACTGACCCGTAGTCCTTCTCTCAGCCCTCAGAAGCCAGTCAGTAGCAACATTAGCTGAAAATGATAACCAAAGATGCGCTTACCCATCTGCGTTGAGGTCCACCACCGCCACATCATAGCCAAATGAAGAAGCCAGGCCTTCTCCATCGAATATATACTCAGGGAGAAGGTGTGCGGACTTCATGTCTCTTTTTAGCAAAACTACAGCCCCGCTGTGATTGGCTCTTGGGGCACCAGATACAAAAGTGATGTCATCTTTAGAAACAATACCCTTCCCTGAGTCCAATGAAAAGCCTAGAAAAACAACAGACAGTCTCTGATATCAACCTGTACTTTGAGAAGGGCGCTGAAGTGGTAATTCCATCATTACCTTTCACTCCGGATCCCCACCCAGCTCTCCTCCTCACTCTCCTGTCTACTTTCACATTTATGACAGGAGTCATGGGGCTAAGGGACTTGACCGGCAAGAGCAAGGTGCTACAGCTATTTTACTGCTCTCTGCCGACATTAAGACTTTGAAAGAACAGTTTCATGCTACTTAGCATTTGGATAGCTTGAACTATAAAGTATTCACACATATTAAGAATTGGGAATGTATGCTAAGCCATATAACTCTTATAATTGTGGCCTATTTATTTCTGTTGTTTTGTATTGTATTTATAGTTATAAGAAAAAGAACCATTTTTTGGACTGAAAGGGAGAGCTGTTGGGGCAAAAAAACAAAAAAGAAGGGAAGAGGATGGGGGGGTTGAGGGGGAGGAGGGTGGAAGGGTGGGACTGGAGGGGGGAGTAGGGAGGGGATTGTGATTGAGATGTAACTTGAAGAAATAAAAAATAAATTATTAAAAAAAAAGAATCAACTCAATTCCTATTCTGATATTAAAACTATGACAAAGGAAGAGCTAGCTAGATACAGAAGTCACCTGGGAATGCTGTACCCTATGTTCATTACTGAGTGTAAGTTACAGGGTTTTGTACTGACCAGCGATTGACATATCATCTATACTTGCCAGTCCAGCTGGCACTGCTAACATATCATAGGCAGCATCTCCTTACTTTGGACCAATGCAGTTCTCAGATACAGACATGCAAACAAAACCATGCATGGCGATTCAATCATTTGAGAACCTCACATCAACAATAGAGGTGAGTCAACTGTCCCTTGGGTCAGTCACACTCTTGAACACAAAGGGTAGACAACATTGCAATGTCCAATTATAGCGCACGAGGCAGCACCTTGGGTGACAAACACGGAAATTTGCTAGAAAAGAAAATGTAAGTATCCATTGCCAAAATTCTTCAAATTAATCCATCTCTATCAAAGTGGCAGATGTAGAATAACATTAAGTTTACCCTTCTTATTGGGTTTTATTTCTAAAAATCATCACCACTACTGTTGCAGTTCTCAAATTGTGAGGTGAACTGAAAATATGATGAGCCCCAAGTTTAGAGCAGGGCGATATAATTGAACCCAGTGCTGAAAAGCAGCTGGCAGCTGAGCTCAACCATGGCATGCTTTTTGTGTGTGTTTCATTTGAAATGAAATAGAAAATAAGAAGATTTATGCTCTGTATGGATCAAAAAAAATTTTTAAATGACCATGACCAAGGCAATTTATTTGTCATCTCAGAGGTCACAAACCTAGGTAGCTATTCATCATCACATCAGGGAACGTGTCAGGCCGCTCCCTGGGAGGCCGTGTTTTATAAACAAACTGATCAGGATCTGTATAGGAAATGCTGGTCAGAAACAGCAGGCCTGTAAGCATGCACGAGACAGGAGAGATTGAAGAAAAACAATTACGCCTGGTAAGAGGCCGGGCTGCAGCACCATGCCGGTGCCCGACATGCAGCACTCCTTGCTAGCTTCCACAGACTCAGGCAGATCACTACACCCACACCCACTGATCTTTTAAAATGAGACCCTCATAGCACACACCAGCAAAATGTTAACACAGCACATTTGACTTCAGCAAAACCTAACAATGAGCATTTGACTTCTTTATCCGACATCTGCTTTTGAGGAAACCCATTATGAAAGAGGCAAAACTGCTTGAGAAAACAGGCAAGCAAGCAAGCAAATCCTTTATATCTTCTAATGTTCTACCAGTAGCCCTGTTTCTAAACCCCAGGGGCATCTGAGAGACCAAAGTGCTGGTTTGTTCGCTAGAACAATTAATATTAAAAACACCCCATCATAAAATAATCCCTAAATAGCACATATAAAAGAGAAGTTGCTGGTTACCATATGCACACAGGAAATACTGGTTTGTTGCTATTTTCCTTTAAGATCCTTGCCCAGATCTCCTATCTTGACCCACAAGGACACTGTCAGACCTCATGTACCCAGCTGCTGCCCAGATCCACCATTTCCATGAGTATTTCTCCCTTGGTTGGGGAATTAACGGTGTGACCTTGAGCTAGAAAGTTAAGCTCCCTCAGTAAACACAGGGAAGGGCGACAACAATCTTTAATAGTTCTGTAGATATGTAAAGAACCCAACATGGTAACTGACTCATACACCACAGGTGTTTAGTAAGTAGCTGCTGTAAAATGTTCTCTTCCCTCTGGTCTTATCAAGTTTGTACAGGGGTGGGAATGGTGTATGGATCGGAAAGGACTTGTTTTTTTAATAAACAGTACTGTTCATATGTATTTTTACGTAATTAGAATAACTTATATGTTTACTGTAGCATACTGTTTAGAATTACTTACTTATCCATATCTGCTTTTTCCTTTTTTAACCTTCCATTGTTCCAGTAATATCTCTAGTACATGTGTTCCACCTCCCATCATTTTTTAAAAATGGGTTACTGTGTAGGTTTAGAAGATTTTTTACATTTTTCCAAGAAATGTACAGTAATTATTCTTTATGTCAACTCACACCAAGAATTAAAGCTTTTAAAAGCCTTTGCGTAATTACCATAATGCGCAGGAATAATTTAGGACACCATTAGTAATGCAAACAAGCCTCAGGAGTTAAGGAATCGGCACTTAGACACAATCTGGGTGTTCTCCAAGCTGCGTTAGCAGGTCCTGGTTGGCCTCATCTGGGGAGCCCTGTGCCACCCACTGGGCCCTCTGACACGGACACCCAGTCCAGTTGCAGGGCCAGGCTGCAGAGAATAGCAATCACCAAGGAAGGACCTGGAAGTCCTGACCCACTACTTAAAAGTAACTTTGTAAGTAGAGCTCTTAAGTGTATGTCTAAAAGAGGCCCTGAAGGGAGAGGAAGGGCCACTCAGCTTACTGTGAATATCCAGGCATTTCTTCAAGGCTTCATGAAAGGCCTGCTGCAGGCTACACAGGCTGCCGCTGCCGGCAGCTCATGAGACACAGTTCCCTTCCAACTGGGAGGGAGCACGATTTTGGAGTGACAACAGTTTCTGCCCCACTTTGCGAAGCTCAAGCCAGGAGTCAGTCAACAGGCAGCCTGCTTTCACATCACCAGTGTATCAGGAGGAAGCAAATGCAGCTGGTGAGGCCCCTGGCTCCCACCTGGCCTATTCTCAGCCTGGGGCCCTCGGAGGGAGAGTCACACAGTGCCTGAGGAGGCAAGTATGGCACCTCTGCTTGCGCCTACCTAGATAACTGTTAGCAGGAACAGGCACGAGACTCTCATCATGGTCAGTCTCTCCACCAACTTCATAGGGCCCATCTTCAAAGATGTTCATGTCAAAAAAAGTGTTATTCTTTTGCTCTACACGAACGATCCCTAAAGGAATGAAATGGAAAACAACAACAACAACAACAACAAAAATAACAATGAAACAAAATAAAATAAAACAGATGGTTCTAATAAACAACCCTCATGCTCTCCAGGAGCACAGAAAGAGAAATTTGGAAGGAGGGACAGCGATGGAAGAGGTGATGTTTAAGACTGTTCAGCATGGCCATGCAAGTTTTTATGCGAAAGAAATTTGTTCTAGGAATCTTAAAAATCACCCATGCATTCTAATGAAGTACCTTTATAACACCAAGAAGCTAGATGGAAAATGGAATGTTTGTTTAGACAACAAAAATCTACAGAAAACTCAATACGAATGACATGAACTTGAAATAAATGATTATTGTTTTCTATAATTCTCTATCAATTTTCCTTTTCTGTAGTGTAAAGTGAATTTAATATAGCCATCTCTTCAAACTGCTTTAACAAAAATTTCTTTTTAAAATTCTACAATTCTTAAAAATATTTTCAATATATTAAAACACAAATCACAATATGACCTTTTAAAAGTGACATTTTAAGTCAGTGCTGGTAAATCACTCCAAGATATATTCCATGAATTAGAATGGACCTAACTGGTAGGTGTTTTTACTGTTCTGTTTTACAATATAATGGCCATCTGCTCTTGCCAAAATGAAACTATTTCTAAATACAAAATGTTCTTTCAGTCAGGTCAAAATAGCCTGATGGGTTTGGTTATATGAAAGGTTCTGTCAGAGACATGAGTGGGGACAAAGGAAATGACTTCCCAGTGTCATAAGGAATGACATACAGAGGGCTCTCAAGAATCATTTTTAATAACAGTTGAAACTAGGAATTCGTGTGTGTGTGTGTGTGTGTGTGTGTGATCCTGGAGAGTGCATGTGGCAAATCCTACACACTGGGATACACCCCTGCTCTTTCCAAAAATAAATTGTTTTAATAGGGTTCTTCTTAAAAATATTTTAATTGTGTGTGTGTGTGATGTACACACAGGCATGCACAAGTGCCAGCAGAGTCCAGAAGAGGGTGTAACTCCAACCTGGAGATGGAGTTACAGGCAGTTGTGAGCTGCCCGTTGTGGGTGCTGGGAACCACCCACACCATCTTTGCAGAGGCAAGACTGGTATATGCTCTTAAGCGCTGGGCCCTCTCCTAGCTCCCACCCCACCCCAGCCTCCATGCTTTATTCTGAGCCAAGATCTTCATAAAGTATCAAGGCTAGCCTTGAATTTTTGGTTTTCATTCAGCAACCTTCCATGTAGTAATCTTTTCCTGGCTTATGGAAATATTATGATTTATTTTAATTTCTCAAAAAGTTTTTATTTCCAAAACAGATGTTGTTCTCTTCACTGTGGATCAGACCTAGGTTGCCTTATGATGTAGCAGTTTGCTACATATCTCCTTAGTCTTTCAGAGAAACTGAAATTTATTAAAGAATTGACCAGATTCTTCTGATCACAAAACATGGGTCATTTTCCTTCTTCCTTCCTAGTGTCTCCTTTTTTCATCACAATATAATAGTGCCAACCAACCATACCTCAAATTCTCTCCAACATTTGTCTCAAAATCCCCCATCTGCCAGTCATCTGCTCTGTTAGCTCACCCTGTTATTAGTAGAATATTTGTGTATACCATTTACTCCAACTTGGTGTTCACATCACTGACTTAACTTAACGTGAACAGTTTTACCGTCAAATAACAAATAGAAAATAGAAAAAAATCCCTATTATTATATTCTTATAGGAAAAAAAATAACCACTTACACAAATGTAAAAACCTCAACCCTAAAATATTTGCATTACTGTTAAAATTCACAATAAAGATTTTAATATCCTAACCATTTTAATAAACACCTTATAGCCCATTTAAAATGTACTAAACCATGCGGCATATTATATACAGAAACTTTATTGATATTCTAATGTGTTTCTGTAAATAGAGAGATCATACCTTTCCAGTTGTAAGTACCCGGGGCTCCGAACACGATGTAATGAAAGTCTTTAGTAAAAGTAGCTGCTACCCCTTGCTGACAGGAGCCAAATTTTTCATGACCTCTCAATCGGCCGTCACAGAAACTCCAGTCTCCCCCATCCATATCATCTTCAATCTTGAGATTCTGACTCAGGACATAACACCTTCCAAAGATGTCTCGTGACTCTTGCTTTGTGTTTACATGCTGCCTTTTTTCATATCGATGCGCACACGTCTGCAAACAAGTGCAAATAGTAAAAGCTTGTCATTTAAAACTTAGAACTGGGACACTTAGCAATGATAAAGAGGTTAGTTCTAAACAGGATGATTAAATGTGTCCTCCTCCTGGGAGAGGATCCCAAAGCAAGCTAATCCCCCCCACCCCCGCCCCAAGAGGCCATCAACAGGACAAAGGACCCAGGATTTCTGCCTTACTCAGAGAACAAAGTCCCATTCCAAGTATTAAAATACCAGTTCGTATCCACAGGCAATTCACCTGTAAACTCACCTGTCACATAAGCATCTCATTGCACTTTCTTAATTTAATTGGTTTTTGGTGGCTGTAAATAACTATGTTCTACATAGAAGCAAATACAGCTAAAACAAAGACATTTTCTTTCTACCAGTACCATCTCCTTGCAGTGAGTCCCAGTTAACATCTGTGCTCTCAGACTATTCCCTACCACTAAAAGGCATAAAGAATTACCCTGTCAAGAAAGACAGAATAATCTCCATTTTCTAAAGGGTCTTCATGGCTACCTTCCATGTAACTCGATCTGGGTACCTGAGGATAGTACATCCAAGTTCATTTCACATACTGTGCTTCTTAAGTGTAAGAACTCAGTGTTCACTAAGATTCTCATTTTTCTCAAGTTTCTGAAAAAACTTTATTATAGCAACTAGACTGTGAAAGAGAGGCAAAGAGACCTGTTATTAGTGCTTCTAGGTAAGTCTACCCAACAAGCTGCCTTCTAGCTGAAGAGGTTAGGGGTAAATGAGAGTAAAATTGGTAATTTTTTGTCCTCGATGATTCCCATGGTTTTCAATAATTTTGTCTATAAAAAACAAAAAGTTCCTAGGTTAAAAACTGTCTACTTTGGCTTTGCATTTTCTGTTTTTTGTCTGAAGAACACCTAGTTTTAGGGATATTTTAAAAATGTTTATTTATTAAGTTATTTGGATCTGGGCATTTTAAAGACACACAGGCTTCACAGTCTATCAGGCATTGTGGGAGAAGAGAAGCTTTGGCTTGTTCTTGGCACCAGGCCCTGTGTCCGAGCAGGGCATTTGTTGCTCAGAAGAAAACTGAGGCAGGATGTCTGTGTCCACTGTTGTAACCCCGTAACCAGCCAACACTGAGGAAGGTGTGTTTTTCTACACTTACCACCACTTTGCCCCCTGGACCTTGACTCTGGACGGTGACTCCCATCCATTGGTCTTCCTTGCTTTCTGACATAGGATCAGCTGCAGAAGCAACATGGGTGACAAAGAGGGTTAGTGCGCCCCCCGAGTGACTGAGAGGCTATACAAAGCAACAGGGTAACGCAAACATAAGAAGCTGTTTTCAAACTTCCTAGACTCCAAGCCTAGCTACTCAGGAAACTCAGTTAATACAGAACAATGATTTCTTATCTCAAGGACACAGAGAATTGTTGAGTGAATCTTTCATGAAAATTCTGTACATAAGACATTTGAAAACAGTATAACTGTGAGGCAGCTATCCAACAGTGTAACTGTGATGCAGGAATGTAAAATACAGCATCTAAACTAACAAGAAGTGGGCCCTGTTCTGTTCACTCCTCAGTTTTGTACAGAACAGTGTAAACTCTTCCTATCTGGAGAGAGGGAGAGAGAGTGTGCACAGGAATATCACATGTACTCTTTTTATTATCAATTTAAACCTACTATATAACCCATATTTTTGCTTTCCTTAAGGAGAAGCAAATGTTAAGGCGGTATCTAAATACTAAGATGAGTCGCATTGTGCCTTTTTTTCTTTATATATCTGTGTATTTATAAGTTTCCTGCAGTTAACATGTAGTATTTCCCAATCAGTAAGAACACCACATTATTCCCAAAGGATATAGACAAGAATGTGGGCATGAGCCTGTGTGTCTACTTAGGCCAATAATCAAATTTGGTTTCTTATGAGCTTCTTGTAACACTAATGGCTCTGTCTAATCTCTGGGAAACCAGGTAAACTAGCCAGTGACACATATGGACTCCATTACAGCATCTTCCAGCTACCTGGAGGCTTCATAAAATGGGGTATTAAAATAAAAGGGAAATAAGCCTGTCTTTCAGAGTCAGCAGCTTTAGCTGGGTAAAGGTCTGGCGTTTAAAAGACTGTGTGACACTGTCAACATCCCATGGCAAAAAATTGTCACGTTACATTTAATTAATAAGTAAATCCATTTCCAATACTGGTCTCCCCTGAAAGCTCTCCAGGTTATTCTGACTGCACACTAGCTCACAATTCAGGCATCACAGTCCATAGGGAAGGTTTTACTCATGCTGGTCAGTTCTCATTTTAGAGTATTCTCAGACTTAAAACCTTTTCAGGGCCAGAGATGCAGGTTGGTGGTAGAGCATTCTATTAGGATGTGCGAGGCACTGGGTTAAAGTCCCAACATCACAAAAACAAACAAAGTAAATACATGAATAAAATAAATAATAAAGAAAAGTAGACAAAGCAGTCTTTTCCCCCAAATATTTCAACAACAGGTGATGTTATGACTGCTTGGCAGGAGCATTTAATTTTCTCCACAGCTTGCAACAGTCTCAATATACCACTAGGTGGCAACATAAACACACCATTTTAGTTAAACCAGAGGCAGCAAACCAACCACTTTAGTGTGATTTAGAGAGAGAGTTAAGTATTTTAGGACAGTCAAGACTGACAAAATTAAAAGTGGTCCTCTCTGAAAGAATGAATGCCCATATCTCCTGTCCCTGGCTCATGGCAAGTGAAGCACGGTGCAGACAGGCTGGCCAAACGAACAGTGAGGGCAGAACACACCATCATTATCAAACTGAATCCGTGTGCAAGGTCCCCGGGAGGTGATGTCGCAGCTGTACAGGCCCCCAGTTCTGTTCGCCCTCTGCAGAGGGAGTGCTTCTGCCCGAGGCGCCCCTACGAGCAACCTGGTGATAAAACAGGAAGAACTTAAGGACCTGAATGTAAAATATTTTCAACGTCTACTCAGACCCCCAGAGCTATGGGCACACTTCACTACCATGCAGCCCTCTAATTCTTCAGCGGCTGAGGAGTGGGAGAGAACAAAAGGAAAGGTTCAGGATGCTCCAGCTGAGGCACGATGGGTGACACTGGGTATTAAAGGGAGAGTGAGCCTGTGGCTGGGTGCAGTTCTGCTGCCTGAAGACACTCTTCATGGAACAAGCACAGATGAGACTAAGAGAACAACTTCCAGCTTTGGGTGGAAAGCAGCCATCATACCCCATCCTGTAGGTACATGTCAGTTTGTTTCCAGCACTGGACCCCCTCCCCTCTGAGGTACCTTCCAGCGGGGGACACTTTGACTACACCTAGTTTTGCAGCAGTTTAAACCCGACTCTTGCCTATGGCACAACTCCTGCAGCCTGTCTCTTCCCTTTCTTTCTCCTTCAGCTTCATGGAGAATATAACTGACAAGTAGAAACGGCATTTATTTAAAGCGCAGTACCTGATGTTTTGTCTCACTGGTACATGCTACAAGCTCGCCCCAATCACCCAGACTCCCACAGAGGATGTGAGATGAAATGTGAAATGAAATAGAGGGTATATTCCTCTTCTCTCCCACGCCAGATTTCCCAGCAAGAGTGGTTCCTAAACCAAACCCCTGATCCTCAAGTTCTGTCATTTCACCAGCAAGAGGGGCTGACTCTAACCACCTGGTTACCACCTCTGGGGTCAGCTTGACGAACCAACAAACAGTACAAGAGACAGAGAGAACACACACCTGGCCACAGAGAAGTGGGGGGTCAGAGTTTTGAGGTATGAGGCTGGAAGTGGAAAAACAGCTGGGAACAGAAGCTGATGTGAAGCTGCAAGGAGCCTGCGGAGTCAGGGGCAAAGGTAACAAGGCAAACCGCATCTGGCTGTCCCCAATACCTCATCCTTGCTGGGATGGATCCCAGTAGAGGAGGCAATGCACTAACAAACAGATATGCTCCCGCAGATGCAACCAGGGAAAAGAGAATCAAATCTGCCAGGAGAAACAGGAACAAAATGGTGCCGTCCATGGGGACAAGTGGCTGCCCTTCTTCCCAGAAACCCCACGCTACCCCAGGCAGTTATCACCTCCAACTCTACCCTACATCAGAAAACATGAAACAGCACACACCAAGACACAGAACAGAAGTGGAGACTTAGGGGAGCAATTGTCCTTGGGCCCCCAAATTTCTCAATAGAGGGTATAGGGAGACCAGGTTGCAGAGGTCTGCATAGGCCCACCACGCGCCTATCCAAGTAACGTCCCTGTTCCCAGGAGCTTCCCACCACCTGAGAGCTGAGTTGGCCCAGACTGTGCAGTGTTCAAGTTCAGATGCTTGGCAGATGTGGGGATGGACTCTAGCTGGCAGCTGGAGGGGTAAGCAGTGAGCTGCACCAGGGGCAGGAATCAAAGCTAAGGAGCCCACACCTTCTGATTTGACAGATGTTAATTATGAAGCCTTTGGGCCTCACAGCTAGGTGCCAGCTGGGACAAAAGTTACCCAGAAACAGTATTGCTGTACCTGCAGAACGCTTTCCAAGAAACAAAACTCAACACCTAAAACATTTAACACCGGGCTGAAAGAGCCAATCTATACCAATGACACACTGAAATAAAAACTGCTGTGCGTATTGATAAATGTAAAGACTGACTCCCAATAGGCAGAAAGGAAGAAAGAACCCAGGCCCAATGTAGCCAGTGGGTAAAGGTAACCAACTGCCCAGAGGAGGCCGAGCCAGGCCGCTCAGACAATGAGACTGTTTTTTTCCTCAACTCTAACCACTTCCTCTTATACACACCCAAGGAGGCTGCTAAGTGTGGCAGGCAGGCTGCTTCCTGTTTACCCCAGTCTGCCTTCAGCCACTCACTCTTTCAATAAACACTGGCCCCCAGGATGCCTAAGGAATGGCCTCCCAGGTAGCTTCCACCTCTTAAAACTCCCGTTGGGAGCACCTCCTCATAAAGGACATGGAGGCAGAGGCATCAAGAGGGCAAGTGTTTTGTGGAGGGAGTGTCACCAGGAAACGATAGCAGAACTGAGGAGACAGCACGACACAGGCAAAGATGGCTTTGCTTCCAGGGAAGGAGCTGGAGCAGTGGTTCTCAACCTTCCTAAGGTTGCAACCCTTTAATACAGTTCTTCATGGTGTGGTGACCCCACAACCACAAAATTTTCATTGCTACTTCATAACTGTAATTCTGCTGTTATGAACTGTATCGTAATGTAAATATCTGATATGCGACCCTTTGAGGGTTGTTTGACTCCCAAAGGGGTAGAGACCCACAGGTTGAGAACCACTGAGGTAGAAGCTGCAGGGGACTGGAGTCTGGAGAGTGGAGTTTGAAGATGGGAGAGCCTGGAAGAAAACCGGCTCAGGGGAGAGGTACCAGATGAGGTCCCACAGAGGCTCGGCCGTCTCTTGAGACTTTTTGGATTCCTATATGGGACAGTCACTCCAAGGCTTCTCTTGCAATGTGAGAAGCTATGGAGAGCTTGGGAGATGGCTCAGTGGTTAGTGCACTGCCTGTTCTGGGGGAAGAGTTCAGAGTCTAGCACTAAGTCTAATGAAACTCTAGCTCCAGGGGATCTAAAGCCCTTTTCTGGCCTCCACGGGAACCTGCACACATGATGCATACACACACCAGACAGGCAGGCAGACAGATAGACACACACACTAAACAACAGCAAACTGTGGAGGTTACTCCACGCACAGCGGCAGGTTGTCAGAGCCGTGGGCTTTCTCTGAGCTTTCTCTCCTCCATCTCCGGAGGAGGGGGGGGGGGAACCCTTGAGGACAGAGGAAGAAGTGGACTGCATAGAATGAAGGAAGGGACAGGCTGGCTGGGGATAAAGACAACAAATCTGAAGAGAAACTACAAAATAAGTGACATGCATCTATAGAGGTCAGTGCCAGCGGAAACGGTGGCTACCCTAGGCTCTGCCTGCATGGGTCCTTAAGCATTCCATCCCCACTTCCGATGCATCCTGGGAAAAATGGAAGAGGAGGCTGCCCTCATTGGATCCCTGGGGGGCTGCAGGAGGGGGCGCCCGCCAGCAGAGGGCCCCTGCTGCACTCGCTCTGCGTTCCAAGGCCGCCCTGCGCTAGCCACAAGGCAGGTCCCAGAAATGGATGAGTAAGGTCGCCCCAACACTCAGCAGTTGGCAGGGGCTTCATTCTCACAGTCGCCCTGTCTGATTGGGAAATTAGCAAAAAAAAAAATGCTCTTAATCTCACTTGGAATCAGCCTTAAACATAGAAGGTCACAGTCCATTAGCTGAGGCTATGTCTGTCAAGGGCAAATAAATGAGCAAAACTAGACCAGTATGCAAACAGTGACACCAGGGGACAACCATTCACTTTGGTTTTTTGGGTTTTGTTTGTTTGTTTTTCTCTGTATAACCCTGGCTGTCCTGGAACTCACTCTGCAGACCAGGCTGCCTTCAGAGATCCACCTGCTTCTGCCTCCCGAGTACTAGGATTAAAGGCGTGCCATGCTCCTAAACTGAAGCCAAAACTACAGCAACAGCTCTGTATTCCGCTGGGGTGGGGGTGGGGCAGTGAGCCAGACCTTGTAGGGAGGGAAGTGGTGGAAATTAACAGAACAGCATCCAAAAATCTATTGCCATATCAGGTCCAAAGAAGGAAAACTACAAACATGGGGCAAGTGTCTAGTTTGGCACTAGGAAAAGCTACTTTTCAACCTGCTTGCCTCAGTCAGTAGACAGTTACTTCTACTGAGTTTTATTATTTTCCCTTACTTTGGGCACGCAGGGGGATGGGGGTGGGGGTGGGACAGGATTTTTTGAGGTAGGATTTTCCTCTAATTCATCTTCTTTCCTTAGCATCCTCGGGCTAGATTAGACTCGAGCCACCATGGTCACCTTCTACCGAGTTCTAAAGTGCTGGAATAACTCCCAGAAGATTTCATCATATTGGAAAACATTTAAAGACAAGACTCAAGGGCTGAAGAGATGGTTCAGTGGTTAAAAAGCACTGGCTGCTCTTCCAGGGGACACAGGACTGGCTCCTAATAACCATACTGGCAGCTTGCAGGAACTCCAGTTCCAGGGGATCTAATGCCTTCTTCTAACCTCCAGACACCAGGCACACGCATGGTGTACACACAGTGTACATGCAGACAAAAAGAAAATCTTACAAAAAGACTCAAAACTTGTAAAACCATCATCTTTAGCAGTAAGAAATAAAGTTTGTCATAGTGAAAGGTAATACCGAAAAGCATGGCAGTAACTGGGAATAAGAGATAAATTGAGGTCTTCAAAGGAGACAGTGATTATAGGCTAAGGGCTGAACCAATTACCATGGTCTGAGCAAGCTCTCCTAAGTGAGCCACACTACCACTCATATTTTCACATCTCCCCCAGCAGCTGGTCTATTTTTGTATTTCAATCAAATGTTCTTAACTCTGGGGTTCTCTTCAAACTTTAAAGACAATAGCAGCTTTGCTCCATTGTCTTTGGCAATAATTCATTTCCTGAAGGATTAAAGATTGTGCCTCTAGCTACTCAACTCTGTCTCAGGAAATGTGAACTATTGCTTCATTAGAACAAGGGCACTATTATTGCTTAATTTAAAACACAGCCTTCTCAGTTCATTTAAATGAAGACCTGAAAACTCAGGAGCCAGCATTCCCCAGGGAACTGTGTCACTCTGACATTTAAGCCATCTTCAAACTCAATATTTAACTTTTTAGTAAGTAAATAAATAAATCCATAACAATACTAAAAAACAAAATAAAATAAAGAAAGAACTTAGGGTGGAAGTAACAAATTCTAAATTCATCCCACGCTCCAAAAATTGGGCAACTCAGCCAGGCGGTGGTGGCGCACGCCTTTAATCCCAGCACTTGGGAGGCAGAGGCAGGAGGATCTTTGTGAGTTCAAGGCCAGCCTGGTCTACAAAGAGAGTCCAGGACGGCCAGAGATATTCAGAGAAACCCTGTCTCGAAAAACCAAAAAAAAAAAAAAAAATTGGGCAACTCTCTTATTCTAGATTTAACTTCTCCTTAAATATAGATTATGATATTTATTTCTTTATTAACAAATGTTGGCCTTATCATCAGAAAGGGAAGCTAATAAGCTGCTTGCTGCTTCTTGTGCTATTTGCTATGCTACATTTTAATTTTTTGTTTGTTTTGCTTTTCAAGACAGGGTCTCTCTGTGTATCCCTAGCTGTCCTGGGCTCACTTTGTAGACCAAGCTGGCCTTGAATTCACAGAGCTTCACCAGTCTCTGCCTCATGAGTGCTGGGATTAAAGGCATGTGCCACTATGCTGGGCAATTACAGACAGCTGTGAACTGCCATGTGGATGCTGGGATTTGAACCCAGGTCGTTTGGAAGAACAGTCAATGCTCTTCAGTGCTGAGCCATCCCTCCAGCCCCCACATTTTAAATTCTTGAACTTCTATTTTCTTTTCAACATTTGATAAAAATCTCAATTCCTCCAGTGACTAAGATGAAGCTATTAGCATTCTGACCCTTCCCTCCAAACATTCCTTTTCATTTTCCCAAATCCTGCCATCTGCCATCTTCCATCTTCCATGACAGCCAGAGCTAAGCTACCTCGTGCCACCACAATTCATTCATCTCTTTTTCACACAGCCAGGTAAGTGAGGATTACTCAGTGCTGAAGCGATCTATAAATGGATCAAGGACCAGCATCAGAATCAGAGGTCAGTTTCCTTCCTCAAAGGAAGCTGTCTCTAACGCTGAGGTCAAGCAAACTTGCCTTCCTACCATTCTATCTGTGCGCTGTGATTCATGACTTCTGCTTTCCTTGATGTTTCTCCCTGCCTTTCTTTTTTCTGGCATCACTTAACTTTACTGGAGTATTGATCTCCTAAACTCCCAGTCATGCCTTGTATTAAATCCAGACCGTGGCCTTGCTCAGACTCCTCTTCCTGTGTACCTGTCACTATGGGCATACCAGAGTGGAACTGTGTCGCTCTGACATTTAAGCCATCTTCAAACTCTACATTTTTGTTTTCCCAAATCCTGCTATCTTCCATCTTTCATGACAGCCAGAGCTAAGCTACCTCTTGCCACCACGATTCACTCATCTCTTTTTCACACAGCCAGGTAAGTGAGTATTACTCAGTGCTGAAGTGATCTATAAATGGATCAAGGACCAGCACCTACAGGACATGCTGGACTCCCCTTCATGGCTACACTGGGGTCACATGCTCTGACCCAGGAGCCCATGCTTTCCTCTTAGTTGGATTTTCTTTCTGTCCTAACAGTACATGATGGATAAGCCAAGCCTGAGTATACAAGCTGTCTTTATTTGTTCTCACCTCAGAGTCAGGGCATAGAACTCATCCCTTGAGAACCTTGATGGCAGTGCTGACATCCAGATCTGCATTCCTTTGAGATCCCAGCTCCCCACTTTACCCCAGGCATCCTGGAATGCATTAATCTGGATAAAAGCCTTTATCAATACCTAAATTCTATACAGCCTCACCACAGACCCCATATATATATATATGGTGTCTATGGTATTTATACTATATAGACAACATATTCACTCCCAGGACATACATGCCTATCACACATGGACCATTTCACAGTCTACTCTCCCATCCTCTTTCTGGAATCCCTGCTACTTAGGTGTTGGACATCTGGGGTAATCAACATTTTTCTCACATGTTCTTCTCTTCTCTGTGGTTTGGATAGTTTCCAACTTCATTTCCCAGGGTTTCTGCTGACATATTTGCAGTAATCCTGCAGTCATGTCTGTAACCCTGGAAGCTCAATCTCTTCTAAGTGTGCATTTTACCTAATTATTTTTTGTGCATTTGGTATGTTCTCAAAATTCTGTGCATTTCATCTGCACGTTCTCCTGAAGCTCCTTTTGCACACTTCTAGAAGGTTCTTTACCTTTCCCATTGCTTTCTTCTACTCACTGTTCCCCTTCCCCCTGCCCCCAGACAGGGTTTCTCTGTGTAGCCCTGGCTGTCCTGGAACTGACTCCGTAGATCGGACCAGCCTCTGCTGAGTTTAAAGGTGTGCTACGATCACCAGGCCCACCACCCAATGCTTTTTATGCTGCCAGCTCTCATTGTGTGCATCATGACAGCATGCAGGTTTGTTGCTGTTTGGCCTTTCCCACCCTCTCTAAGGACCCTTTTTGGTTGTCAACTCATTTGAGTATGAGTCATTGGCCACCCTTACTTATGTAGGCTCCCACCGTATGATGACTACCACCGTAGATGCTCTTAAAGCTGAAAATCATCAAAGAGAGGACCTAGAAGTTCATCTGGCACCAGTCAGATTGATAAATCAAAATTAAGAGTGGTAGTATGCAGGAGTAAGAGTTTTGTTTATTAAAAAAAAAACAGTTATGAGTTTAATCCGAGGTGTGGGGTTGCTTCAGTTAGTCCCTAGATGTGATCAATACGTGCCTCATGAGTTAGCAGGGTTGTGGCTTAGCCCCTTCTGATAAATTAATTAGAATCAATTCATTAGAATTAGTGAATTCTGAGGACTACAAAGAAGAAAGAAGTTGCTGCTCCCCCAAACTGCTGCTGGTTCTTCCTGCTGCTCTTTCCTACTTTGCTGGACTTCTGGATATTGTGACTACTGAGAATGGTATTGCCCCCAAAGAACCCAAGGACCCTAATCAGCAGGAAGTAGCTCAAAGAGAACTCCTTCCTTTTTCCCCTTTAATCTTCTTTCTCTCCCACCTAGTGTTGGAAGATTGGAAGGAGAGGTACAAATATTAAATATAGTAAAATAAATATAATAAAAGCCACCTTGTTACAGTAGTACTTAGAGGTATTGCCCACAGGGCACAAGAAGACTCAGGGTAGGAAGGGTGGGATCCTGATGCTCAATCATGGTCCTGGGGCAACAAGAAAGCAAAGCGCATGCTGGATGCACAGTAGCTTCCAGAAGGTACAGCTCCAGTCTCAAGGAGCTAGAGGCACTCGTGATGTGCAGTGAAGCTATGCTGATGGTGGCCACAGTTCCACTAGGACCCATAAAGCCATCACGGAAAGAACAACCTCGCTGGCCATCAATCACTGACACCAGTGGCAACAAAGAAAGCGAAGCGATGATTCTTGGTAGAACATGTACATGAACACTTTCCTGCTGTGCTCTCTGAACACTTTCCTGCTGTGCTCTCTCCTAGCAAAAGGATAGGGGCTTTTTCTGTTAGCCACTAGTAGCTGAACTCTCCACAGAAGTGGGAAGGATAGCTGGGCGTGGTGGCGCATGCCTTTAATCCCAGCACTGGGGAGACAAAGGCAGGCGGATCTCTGTGAGTTGAGGCCAGTCTGGTCTACAGAGTAAGTCCAGGACAGCCAGGGCTACATAGAGAAACCCTATCTTGAAAAACAAAAACAAAACAAAACAAAAAAGGAAGTGGGAAGGATAATGACATTTGGCATCCATGGATTCTGACTCCTCCCTCCCAATCCCTCTCTTATGGTATCATTTCTGGTTTCGGGGAGGGATGGTTACAGAGCAGACCATCCTCTTCCTTTAACCAGGCCTTGCACAAAGGGATCCACACTTAACTAGGTTCTTCCCTGTGAAGGTACCAGATCCCATCTGCTTCTGTCTGTTTAGTAATTCTGCAGCCTCTGCGGGGCTGGAGGAGCCTGGGACAAGAGTGGACAACCAGCTGGCTATCTAGGACCATAGGCATTAATACACGCATCTGTTGTGTTGTGGTTTTCCAAGACAGGGTTTCTCTGTGTAACAGAGCCCTGACTGTCCTGGAACTCACTCTGTAGTTCAGGCTGGCCTTGAACTCAGAGATCCTCCTGCCTCTGCTTCCCAAGTGCTGGGATTAAGGGTGTAGGCCACCACCACAGCAATACATTCATTTTGTAAGGAATCAGATCATCCAGACTTCTTCCTTGAGGCTGAAGGTAAATGTCTTTCTCAGAGTGAATGCACATCAAACATCTAAATGAAAGCAAGTAATGGAGAAAAATACTACGAAAGGTTTCTTGGTCAACATCTATATGAAGCTCCTGTGAACGTAGATGAAATACTCAGTTGAGACCATCGGAATGATCATTAACTTACATAAATATCAGGCTATTCATTATGATATTTTATTTAAATCTTATGAATTAATTTTACTCAAGGTCACAGGCTTCTTTGACATCACTCCAGAAAGTGCTGGCCAGCCCAATTTCCTAGCATAGTTTATATCCATGAGTTACAATCATGGTATCAAAGCCTGGGGAATTCATACTGACCATGAGCTAACCCTGAACATGAGCCTCCTCCTCCTCTGAGTCAATTCTGAGGCATTCATTTTGATCTAAAATGTTTTAGAACCAAAGCTAACAGCTACACTATACACAATTAAAAACAATCAGCTGTTTGGGGGCTAATGCGTTCATTACACACCGAGCGTCAAGATTCAAAGTGAAGTAATCCAGATGACAGTCCCGTCACAGACAAATAATCCCAGCACCTAGGAAGCCCCATGCAGAACACCACGCCCATATCACACTGGGTGAATGTATTTGGCTGTGGGTTCACAGGTCTGGAGAGCTAGCTTTGCCCAGGAGTCCTATGGCCAGGCTCCCTCATGATCGGACTGCCCAAGGGTCATTTGTCTAGTCACCAAAGTGCCACCAACCTTAAAAGTAATCCTGCTTCCCCATAGCTGGGGCTCTTCAGGAGTCCAGCAACTGAAGGATCAGTGGGTAACCAGAATGACCCCACTTCTCCACCAACCCCTGGCCTCTGTCAGCATATATACTAGCCTAATCAATCAGCCTGATGGGAAACTTTGCCTTTACTCACCTCTCCAAAATTAACTTACTCCACTTCCCAATGTCTTTCTTACCCAGGGAGAAGTAAAGGAGCCACACCAAGCCAAGCACCTCTGTGACGTCTGTTCACATTAGGCTTCCTGGCCACTATCCATATTTTTAATTAAACTTTTACTTTTAAATCACTTTCAACTGTAATAACTGGTTTCATGCTAACATTTTCACATATGTCATTTTACCTTGTCATATTTCCCCATATTTTCTTAACCCTATTCCTAGGTCCCTTTCCTCCCTTCAAAATAGTCCCTTTTCTGCTTTCATATATATAATTGTGAACACATATACATACACACATTTATTTATTTGGTTTTTCGAGACAGGGTTTATTTGTGTAGCCCTGGCTGTCCTGGACTCACTCTGTAGACCAGGCTATTCTTGAACTCACAGAGATCCTCCTGCCTCTGCCTCCCGAGTGCTGGGATTAAAGGCGTGCGCCACCACACCCAGCAATTACAGACAGCTGTGAACTGCCATGTGGGTGCTGGGATTTGAACCTGGATCCTTGGGAAGAGCAGCCAGTGCTCTTAACTGCTGAGCCATCTCTCCAGCCCCCACACATCCTTTTATATACACGTACATATTCACATATTTTTTAAAATCTAGATTCCACATTTCTTATTTTTAAAAGGGCTACAAAAATCACTATTTCTCCCATTTTGGTGACTATTTGGAGGTCTGAAATTAAACCTGAGAACTCTGCTCTCACAGAAAGATATATCCAACAGCATAGGGCTATGCTTCAGCCATTCCATTAGTTTGTGTTATTTTATCAGTCCTAAGAAATCATTTCAAAAACAACTTAAAGGAAAGTAAATGCAAAACATGAGTTCCTCCAGGGAAGTCATTGCTGTTCTCAACTATGATGTGGTGACCTAACCCACATAGGTGCCCTTGGCATGAGCCAGGCTGCCATGTATATTCAAGGAGACACTGAGTTGGCTAGGTGTGTTTAGTTTTCTATAGTGCTGTAACAAGTTGCTAGAAGCTAAATGGCTTGAAACACACTATCTTGTCCTTTCTATTTTCTAAGCTGCCTACCCTCCATGCCTTACACGGTCCCTCTATTTTCAGGGTCAGCAGTACAGTTTCAAATCCCCCTCCCCTTGGGACTTCTCCATTATGAAGGGCCTTCCCTGAAAACCTTGAACCCATTTGGGTCACTTTCCTAATTGGAGGCAGCTAATCCAAAGCCATTTAACGGGATATAGGCCCTGCAGGGGTCACTCTAGAGACCTCAGCAGGAAATCTAAAATGGTCCCCTTTCTCAGAATCATGTTGAATTCCCCATTCTGATATCAAGAACTTGAATTTTGGTTATGACCTAGATGAAAAACATTCTGGGTTGAGTACCTCTAAAGGGCATGCTTCAGGTTCCCTTTCCTTCACTCTGTACCCTACAACCTCAGCGGCTTGGCTTCATACTACTGCAGCCAACAGCTTTTCACTCGCCCAGGACCTCTGCACAGGCTCCTCTCTCAGGTACCTCCCACATCTTCCAGTGCTGCTCAGCTACAACCTGCCTTTACTGCTCACTGACTTTTCCTCCATTGCAATGACCACAGACAACTCTGGCCCACTGTCATCCTCCCTCACCAGAAGCCAAAAGCGCTGTTTACTCCCGTGTCCCCACGGCCGAATGTCTGGTACCCAAAGGACACTCAGTGAATAACAAACTAAACCAAGTAAGTTATACCATTAAAGCAAAGTCCAGCTTTAACAACTCACAGACTTAAAGCTCCGAGGAACCTTTACAAGAATGTCCGTCCTCTCATAAGGATGGGGAATCTCTCCTCAAAACCTAGTAAAGACTGACTTTACGTCTAGACTATGTAACTGGTTATATGAATATATTTAAATACGTGGGGGGGGGCTCTTTACTGTCTCAGAACTGGGCAAAGCTTGCCTGTTACAGGCAATGGCTCACAGAAGTAGCAATGCCTACTCTACATTTTTGGTTCTTTGGGGGGTTCTTGTTTGTTTGTTTGTTTGTTTTGGTTTTTCAAGACAGGGTTTCTCTGTGTAGCCCTGGCTATCCTGGAATTCATTCTGTAGAATTGAAATTGAACTCACAAAGATCCACCCGCTTCTGCCTCCCGAGTGCTGGGATTAAAGGCATGCATCATCACATCCCGCTATTATTTTTGTTTTGTTTTGGTTTTGTTTGTTTGTTTGTTTGTTTTTCGAGAGAGGGTTTCTCTGTGTAACAAGCCCTGGCTGTCTTGGACTCTCTTTGTAGACCAGGCTGTCCTCAAACTCACAGAGATCTGCTTGCCTCTGCCTCCCAAGTGCTAGAATTAAAGGCGTGCTCCACCACACCCGGCTATATTTTTGGTTTTGACTATGCCAATTTAATTTTTCTGTATCTAGAATGCTTTACTTACAGAAAGGACTTTTAATGTAGTCTATGTACAAAATTAAATTTAAAAAATTAAAATTTAAAAAAATAAAAGGGAAAGAAAACAACCAATTAGGCATTTGCTGCAGCTCAGAGTAGTGGCAAGCCCCCCCCCCCCCAAGCCCCACAAACAGAACATGAAACAGCGGGCCAATAGTAAACCCGGTTGAAGATGGCATTGAGAACAAGTAGTGTCAGGGTGTGGCTTCACTGCTGATATTTCAAATGGTGACAAACATATGACAGCCCCCTTCCCATTCTCTCTCGCCTTCTCTAATGCAAAGTCCTACTAGTGGTCATGAGAATAGCAGGTCCACAATGCCCCATGAGAAGAGTCTTATTCCATGCTGGAGAGGGAAGAGACCTACAGGTCTGTCCTTCACTTCCTTATGAATTCAGTTTGACTTCACAATCCAGTTCAATTAAGAACTAGACTGGGTGATGGAGGAAGGACATCAAAGCTGATGTGTATGTTAAATCCTTGCCAGATTGGCCCTCACCCTGATGGCGTGGCAGCCCTCTTCCACTGTCCACTGTCCAGTCTCTCTCCTAAGGACCTTCTTGAGGCTAGAGACATCTATTCACACATGACCCTATCTGTCCACCTCTGCATTTCTAGAAGTACAGACCTCTCCTTTCAAACACTCAGACTGACACCCAGGAACCTATTACCCTCAGTTGACATCCCCCAATATGTCCAAAACAGAACTCAGCTTTTCCACTTCTCCATGCACTTTTCCTGGGGTGATAAATGCATACACTGTCTACGCAGGCCTCAGGACAAAAGCCAGAGGTCAGTTCTGACTCACTTCCCCTCACCTCGGGACACTCTGCATTTACTCAGCATCTGGCCCCTTCTCAGTGGCTGCCTGGCTATGAGAAAGATGTGACCCACCATCAGGTTATACCTGGACTACGGCAGAAAGATCTGAACGGTCAGTTTGCCTCCACCTTTGCCCTACCCCAGTTCTACATCCACAGAGAAGCCCTGTTCTTCCTACACTTAGCCATGTAATACACCATTGTTCACAGTCCTCCAAGGCTTTCCATAGTGGCTTCAAGAAGACTGTAAGCAAGCAGTCCTTCATCTACCCTTCCAGCTCCTAGGGCCTGAGGTGAACACTCTTCCCTTGTAGACCTTTCTTGTCCTGCTGGGCCCACCATCTCCGTTTGGGCTGCAGTCTCTGCAACAGCTTCCTTCAGCTGACAACACTCTTGCCTTAGAGATCTGTGGGTTGCATTGTGTCCTTCTGTCTCCTTTTGGATACTTCAGGACAACTCAACCAACCCCTCCTCAGAGGCTGGCTCCCTCCTTCATGGCTCTGGCCAGTCTCTCCCCACCCCTACAAACCCCACATCTTCCTGAAGAATAAATCATCCCATCCTTACCACAACCTGAAATGACGTCATCCATCTCTCCTCTACTAGAATGCTATCAGTTCTGTAGTGCAGGGACTCTTGTCTCCGGAATACAGCACCTAGGGTGGCCCTGCGCACTTCCTTGGCATCCAGGATGAATGCTGTTCACATGTCCCTATATTTTTCTGGGTATGGCTGGCAGAAAGCCCAAATAATGCACAAATTACCCACCTATATGGAACATTCAACAATCACATACATTCTTATCTGAGTATCTCTATGCAGCTGGAGGGTAGCCATCTCCAACAGACATTCTTGACATGGGGAGGCCTTCAAGCCCTAGGCCCTTCCTGCTGAGCCACACGCTTCCTGCTACAACTGGGAGCCATCCCTCCATGATGGAGCCACACCTTGCAATCCACCCCAGATGTCCTGCTCCCTTTTATTCCTAGACACGCCCTAGCAGTGAACCTCTGCTTGTTTCCCGATATCCAGCACCCCTAATACACACAGCAAGAAAGCTGCTTCTTCTATTCAGCCCCAGGCTGCAGCTTCTGGCCTTACCTGCAAGTCTGTGTGCTGTCCACACCCCACCTTCTCAAAGTGAACTTTGAGAAGTTCACTTCTCAAAGAGATTCTGGCTGGGCCAGAATCTCTCCCATCCCAATTTAACTCACTATCACCTCCTTGAGGGCAGGAATCTGGGCCCAGCTTTTAATAACTTCTAGGGCCAAAAACAACAATTAAAAAAAAAAAAAAAGAAAGTCCTTTAACCGGATGATCCAGTCAGACAAGTATGAGCTAAAACTTGTGGTAGAGCAAATCTGTCCACCTCTAGCATGTTTTCATGTTTACGCAGAGGCTGATAACAGAGCTAAGCCACAGCCTCCACTCAAAACACCACAAACCTCACAACAACAACATGTCCACCTCCAAAATCAGGGCAATTACCGCATTAATGATACAAGCTGTCCCATCCCCTGCTCTTGTTATGCAAGCGGCACTCTGCTCTGGACACTGGGGCTCACTAATGCCGACCCAGGTTTAAAGAGCACAAGGACCTGTCCAGTCACATGACTGGATCTGTGACAACACGGGAGCTGTACCCAGCACTCCCTAGCTCTCGGATCTTGTGCTGAACCACTACCATCACTCAAAAACCCCAGTTAACCGTTGAAAAGGATATTTATTTACAAGAGGCGATCGTAATTAAGGCCCTACTACATGCTTTATATCCACCAGGAGCTCCAAGAAATTACTTGTCTTTAACTAGATCACAAGACCAGTAATTCTGTTGTGGTCTTTTCAAAAATGAAGAGCCTTTTCTCCTGTCTCTCTGGGAAAGCATGCTGGAACTAGCTCCAGGTGCCAGTGACCATGGAACACGTGTGCCAGCTGAGCCTGCGGGTTCTGGTTCTTACCTGTGCAGTTTCCTGACTAACAGCAATGGAGCTCAGACAGAAAGGGTCATCCAAGGCCGAACCCGTTTCTATTAACTGGAATGCCCAACTCCTGCAGCTCAGAAACCTCCATCACCAACGGGGTGGGAGTTAAGTCAGGTCTCAACCACTGACTCACAGTTAAATGGAGTGTTGGTGGAGTGGCCAGACTACAGTGGGAGAGGGGCTGGGGAACAACAGGGTTCTGGTTCTATCCCTCATCTGTTTCCGATGTGACCTTGGGGCAGCAACACTTGCTTCTTATATATATCCTGACGATAAGGACCTTTGTCATCTCTAGGGACAGGAATACCAACACATAGGAAATCAGAACATCCAGTGGCCATATTGAAGGTGGTCAAGAATCCCACTTCAACTCAATGCAAACTTGAAAGTATATGCATAAATCTAAAACCAATTCATTTAAAAAATTAGCTGATTCACTGAAAGAGAGCAATGAAAAGACACCATTCAAGGCCTGCCATAAAAACGCTATTTTATGGACTTGGAAAAGGGAAAATAGTCAAATTCCCAGTTGTAAAGACTGTCTCCAAATAACCCTGGGGATTTCAGATTCACAAAGTGGCTACCAGAGCTTGTCAAATGTGGAATTTAGTCATGTCCTAGACTCTCAAGTGATCGCAAGCCTGATTACTTTTCAGCTTACAAATCACATTTGTCCTTTACATAACTTCAGTCTTTGAATTTCCCTTTCAAGGAACCAAACTAGAAAGCTATATGGACCTGTGACCTTCACTCTTGACACATGGTGGCTGCCTAGCAAATTTCTGCGAAGGGAATATTTACTTTATAATTACTTATCATTTTTAATATTTTATATTCAAGTACATAATAACCAGGAAAATTTTACATATGCAATATAATCAGTATTAATCAAGTTCCTTAGTAGATGTTAGCAAATAGCTCATTTCATTTGCAAAGAAAAAAATAACTGCTTCATAATTTTTAGGTAAAACGTTTTTAATAAAAACCAGGAAGAGATCTAACATGCTCACACCCAGCTGAGTGCCGTACCCACTTTCCTACCTTTTAGAAGCTTAGGAAATCCATATTGAAGTGTTTTAAAAAGGAAATTGATAGGATCGCACAGCTTATTTTCTAACTCTAATAACTGGAGCTATACAACCGTTAGCAGCTATGCCAGGACTGCTGGCCTGTACCAAGTAGAGGTTCCCTCTTGGTCCCTGGTAAAAGGCTTTTAGCTGGGTGTAAGACTGCCTGGAGGACAACTTCTCCATGCCCCCCTATCCCACTGGACATACCATACTGGGTCCTGCTGAAAGAGGAGTCTATGGCTGCTTCTGAGAACCTTTCCTAAGAAGTGGTATGGTGGACACGCACCTGCCGCTGGGTTCTTTGTTTCTATCATCCCCTGCCTGGAACGTACACACTGCCATCTTGGGTGACAAGACTGAAGCTTCAGTGGTAGAATTATTAGAGTGAGCTCCAATACTGAAGACCAGATACCCAAACTTTAGAAGGCCAGGAAGACATCAAGAAAAATGCAAACTTAAGGAGGGTTTTCAGGATCTTTCTCTTTTGCCATGCTGGGCATCAGGCCTTGAACACAGCAGGCAAATGCTCTACCACTACACTACATCCCCAGCTGAGTCTTCTTATTTCTTCGAAACCTAGGTTTAGAAGTAGAATACTGTGAAGAGAAACATGAGCAAATTTAAACTATACATAAACGTGACAAAAACCAAATAAAGTTTCTAAACAATTACACTATTTCCTACCCTACTGTACCTGGATATTTACAAAATATTTAGGGACCAGAGGCTTGGGAACCAGTTAACTAGCCCAGAGACTACCAACTACAGATGGATATTTGCCCTTCAGTCGCAGGGTGATGGGAGTCAGGGTTTACTATGCAAAGAGTGGACAGAAGTGAAGAGAGTCGCTCAAGCTGTCTGGAGTAGTATTTACTAGCGTGGAAGCAGTCCCATATTTTCACGCACATATCCTGGGTTTGTTGTCTGTGGGCCAGTCATTACTGAGATAATGTGGTGCATGCCTATAACAGCTACTACTATTTCCAGAAAACCTGTCCCTTGTCATTTGTACCATAACAGCCAGGTAAAGCAAGACCATGATCAGAAATACCAAGGGAGTTCCAGGAGCATATGTACTCCATTAGCTAGGCATCAACATGAATTGTATGAAATGGTCTACACATTTTAGTAGGTGCTATAATGATCAAGTGAGATCAATACAAGTACCCTTGGGGACATACCACATCCAAACAATTTTTTTTTTTAAATACAGGAAACTGGTAAAACAATGGCTGCCTCTAAGTTCAGCAGGGTGACTGTACGCCAAGCACAGGAGTGTGACTTTCACTTTACAAACTCTTTGTACCATACAACTCTAATAAATTAAAAATGTAATTTAAGATATACTGTCAGTCAATAGACAAGGGAGTCCCTGGAAATCTTGCAAAGAAAACAGGATAGGCCACAGAGGTAGGCAAACCTTGTAATTGCATAAGACAAGCTTACACATGTTATCTCTGTAGAGTCAGCTACAGGCAAAAGGGTCGAATATTAATTTTTATGGCCCATCCCAGAGGCATGACAACCCACAAACCTACTCTGCCAAGGCACCGTGCTGACAGCCTGACCCTAACAATGAACTGCACATGTAAAAAACCCAGTTTGAAAGGTACTGAGAAAACAAAAGCTGATGCTTTAAGAGGCACACGCCTGATGGTGTACAGTCCAGAGACGTAGAGCTCAATCCACCATTGAGAAGAACTTACAAAAGTCTGAGGCCCCCAACACCACTCTGGGGAGCAGCTCAACCGTGGGTGAACATTCAACACAAACTCCTCATCCCTCACCTCCCCTTTAAGGACAGTCATATAATTCAGGGACCCCCAGGTGTCTGGAGCTAAGGCTTGGCAAGTGCAATTGTGGGGTCCTAACGCTGTCCTTGGAAACCGAACTAACTGCCTGCGTCATCACCTCCCATGGGAGGGGCTGAGTTTACTGAGCACAGGGTGAGTCATGGCCTGAGTCAGAGGCCTCACCTTTCATGAGTCTAAAGCAATGTGGGGAGGGGAGGGCTCCCTGATCAGAGAGGATGTGGGACTAACAGGACACACTGGGGACTTCTGCATTTCTCATCAGAAGGCAAATCCAAGCCTACCTCCTAAATAACAAATGCCTGTCATCTCCACAGCCCTCAAGAAGGAGCGGGAAGCTTAATGGGGATTGGACAGACCTGCTTATATGTACAGTGACATTTTATAAGGAGAGGGCTTAGAGGCAAAGTGCACTCTGGCTCAGGAGTGAGGGTGGGGCAAGGGCAGGAGTGGGAAGTACAACAGGAACACAGAATGTGAAGAGGATTGTGGGAACAATTCTGTCTGTCAGGAGCTAGACTAATGGCTTCCAGAAATCTTAAGCCCCATTTCTTCATCTATAAAACAAGGGTGGTGGCACCATTTGAGAGCAGGCCCCAACTTTAGCCACAACTTGTACAGTGGGTAAATAATTCTAACGGTAACAAAACTCCCCCAAAGCATTACTGGGTAAAAGGACTAGGGTATGCCTGCTCAATGCCCAAGACAACACCTGGGTCTTGCACCTGGGGCTTCAATGGGTCTTATTTTCATTTCTGAAGAGTGACAAGTGTCAAGCTCCAAGTTAAGGTTCTAAGAAAACAGAGCCAGGCTTGGTGGCGCATGCCTTTAGTCCCAGCACTAGGGAGACAGAGGCAGGCAGATCTCTG
Source organism: Lophiomys imhausi (assembly GCA_907164525.1). Classification (NCBI taxonomy): domain Eukaryota; kingdom Metazoa; phylum Chordata; class Mammalia; order Rodentia; family Muridae; genus Lophiomys; species Lophiomys imhausi. The sequence continues at coordinate 2,843,059 of CAJQZJ010032684.1, forward strand.
TGAGTTCAAAGCCAGCCTGATCTACAAAGTGAGTCCAGGACAGCCAGGGCTACACAGAGTAATCTTGTCTCAAAAACAGAGGGAGGGAGGGAGAGAGGGAGGGAGGGAGGGAGGGAGGAAGGAAGGAAGGAAGGAAAAGACAAACAAAACAGAAAAGCCTGAGTCCAGTTTGTCTTCAGAGGCCTCATGTCTCAGAACCCTCAATGTTTTTCCTGACAGATCCCAAACAGCTTCTGAGAGATCAGCCCTTGAGAACCAGCGGACAAAAAAGAGTTTGTGTGTTCTTCCCAGCTAATAAATGAGCACAGCCTAAAGGAAGCAGGGCGGGGCTGGTGAGTGAGAGAAGCATTTGCTGGACAATCTAAAGATGGCCTTATTGAGGGACAGCTGCTAGTACAACTGGCAATCCCTGAACAAACAGGTACTTTCTCTAGAACTGTGACCCCTGAATGTGTCACTGTCACATTGCACCCTAGCTTAAGCATTCGGTATGCAGCTAAAGGCACTCTCAGCGTCATTTTAAAGCCACAGAGGGCTAGGAAGGCTTAATAGCAAGCAAGATATGAGCAACCAGCTAAGATAGCTAGTTTTTTTTTTTAAACAGTGCAATTTTCTCTCTAACACAATAAAAACTTGCTAAGGCAAAATCTTCTAATTTCTCAAAGGATGCTTGGATCCTCCACAGGAGGGGCCATGTACAGAACGGGTGACTTCAACCAGTACCTTTAACAACTTGGCAGAACACATAGTAAAGTCTGAGACTGAATTCCAACTTGTACCATAAATGTGTTAAGTTTGATTTTACTGCCACTACATTGCGTACAGTAGCAGATAATAGGTAGGTAATTCAACACCCTATGCTGAATTAAGGCTGCTAATACCTTATGATCATTTATCATTTCTAAACATCACAGAACAAGAAGTAGCAGGGTGGGGGAGCTGGGAGATAGCTCAGTGGGTAGGGTGCTTACGGCACAACCATGAGGACCTGAGCCTGGATCGCTGATCACCCTCACTCACATAAAAGCCAGGTGTGAGCTTTCCAGTAACAGCAGCAGGGGCAGGGAGTGGAGACAGAAAGAACCTGCTGGCTGCTAGTATTATTACTGAATACTGAACTCCAGGTTCAGTGAGACCTTGACCCAAAACATTGGGTGGAGAGGGACAGAACACACCTATGTCAACTTCTGTTCTCTACGCACACAGGCACAGATCTGCACATACACAGACACCACACATGCGTGCATCCACACACACACACACACATGAAGTATACAACACTATCAAACTGTGCACTTACAAACAGTTAAGGTGAGAAACTTTTTTGTCGTAAGGTTCATTCTATCATTTTAACTCTAGTACATGGATCATTCTAAAGATGTGGTCATCCTTATTTTCTAGGAATCATAGATGGATATGAGGAATTCAGTCAACTCAAAGAGCCCTAGAAATACCTACTTGAAAATGTATTATTAGATTTGAACCAAAAATCAACAACACGCCTTGTTCTCTCGAGGCTCTCAAACTAAGAATGACCATATCTATCCAGGAGACATTTTCTGAGTACTTCCATACACAAGGGATCTGTCCAGGACAGGCAGGAAGTGTTCTCTTCTGTGCAAACACTCCACACTAGCAGAGGCTGACACCAGTATGAACCTGAGGAATCCGGAGACTCAGCAGAGCAAAGTCTCTGTGAGCTGTGCTCACTCAGAATTCCGCCATTCAGAAAGGGAGAGCTGCTGGTGGGTCTGCACACTCTGTTCTAGGCCACCATGTGGGGACATTTTAAGAATTAAAGATGTTACTCTAAAGGCATGACTATAGAGCCTCAGTCAGTATAATTCTAAAGATTGGCTGGACCATCAGAAGGCAGATACCTGTCTGCCTTGGCAGTGAGTCCGGTAAATGAAGTCTCAGGCACCTGACTTCATTACTACTACCTCCTGCCACTCACTGGCTTCTGGGGGGTCTTAGTCTTCTGTCTTCATAAAAAAGTTAGACTGATCAATGTTTCTCAGCTCATTACATGAAAACACTCAATGATGAAGACAGGTGAACATGTCTGGATGACAGCAAAAAGTAACTGTCAAAATCTGGAAATGTCATAAAAAGCTTCACGTTTTATATCTAAAAATTCACACATCCCATCTTGCACTGTAATGATACAGGCTTTAAAAGATAAAAACCAACCAACCACCATGCCACTTTATTTTCCTTATTTTGTGTCATACCCAGGAGAATGGACGCCAACCTCCTGATTCTTCATATTCATGTAACTTGAAGATACTGTTTCTTTTTTGAATTACTAAAGGCCCATGCCATTTATTTCAATGCAGAGATCGAAAGTGACAGTAGGAGGCTGGGTGTGGTAGTGCACACCTTTAATCCCAGCACTCGGGAGGCAGAGGCAGGCGGCTGTCTGTGAGTTCAAGGCCAACCTGGTCAGAGTAAGTTCCAGGACAGACAGGATTGCACAGAAAAACCATGTCTTGAAAGAAGAAAAGAAAATGATATTAGAACAGAACCAAAGTGATGGTTTGTCCTCATCTTCCACCTCTCTGCCAACTCAGCAAGGTCATTTTAAAAGAACAGTATGACTGCAGTCCCCAAAACCAGGGCAGGGAGGTCTTCAATGTGCTAGGCAGCAATGAGTGTTGGCTAAATTCATTACAAACTGGGCCATGAAGCTCAGGTAGGAAGGCCTGACCTGGCCTGGTTTGGCCACACTGGATTACCAAATTCACTTTCACAACACATGGTACGTGCCTACCACTGTACACCCTGGTACTAACTCAGCTTGAAGGAACCATGCAGAGTGTACAGGCCAGACAGTGCCAGACTGTGGCTGCAGCTATCTCCATTCAGGGGAAGTTCTCGTTAGGCCTCAAATGAGTCTTGAAGGAATTCAGCATAATAAAAGCTGTGGTTCTCTGTAGCTCAAATACAGCATCAGGAAATGAAGACCTGCAAACATGTTTAATGTGTTCCTCTTAAGTCCTACACTCCCCTCACGCATCACCAATGTGATGGATGGTTCTCATCTGCCTGTGAACTCCTCCCGACTCTTGGCTGTAGCTGGCACAGAGCAATATAACCTTTAACCTGATCCCCAAAGCCTCTTTAAGGGAAGCACAAAAAAAAGGCTGCTGTTTATTAGACAGGACAGGCACTGTGTGAAGTGCTCCGGTATTCACAATCCTAGAGGCAAGGTGACTCAAACTACAATTGATTGATGAGGACGAGTCAGCAGATGCCAAGAGAAGGTCAAGGAGCCAAAAGAGTCCCGTGCCCATCAGCCTCTACCAAGTGATCTTACTCTTATCAGTACCCTAATCTGCCTTCTATTGCTATGATAAAGACCACGGCCAAAAGCAACGTGGAGAGCAGGGTGGGTGGTGGTTGCTTTCAGTTTATGGTTGTAGTCCATGATACAGGGCAGGAACTAAACAGAAGCCAAGGAGGAACAATGCTTATTTATTGGCTTGCTCAACATGGCTTGCTCAGCCTACTTTCTTATACAAATCAGGACCATCTGGCCACAGGTAGCACTACCCACAGTGAGCTGGTCGCTCCCTCATCAATCATTAATCAAGAAAATGTTCTTTATGGTCTGATGGAGGCAATTCCTCAACTGATGTATTCTTCCCCAGATAAGTCTAGGATGTATTCTGCCCCAGATAAGTCTAGGCCTACGTCAAGTTGACAAAAACCACTCAACACACCAGGCGAACTCCCCTTTAAGTACTGAGTAGCCACCCAACACACCAGGCAAACTCCCCTGTAAGTACTGAGTAGCCACCCAACATACCAGGCAAACTCCCCTGTAAGTACTGAGTAGCCACCCAACACACCAGGCGAACTCCCCTGTAAGTACTGAGTAGCCACCCAACACACCAGGCAAACTTCCCTGTAAGTACTGAGTAGCCACCCAACACACCAGGCAAACTCCCCTGTAAGCACTGAGTAGCCAGGCCCATGAACTAACTCTGCTGAGAAATCCCAAGCCCTCCACCAAGAACCCTCTCCATGTACCCCGCTCCAGTGTCTTTCACTCCCTTTCTTACAATGAGCCACTGATCCTCCAATAAAAGGCCAATGCCCCAACCACTCAGTGGCCCCTCCTAGCTGACACCACACCTGCAATTTGCCCTCCCTGCACTAATTTTCTTTTTCTTCTGAATCATCTTCAATAAACCTGCTCATTCTAATTTCCTCAAATAAAACAAACAAACAAACAGAAAACCTGATGCCATTTCCCTGGGGCCACTCAAGTCCTGCTGTCCCCAGTCACTCTCTTCAACTCTCAGCCCTGCTCTAGCCAGCCACCATTCAAACCGTCCACCCAACCTTCAGATTCAGTCAACTGTCCCCCAGGAACTGCACGTGCTTATCTAGAAATCTCAAACCCAACGTGTCTAAAGCCAACTCCTGTCCTGACCCTCAAACCCATCCCTCTCACCATCCTCCCTCCCTACACCTTCACACAACCTCACTCTCCCAACTGCTCACAAACCTGGGATACATTCTTTCCTAATACAGTCTCTTACTCACAGGAAACCCTGTTGACTGTACTTGCAACTTACAGCCAGAATCCGACCACTTGTTTGTTTGTTTGTTGCTATGCAGCCCAAGCTGGCTGTAAACTTGCAATCCTCCTGCCTCACTAGGATCACAAGCATGTGCCACCTGCTCAGCTCCAATTGTCTCTGTCTTCACTGCTACTAGCCTGGCCCATACTGTCATCTCTTATGTATTACCACAGACACCTCCTAATTAGCATTATTTCTTCTGATTTTTGTTTCATTTTTGTTGTTTTGAAGCACGGTCTCTCTATGTAGCCCAGGCTCCCCTTGAACTATAGATGCTCCTGCCTCAATCTCCTGACTGCTGGGATTGCAGGCGTATGCAGCCACACCCTGCAGTATCCCCATCTTTAACCTCGCTTTCACCTAGACCATATTCAAGGTAGCACCAGAGATAAACCATTTAAAATCTATGACAGAACGATAAATGGCTTTCTACTTCACAAAAGAACAAACTGATTCCTAAAGCACCAAGAAAGGCTTCCAAGCAGACTAGTGGTCACCTGGCCTCTTCTGAACACGCCAGGCATGTGCCCCTGCCCTTGCTTCTCTCCCCTACCCCCACACTTTTCCTCTGTGGCATCAGCTTCTCGGTGACCTACTGCCAGTCACTCCCTACCCTATCCCCGCTCCTAACCCCTTTCTCCACTTTGTCATTTATTGCCACCTACCAGAAAACACCTATTTATGTTGCCTATTGTTCATCTTCTCCATCAGAGGATACAGAGACTTTTGTCCATTTTATTCATTTGTTGTAGCAAATCCCTCACTAGAACAGTGTCTGAAACACACTAGCTTTGCAGTGACTATCTGTTCAGTGACCCACAGTTACAGGAAAAGCAGCACAGGCTGACTGACATTTATTTCTCCCAAGCATATTCTACAGGCCCAGAGCATATTCCATTCTCATGTTAAAATGAAGATTAGATGAGTTGTATGGCACTTGGCGTAAGGCTGCTTCCCTCAAGAGTAACTATAATCTTCCCATGCACAAGATGATGGACACAGACCTTAGGAGAATTTTGAAAAGCCTAGAGATCCAAAGAGCCCTCTGAGCACCAGGCAAGAAGATTCAACATAGAGTCTTGAAGAAGAATCCACTGAAGAACCTGAGAATCATGTTGAAGCTGAACTCTTACACAAAGATTATGTGCAGGAATAAATACCATTCTCCCCCGAGGCCAGAAATCACAAACTCCGGGTGAAAAATTCAGAAGCACCAGCAGCACTGGCTGCCAAATCAGGGAAGGCTGCAGCAGAGAAGGGAACTGCAGACAAGAAGCCCGCGGGAGGCAAGAAAGAAAAGAAGCCTATGGATGTCAAGAAGCTGAAGAAGCCTCCAGGAAAGAAGGCTGCCCCTACCAAGAAACGAGCAGAGAAAAACCTTCCACAGAAGAAAAGAAGCCTGCTGGATAAACCATTAAAATGTGTTTCACTCCATAGAGCAGATAGAGACAAGCCTATTTGAATAAAAACCTAATAAAAAAAATGAGGATTAAAAATCCCTGTCTTTTAGACTGAATCAGAAAACAAACTAGAATAAACATATATAGACACACACACACACACACACACACACACACACACACACACACACACA
>CAJQZJ010032684.1:2849254-2919533 GCA_907164525.1 Lophiomys imhausi
ACACACACACACACACACACACACACACACACACACACACACACACACACAAACTTAACCTTTTCTTTTTTTGGTTTTTCGAGACGGGGTTTCTCTGCGTAGCCCTGGCTGTCCTGCACTCATTCTGTAGACCAGGCTGGCCTTGAACTTACAGAGATCCACCTTCCTCTGCCTCCCGAGTACTGAGACTAAAGGCGTGCGCCACCACGCCCGGCCACACTTAACCCTATAGCACTTATTTTCTTATCCTGGGGCACTGAAAACTTTCCTCAGGCAGGCTTCTGCTAAGAGTGTGTATGTGTGTGTGTGTGTGTGTGTGTGTGTGAGAGAGAGAGAGAGAGAGAGAGAGAGAGAGAGAGAGTGTGTGTGTGTGTGTGTGTGTGTGTGTGTAAGAGAGAGGCAGAGCGAGTGTGTGTGAGCTGAGTGTGAGTAAGGGAGACGAACCAACACCTCTCCTGCTTCCCCCCCAGGAGCATCCTCTAAGAATAGGATGCCTCTCCAACCCCACAATTCTCTCTCAGCAGCAGTCTAGGCCCTTTCTAAAGACAGTACGAGCATTTGAAGGGGCTTTTCTTTCTAAACAGCCTTATCTCACAGGAATCTGAGATGACCTTACCATGTCCTTGGTATCAGGATGCCTCTCAGGTATCTAAGAGGTGTCCTGCTGACCTTTGGACTATCTATTTCTGGAAACACTTTTGCTCCTGAGCCTCTAGAAGGGCCCAAAGGGCCCAGACCCATCTCTGTATTTCTCATGTACAGCCTTTTTGTCAGCCTGACTGGCACAGTTTAGATCATAAGCGCCCAAAGGCCCAAATCATGTTCTCCTTTCTCATCTTTGGTCTCTTGGTAGTTTTGGGAAACTGTTTCAACACTTTTGTTCTACAGAAACAAGCACCTAATTCCCTATAAGCAGTAGGTTAGGCCTAAGATCTGACAAATATATTAGCAGCAGAGAGGATGAACGGTAGAGCCTTACACCCCCAGATCTACCCCACATTACACACATCTGCCTATAATTCATGTGACTGAGGGCCTATAGTTCACTTTATAACATGAGGACATAGTTAGAGGAACTATAAGGACTGATCTTTATCGAAGACAGTGTGTCCTGAAGAGAAGGGCAAAGTAGGTGCTCCGCTCAGGAGTCCTAAGGTTAGTGACATTCTTCCTCTGGGTCTGAGGTGCTTATCATATCTGCCTGACACTCAGACGCACAGATAATTAACACAATCCAAGGACCAAAGAACAGGCATGTCAGCAACAAGAAACCGTGGTAACCTGGGCATCAGCAAGCAAAGCAGGCAGACTTGGTAAATAGCAATGCCTTGTGCTTCCTTTAGGGTCCATTCTCCATGTCACTAACCTATGTACCCTTCTCAGATGACTTCTAGGATTGTTTTGCCTTTTACTCTCTTAGAAAGTACATTTCTCTCCGTGTTTTTCTTATGCTGCATCTGATCTGTTTGTTTGTTTCTTAAAGTTTTGTAGGACATAAAAATATAGCCACCTGGTTAACAGATCAGTGTGCCAACAGCCGACCTGATCTCCCATCACCTGCCCTGACCTTTAGTGGATTCGGTGCCGCACGACTTTAATGCTATTTATACCTACCCCTGAATGCAGGACACGTTTCTTTCTTTTTAAAAAAAAAATTTTTTTAATGTGCATTGGTGTTTATGCCTGCATGTATGTCTGTGAGAGGGTATCAGATCTTGGAGTTACAGACAGTTGTGAGCTGCCATGTGGGTGCTAGGAATTGGGTCCTCTGGAAGAGTAGTCAGTGCTCTTAACTGCTGAGTCATCTCTCCAGCCCCACCCCCCCCACCCACCCCCGTTTTCTTTCTTAATTATTTTAGAAAGTTTTCTCAGAAAGAAGCAAGTTTTCTCGGCAGTCTTTCTGCCATGTGAAGGTTTAGAAACAATTTTTGTCATCTAGGGATTCAATGATTCAACCAGAGAAACACTAGACCACATCAGGGAGGGTCTGCTCCCATGAAAGCCGATGTCCTATGAACATAATAGCACAGGGTCGCCATGTTGTCTTGCCTTACTTATCTTAAGTCAGACAGTAGCAAATGAACTGCTGGTTATCTCACCCTGCAATTAGGTAGACAGGGACAGTCAGACACCAGGCCTGCCCCAGTCACTCATTCACCACTAGCCCTAAGAGATCACTGTTCACAAATGCCAAATGCCAGGATAACAAACCTCAGGAAATGCTGCTTCCTCACTTTCCCTCGCATCCTTCAACCCTGAGTTGAAAACTATTAGACGCAATTTTTTGCACAAGTTCCTTCTTACCAAACATTAATGATGAATGAAAGACTTTGAAACATAAATGAGCTCTGGCAAGAAAGAATGTAAATGGCTCAGGTCCCCCATCCCAAACAGGGAGGGGGCTTTCACAGTCAGAGATCTGCCAAATCCTCGCCATCAGACAGCTGGCAATCCTTACTAATGAGCCCACCCCTGTTGTTGCCCAATCCACCTTCCAAGGGTGTTGTCTGCAGTCACCTTCATGTCTTCCCACACATCTGCTCACTCGTCTCCTAGGAATACTGGGACCTCACAGGGATTTGCTTTCATGGCATCACAGCTGCAAGATAGCTCTTGTGAGATGAACAGGCCAGTATATGGGGACCGCTGAATGGAAGGAATGGGAAATGAACACACCAATACTAGCCAAAGGATGCACACTCATCCCAGAAGATGTGGAACTAAGGCCAACTCTACCTGACTTGCCATGCTCACCTCTCACAACCTGGCTTTCCATGTTTATTTAATAAGCACAAAGTGTTACCTCTGGCCAGAACTAGTCTAAGGTGCCCAAGATTAACCTTGCTGTTACAGAAGAGAAATGAAGACAGAGGTAAAAAATCCTATATAAGGTCACTGATAGCAAAGGACAGAACAGGATATGATTCTGCTCGCCTGAGGCTCTGTTCTTTCTTACTACCTTCAAATAAAGAGGGAAAGCTCTCTAGCTCAAACCCAGAGATCTGTGACAGCAGAATCTAGAGTCACCCGTAGAGAAACTGATGCCACTGATTTGGGTCCATCCCAGGAGACTGCGAAGAGCCAGTATGGAAGAGCCTCTAGGAGTTACCCTGACGACCAGACGTTTAAGAACCACTAAGTTCCTTCCAGATTTAAAGTTATTTGGTTCTAGGGTTGTGCCCAAACCCAAGGGGAAGATATGGGGACCAGGGCTGGCCACATACCCCATTCTCAGAGCACACAGTCCTCGCCATTCATCTCAGAGCCTGAAGGCACTGTCAACCAATCCTAAGACTTCCATTCTGTGACTCTTGGGCCCCCTAAAAGGATTAAGCAGGTAGTTAGCAGTGCAGCTAAGAGTTAAACATAACCAAGACCACTTTACTATCCTCACTACCAATTCCCAAGTGTCCCCGCTTGCATTCTCACTTGGTCCCCCATTGCTTTTCAGGAGTTTGATTCTAGCTGGGTGTCTCTGGCTAGACTCATACAACCAGGCAACTTGGCAAAATCCTGTGCACCCACTGCATACAGCTCAGGGCAGCTTGTCTTTGGAGGTTAAGTTCTAAAGGCCTGCAAAAGACAAATGTAACTTCAAAAAAAAAATCACTTACAAAAATCCCTTAGCTGGAACCTGGTCACTGAATTGGAAAACCAACAGCTTACATGTCTATTTGCATTACGCCTGTAGCTTCCCTTTCTCTGGGGTCTGCAGACTCTGCTGAGCAAGGAATAGCAAAACAGACTGCTCCCTCTCTCTACCTTTAGTGGGAAGAGTTGACTTCACAAGTTAAACTGAGTAGATGATTTGACCCCTTTATATCTGGAAGGCATAGCTAGGTGCTCTCTGGCAAAGAGGGGCCTAAGGTCTCTGCCCTCACAGAACCTATAACCCAGTTAGAGATTACATCATCCCCTGAAGATGAATAAAATTTAAACCACAGATTGCCAGACATGTGCTGCCCACATTCAAGGGATGAAGAAATTGCTCTAGGGCAAGATAGTTCTTGGGACTGGCTTTTTTTTTAATGACTCAGCACAAATCATTATTTTGTGCATGACTGGTAAGCAAATAATATTATTTGATGTTTTAGCCCCACTGTTCTTAATTAAAATGCAGAATGCATTGCCACAATGGTCACATCAATATATTAATTCAAGTCCTTAGGTCCACACACCATAAAAGTCCAGTACTTCCCAACTGTAAAACTTAAAACAGTAATATATTGTTCCTAATATTTCCTCTAAGTCTCCTTGCATACTGTGGTTTCTTCTCTCTACTCTTAGGAGTCAAGGTGACACAGCAGTTCTTAGAAGATGGCCCTGAGCCACAAAGCACTCTATTGGAGGGAATGCAAGGAAGCTAATGCTGGGTGGACATCCTCTGACCCCTGGATAGAGATAGTCACATCATCTGGCTATCAGAAGAAGCTTGATCCACAGCCAATTGGAATAAAGGTAAAAAAGGAAGAGAGTCTATGTACTGATACTTAAATAGATAACCCTGACCTATATGGGAAGCAGTTCAATGAATCAACACACTATAATACATTTCCAGAACTCAGCAGCTTGCCATTTTCTCCACATCTGAAGGACATTTCTGATGTTTCCTCTTATGAATAGCATAAACATGAGCCATAAATACCACCTTCAAATTCAGATTTTGATTAAGATTCTGCTTAAGTAGCTATAAGACTTTGGGCAAGACACTTCATGATCTTCAGCTTCTGTTTCTCCATCTATAAAGGGGACAAACAGACCAGATGATCTCTAGTTACATCTCATGATCGAGTAAAACCAACACCAAAAGAGAACAGAAGGAACAACAGGCCTGGGAAGCTTATAGAGAATAGTGAACGACCAAAAGAACAACCCAAAATATGAAGATTAGGTATGCAGTACACCTCTCTTCCCAGGTTGTCTTGTGGTCATACACAGATTTATACGTCCCCAGAAGGGCTGAGTGAGTCACAGGATGGACTTACCCATAGTCATCACATCAGATGTACCTTCCACCTCCAGTGATGACTCAGCCTCACCTACCAAGGAGACGGAAGATTAAGCTTCTCATGCCCAACCCCAGCCACTCAGCTGCCTACCTAATAATCTCTGGGAGTCTAACATAATTTATCTCCTGGAAACATGGATGAAGTTTAAAGTACCTAATCCAATGTGACAGTCCTCAAAGCTTCAGCAATATCCAATGTGCTTTGGGCTCTCAGACAGTATTATTCCCTACTAAGATCTTAACTAAAGGTGTTACTGAATATATAGATGGCACTATAGAAAGCTTAAATTAGAAACAAACAAACAAAAATCTTATGGTAGGTTTTCTGTGGCTGTGCATTTATCTGATATTCCCACATATCTTCTGCCTCAAAGTCATCCCCGTTCAGGAAATTTGCTTCTGCAATGAATGTAAGGCTGAGTAAAGTTAAATTTACTCAGTTCATAAATGTGACTGAGAATTTAGGATATTAATGTAAAACAAGAGCCTTCGGTAATGTTTACAACACCTGTATAGTACTGGGCACCTAACATGGTAGGCCCAAAGTTACTACTTTTAAATGCATCACCATTTTCCATTTAGCCAGCAGATGTCCATGCTGGTCACACACTGAGCAGTGTGCTGGTTCATTTAAATCTTCACAACAACCCCATTAAGCAGAAACATCTCCACTCCACAGGTGAGGAAACCTCACCTGAAAGCAAATGAATAGCAGCTTACATGGCCAAGAGACCTAATTCAGTTTCCAACCCCTTCCCCTCACCCAGGCCCCAGAGATGTCCCCGCAGAGTTTGGAAACTGGACCCAGAGTCCCATCAGCCTCCCTGGCTCTGCCACTTAATGCCCACATCCTTCTCTGTAAAAGGAAGCAATGGGTACGATATGGTCTGTGTGCCGACTCTCCTGAGAGGATCAATGTTGCTCTTGAACCTGGGATACTTCATGACAGGGTGTGATGAGCCCACAGCCTCCTAGGATGCAGTTTCTGCCTCTGGGTTCTAAGATGAGGCACAGTACCCCTTACATTGGGTCTCCACTCATCTGAGGGTCTGACCAGCTACTCCCCTCCATCAGCCTCATGGCTGTGGTCCTCAACCTTCCTAATGCTGCCACCCTTTAATAGGGTTTCTCGTGTTGTGGTGATGCACACCATAAAACTGTTTCATTGCTACTTCTAATTTTGCTGTTATGAATTATAATATAAATATCTGATATGCAACCCCTTTGAAAGGGTTGTTCAAGCCCCATCTCCCCCTGTTGGAACCCACAGGTTGAGAAACACTGCTTTATGGAGTTTTTTTTTTTTTTTTTTTTTTTTTTAGGCACCAAGTGTCAGGGTAACATGTAGCAGCTGTAATAGCAAAAGAAGCCCAGCAGTAGTGACAAGTTTTAGCAGGCCCAAGGCTGCTTGCCTTAATGACAACAGAGATTCCTGGCTAAAGGTACAATTTGAAATCTCCATCCCAAGGACATTTCTTGCCCCAGTTATTCCCCATTATAATGTATGCTTGGACATGTCTGTCCAGGAAGCCAGTCTCTGTGGCCTCTGATACAGAGAGATGCCAGGGGGAAGAAATACTTTCCCTCTTGTTGGCCCACAATCACTTCTTTTTTTTTTTTTATAAAGATTTATTTTATTTATTTTATGCATATGTGTGCTCTATCTGCATGTACACCTGCATTCCAAAAGAGGGCACCAGATCACATTGTGGATGGTTGTGAGCCACCATGTGGTTGCTGGGAATTGAACTCAGGACCTTTGGAAGAGCACTAGGCAGTGTTCTTAACCGCTGAGCCATCTCTCCAGCCCCCCCACAATCACTTCTATATGAACAAGTTCAAATCCTCCATGTGAGTAAATCTGTGTCTGTCCCACAGTGTTTTGAGACATGAAATGTCATCCACTGAGTTGACAAAAACCCACTTTCATTTCAGATTTATAGCTTACCAACAATAAATTTCGAGAGAAAGCAGAGGCTGGCCTGCAGACTCAGACCTCCTCCCCGCCTGAGGTGACCCCTATCTCTGCTTTACCCAGCAGCTGTTATCAGAAAAATCTACCCTTAAGATTCTAAAGTGCACAATATACACAAAATCCAAAGTTGTTAAATAGCTGAAATCGGGGTTTTCTCCAGCTTAGAATCTTACTGGCCTCTCCTTTCCTCTTGGCTGCACTCTGTTCTCTCCGGTCTATTGGTCCTGGAAGGACCTGTGTTCAACTCAACGCCTGGGTAGGGAGGAGGACCTTTTGTTGTCAGAATGAGCTTCCTTGGGGAGCATGGATCAAGAATGCGGCCCCACTGCGACTGAGGCGACTAAGCTCCAGAAAAATCTTCCCCAATCAAAAGAACTGGGTCATGTGGGCGCCAACACTGCTCAAAGGGAGAGCCGGTCGCTTTCTCCTGGTAGAAGCGCTAGTGGGAATGACTGTCACTTCCGAACATTCTTTTTACGTCCCAGCTCAGTTGAGGCACTTTGCTCCAACTCCTCGGTGGGGTCCACCTACCCAGCACTGGGGCCCAAGGATCTCTGGGTGTTGCGGAGCCATCAGAGAGCTGGGAGGGGGAGCTAGCACACCACTGGAAGAAGTCTGTTTTCACAGCTGATCTGGTCCTGAGGAACAGGTGCTTTCTAAAAAGCATGTGAAAGTAACTCCTGCAGGAGAGCCCACCCTGCAGGGAAAATCTTACAGGACAGTCAAAAGCGGCTTCCCAACTTCCGCGGGTCGCGCGAGTCAGAGAGGGGGACAGGACGGTCGGAGAGTTTGAGAAAGGCCTGGATCTCCCCAGAAGACTTCCCGCAACCCTACGTCCCACCACTGCCCCAGGCGCACACGTGAGGCTCAGCAAAGTGCCACCTGCCCGGGCCCCTGCAAAATAAGCCCAGAGAGGAGAACCGCCGAAGGCACTTTGGGGGAGGAAGGGGAAGTCAAGTCTCCCGGGGCCGGGCCTGGGGTCTACCCCATTGACTCTCCTCGCTCCTAGGAGGCGCCGAACGCAAGGCACGGCGAGCCGGGTCTCGCAAGTTTTGGGCCTGAGAAGTGCGAGCGGGCAGGGCTGGGCAGGGCAGGGCAGGGCAGAGCAGAGCTGAGCCGGGCAGGGAGGGCAAGGCTGGCCCGCGGATGGGCTCTGGGCACGCGGGATGGGCGGCAGCGGGGCGCGCCCTCGCTCCCCGTGGCCCGTGGCCCCGCGCGGCGTCCGGGTGGGGATGGGGAAGAGTCGGGAGAACTCACAGCCGCTTGTCCTCCGGCTGCAGCTGCCAGTGCATGGCGAGCGAGAAGCCGAAGAGGCTCCCGGGATCCCCCGACTTCCGGATCACGTTGTCCTCGCGGGTGTCCAGGTTGAAGGCTGCGCCCGGCGGGGCCAGGAGGCCCGCGGACAGGTAGAGCAGGCACAGCTGGCCCGTGACCGCCATGGGCGCGCGCGGCGGGAGGGACGACAGGAGCTGCTGCGGCCGCCGCGCGCGTGGGCTCGGGGCCGGGGCCGGGCTGCCTGGCGCGCCGCTGCGGCCACTTCGCCTGGATCTCCCCTGCGCTGCGCGCGCGGCCCCACCCCCGGCCGGCTTGCGCTCTCGGTCGGGCCGCTCCCCCACGTTCGGAGCCAGCAGCCGCTCAATGAGGCCGTTGTTCTCTGGAGACTCTCAGGCGTTTTATCAAGTAGCGGAGGCGCCCGCCCCGCCCCGCCCCGCCCCGCCCCTCCCGAGGCCCCGCCCGCCCTCCACGGGCACCTCGTCCCCTCCGGCCCCGCCCCGCCAGCCGCGCACCCTCCGCAGCCCTCGCACCGTCGGACCACCTGCCCGGAAGCGCCCCGGAGCCAATTGCTAGTCACTCTTACCTGTCACCAAAGTGCGGGCCGCCGAGTCCTAAGCCGGCAGTTCTCCGATCTGTGCGGACTGATGTGCAAAAAAACGTACTTGGGTCATCCGTTCTCCAGGGGTTCAAGACGAGCCTAACCGTGGCCGGCTCTTGGGGTTGGATTGACCCTGCATACTTGCTGGCTCTCCGGGGACCCAAGCGTCGAAAACGCTACACTAGCACACAGTTCGACGGTGCTGTACTACTACTTAAAAACACAGTCTGTTTCATTCAATACTAGGAAGTGGGTTTCTCTTTGCAGATGAGAAAAAAAAGTGGAAGAACCCCTACATAGGGAATGCTGAGTTCTTCGATGTGGGCCCCCTGGAGTTCGGCTATTGTTCCCCTCCTTTTTTTTTTTTTTTTTTTTGCCCAAATTTCCTGGCCTAATTAGAACTGCCTAGATAGAGACTAGAGGTCGGTGTGAGTAGCTTGAAGGCTTGTGCCTCCGGGCATAGGGTGGGGCTTCCAGAAAGGTGTTGGCTTTTGAGGTTTTCCTTTCTTTAGGATAGAAAAACTCAGAACTTGGCTGAGAACAAAATAATGTGTATTTTAGTGCCCCGTTTTTATTACCCTCTGACATTTAGCATATTTTCCCACAAGCAAGAGAATATATATAAACAACCCAATTATTAGAAAATATTGTTTTCTCCAGGAAATTTGGTTGTTGCAGATGTTTCAGATTACATTGTTATTAGGTAACCCTTCTGTCAGATCTTGATGTATGTCAATAAAGAAGCAATATATTACTATAGCAAAAAACATTAACTTTTTGATATATTTTAATATAATCAGTTTTCTTCTTTAAAAACATGTATGTTATGCATGGGGTCTTGGTTTTCAGTAATTTACTGGAGGAGCTTTATTCTCTGTCTCCTATTGCTTTAATAAAATATTCTGATCAAGAGCAACTTGAGGAGGAAAGGGTTTAGTTTATTTTACATTTCCAGGTAATAGTCCATCACAGAGGGACCTCAGGACAGGAACCTGGAGCAGAGATCATGGATAAAAGCTGCTTACTGGTGTGCTCCCTCTGGCTGTTGTGAGCCAGCTCTCTTGTAGAAGCCAGGACCAACTGCCCAGGGCCGGGTAACACCCACAGTGGGCTCAATGCTCCTGAAGCAGGATAGGCAGCCTTTCCTTGGAGCCTAACATCCATCCGTTGCAAATGGAAGCAGGGTCCAGTCCCAAGGGAGACCCGGAGCACCCTTCTACATCTGTACCAAGAGAACGGCCAGGGGCTGCTCAGAAAAGCTGTGTGGACATTCATGGTGTCTTCACAGGTGGCAGCAGCTGCCACAGAGTCCCGGCAGCAGATGCGTCACTTCCCTACCAATCAATAATTTCCGCCAAGTGGAGCCCACGGTGGGCTAAATGCAGATGATGTAACGGATCTAAATGTAGATGCTCTTAAAGATCACCCAGTTTGAACAAACACGTCTGGAGGACGTTGAATAACTGTTGGAACTGACCATCTAGTAAAGTAGGAAATATCAGCAGTGTGGTTTTTAATGTGTGTCAATCTCAAGCTTTCTCTTCTTTCATGTTCCAGAGACAGACAGGGTCCAGTTGGTGATGGTTGAACATAATCAATCTCACTGCAAGGTAGTTCTCAGCCAGGAGCCAGTGATGTTAGCTGCCACATTGCTGAAATATTTCTGAAGTGGTTAGAAAAGCTGTTGCCCTGAACTCCCCAGGCCCAGCAGCCCCTCCCTGCACATGCTTCTAGGACCCATCAGTTTCCATTCAGCTTCAGGCCCTGCTGCTGCTGCTCCCTCTGCTCAAGCTGCTCTGAACATCTCTTCTCGTTCTAAGATCTAATTCCAGTCTATGAAGCATTCTTCACTTTCTTCCTTAGACGTATCTGGCAAGTGACATGTGAATATAATCGTTACCTTCTTGATTTCAAAACGGTGATTCTCCTCAAGTTGGCATTTAAACTACATGAAGCTTAAATATCGCAAGTGAATAGTGCTATGAAATCGAAGTGTACTTGTAGAGATGGAGCACAGTATGCGGGAGGATGAGAGACTTGCTCTGGAATACGCCTGAATTGGGCGGGAAAGCTATCAGCCGTGTCTGTCTTCCACCTGCTTCCTGCATAGGAAGCCAACCAAACGTGCCCGGTGTTGAGTCAGACTCTCAGACTCCAAAGAGAATCTCTTCGAAGGTTGTCAGTTGCTTCCTATGGAAATCACAAGGCTGGCCTTGGAACTCCATAGATCGTTGATGACCTTGAACGCCTCATCTTCTTGACTCCACCTCCAAGTGCTTCAGTTACAGGTGTGTCTGTGTCTTCATTTCCAGTCTTTCTTTCTTTTTCAAGATACGATTTCCCTGTGTCGCCTTGGCTGTCCTAGAACTCCGCCTATAGACCAGGCTGGCCTCAAACTCAAGAGATCCTGCCTCGCCTCCCAAGTGCTGGGATTAAAGTCATGTCTTACCACCACCTGACTTATTCCCTTTTTTTTTTTTTTAGTCAGTGTGAGACTCAGTTATTATTTCCATCCCAAGACTGAGTTGGATGTTTTGCAGAAGTGCATTATAAAGTGGAGGCTAAAAGGTTGTTCTGTACCCAATAAGGATATTACAATCTCTGAGGTCGAAGGAATGAAAGTAACCGAACCCTTAAAAATTACCAGGTAAAAACAGAGGGAGGGAAGCACACAGTTTTAGTGGGGAAATGCTGAGACAGGAAGGCCTGTCACTGATTGTTAATTTATGTAGGAGTAGGAGTGCCCAGCTCACTGTGATATTACCATCCCCTATGTAGGTAACCCTGAGCTATATATATAAGAGAGCTGGCTGAAAGAAAGAGACAGAGACCGAAAGGCATAGTGTGGGAGGGATCTCTTATGTATTGTATGGGTGGAGCAGCTGTCAATGAAAACCTGTGGCCTATCGGAAAAGTTAGATAGGAGGAGGTGGGACGTCTGGTAGACAGAATGGATTCTGGGAGAATGTGAGGCACGGTGGATTTGCCCAAGAAGATGTGAGGAGGAGAGAGGCATGATACCTGAACACAGGTAACCAGTCACGTAGCAGCTCTTGCATGAGGACAAATGGGTTACCTTAAGTTATTAGCTAGTCAGAGAATGAGCCTAACTGTGTGGCCTAGGTATTGGTAAAGATATTTTGAGTCTCACTGAGTCTTTATTCCAGGAGCTTGGGGTCGGGAGGAAAACTGCCCTCATACTACAAGATAGATAGGAGCTGGGGCGGGGGAGTAAGAATTCAAATATGGTGATAAAGACATACTAACCATTCAGGTCAGTGTGTGTGTGTGTGTGTGTGTGTGTGTGTGTACATGTCTACAGAAAACATGCACATTGCAAGAAGGGGCTCTGTAAATTTAGTTACCTGGAAAAACTACTTTGTTTAAATAAAGGCTCAGGAGGATTCCTGTGAATTGGAGGCCCCTCCTCACCTCTAATAAGGCTTAGAAAACAAAAAGAAATATGAGCATCTAATTATAATATCTCAGAATACAAAATGAAAATCTTCACTGGAAAGGCAGCGACTGCAGGAGTAGAGATGTTCACTCACACAAGAGTTTCAGAATTATTAGTTTTACGGTATCTTAGTTTTACCCGTATACTTGCCAAATAAAAATTTTATTTAATATCTCACAGTTAGTAGGGGAATTTTCAAGTATTTTTAAAGTACTGGTCACCCATAGAGAAGGATGGAGAATCTGCGTGTAACCAGTGCAGTTTCTGCCTCCTGGGACAGGACTCACTTTGCTGTTGGAGAATGGTCTACTTGCTGCTTTTATGCAGCACAGAAACCCTTGAATTTCCATGAAGCATTTTAACCCAGGCTTACATTTCCTGGGAGCCCTTCAAAGAGAGGTCGTGTGTCAAAGGTTAACACAGCCCGTGGGGCCTTGTCCCTGCCTTACATCCTGCCTTCGCCTTACACTAACCGTGTGGCCGCGTCACCTCTTCATTTTCCCAGCTGTGCAGTGGCAATGACCTGTCTCCCAGTTGCCTTGCTACAGAAGGGATCAACAGCGTTGATGAGACACAATATGTCCTTAAGGTTGTACTAGAGCCAGCCTTTGACGGTCAGGCTCGGGCTTTCCCATGTGACAGCTTTTGGGAACTAGGTATTCTGACTCACATTATAGCTTTGTGAATGAAAAATAAGACGCTGAACAGTTCCAAATGAGGCTGTCCTCCATGACAGATGTCTGTGAAAAAGACAGTTTTCCCATGATGCATTTTTTCCTCTTTATGTAAGTATTAGGAAGTTTTTCCTTCCATATTGAATTGCAATACTTTTTTTAAAAATTTGTTTTATTTGATCTAAATCGCAGCGTATCTTACTGGGGCAAACATCTCTTTGGTTGAAGTCAGAAGAATCCCACTGCCAGCTGTCCCTTATTTTAACACCCAGATCTATTTTAAAGTAAATTGCATTTGAATGTTTCTAATTCACTTACAATGAGGTCATTAAAATGTTGTAGACTGCAGAGTATTTCATGGTGCCATTTTAGGGAGAGATTTTTTTTTTCCCAGAGAATTTTTCTAAGCCCGGAAGCCACATTTTGCCAGCCAGAAACAAATTTAAACCTTAAGTGAATCACGCTCAACCTAACAGTGAGTTCCCAACTCTGAGATGAGAGCTCTACATGGCAAACTTGGTTCCCAGGCTAGACATTATTAGAAAGAAACAAGGAGCCATATGTACCTCATGTCACACATGATACGGTCTTGAAAAAGCTAAGAATGAGTTATTTTAAAAATTAATTCATTGAGGGGAAAAATTACTTGCTATGTTAGTCAGTTTCTTGTCTCCATGACAAACCGAGCAAACAGCTTGAGGAAGAATTTATCTTGATTCTCCATCTAGAGCCTTGAGTCTGAGATCTGTCGACATCATTGTTTCTGGGCTCTGCTGAGACAGAGGATCACCTCAGAAGCGTGTGGAAAGCAGAGATTTTGACTTTCTGGCTACCTGGAACTGGGACAGAGAAGGGGCCAAAACAAGATGGGGCCCCAAGGACAAGTCTGAAGTGACCCATTTCTTTGAGTAGGCCTTCCCATGATTGGATTCCATCACCTCCAGATACCTCCATCAAAGTATAAATCCAGCAGTGGGTTAAGTCAGGGCCTCAGGACCCCTTCACCACTCACTGGTTGAACTAGTTGGGGAACAAGCCTTTGAACAGGTGGGCTTCAGAGTTGGGGTCAGATCCAAAGCAAAACTTGATTTCTACAAAACTGTGCTCTGTGAAAAAGAAAAAAAAAAAAGAAGAAGTAAAACACAGGTTGGTGGTGAATTGAGTCTTAAACCAGCAATCTCTGTGTGTGTGCTCAGGGAAGATAGCTGAGCTTCACCTACTGCTCCTCTCAGAGCCTGGAACAATTAACCTTTCTTTTCTTCTTCTTTTTTTATGATTTATTTTTATTTTATGTGCATTGATGTCTTGCCTGCATGTATCCCTGTGTGAGGATGCCAGGTCTCTTGGAACTGTAGTTACAGACAGGAGTGAGCTGCCATGTGGGTGCTGGGAATTGAACCTGGGTCCTATGGAAGAGCAGTTACTGCTCTTAACCACTGAGCCATTTCTCCAGCCCCAGTTTTCTTTCGAGAAACTGTTGTGTTTTACTTTATATTTATTTACATGTGTGTATGTGCATCACATGTGTGGAGGTAGCTGTGGAGTCCAGAGAGAGATCTCCTGGAACTAGAATTACAGGTGGCTGTGAGCCACTTGATATGGGTGCTAAGACCTAAACCCTGGTCTTCTTCAAGAGCAGGAAGAGCTCTTAACCCCCGCCTTATCCCCCCACCTCCCTAAGACTCAGGATTCTAATCTGTAAAATGTTCACAGTTCTTACCTCACCAGATTGTGAGAGAATTGAATGAGATTATGCATTGAAGATGCGTAGCCCAATATCCACTCTAATCCTCGCTGAATAAAAGCAGTAGCTGTGAAAAGGAAGGAACAGGAAACATCCTAGAAAAGACAGTCAGATATTTCAGGCTTCAGGTGTTGAACGTGAAGAATATAGAAATGAGATCAGCTTAGACCCACATTTACTTTCTCTAAATGGTCAGTAGGAACCATTCGTTGTGGTGAGAGCTTGCAAATCGACCCTGTCAAATCATAGTTCCTCAGTGCCTGGGGTTGAGTAGCAACAAGATTGTGTTTCTCTTTGGCTCTGGACAGTTTCCATCTTGGCAGTGTTTGGAGAAGCAACAAGGCACACTGAACTTGGCATCATAGCTGCAGAAGAGACAAACAGCTCAGGGACCAGCTGCCTGGGAGGCCTGGTGGGAAAAAGAGGTGAAAGCAGAAGGACTTTTCCAAGTACCTCCCAAATCTGCCTCTTTTCACAATGTATTTGGTTAAGGAAAGAGTTTATGCGATGCTTTGTTCGCTGCCAAATGAAAAAGCATCACTATTTTTTTTTTTGCAGGTTTGTTAATAGCACATACTCTGCATATATCGAAGAAGCTTATGCCACTAAAAGAACATGCCATTGGGCAGAGGAACCAGGCCCTTATACTTAAACATTTGTTCAAAATCTTTGAATCTGAAGCTTGGCCTAATGACACAGGCCTCAAGTGGCAGCAGCCATGTGGTGGAGACAGGAGGAACGGAGTTCAAGGCTGCCCTCAGTACATAGGGTGAGGCCACTCGGGCTACAAGAGGCTCTTTCCCAAAAACAAAAATTAAAAAAAAAAAAATTGAGGCCGGCATGGCAGTGCACACTGTTAACTCCAGCACTTAGAAGGCAGAGGCAGGTGGATCTCTGTGAGTTCAGGGCCAGCCTGGTCTACAAAGCGAGTCCAGGACAGCCAGAGCTTGGTATACAGAGAAACCTTGTCCCCCCAAAAAGCAAAATAACAACAGTAAAAAATTGAATCTGGAAAGCCAGCTACTTGCTTGTGAGTAATTAAGCAATTGTTAGATATTTAAAGAATACAAGCACATTAACGAAACATTCAAAGACAACTCAATGGATTCTGCAGTTTGGACTACAAAGAACAAATAACAAAGAAAAGAGGGAAGAATGTAGAAAGTTGAACCGCTGACTAGCTAAGCAAGTCCCTGTAACAATGGCTTTGCTGTCCTAGACCACATGACCAAAAGCAAAGAGCCAAACATTTCTATATTAGACGATGTATTTCTGGACATTCCCTGGTGACAACTTGGCTCATTTGTGCTTATACCACATTTTAGTTTCAAAAATCTGTGGAAGTCAGGGGTGTGTGGTGGTATATGCCTGTAATCCTAGCCCTTAGAAAGAAGAGGCAGGGGGATCAGGAATTCAGGTTCATCCTTGGCTCTATAACATGGTAACCTGGACTATGTGAGGCGGTCTCAAAAGCAAAACAAGGAACAAAAATCTATAGAAACCCTGCAGTTGGTACATCCCCTCAAGGCAGAAGCCATTGTCCTCAGTCTATGTCTACAGACATTGGAACTGGAACTTTTGTTAAGAGAGGCTGCCTGTATCTGACCAAATTAAGAGCCAGGATTTCCTGACTTCTGATTTCGTAATCTAGACCACTCCCTCAGGCCCCTCTTCAAGCCTTGGCAGACAAACAGTCCACTGAGACCCTATTTCCTGCATCCAAACAAGGAATTGTACCAGCTTCCCAAGTGTGATCTTGATCCAGTGTGTTTTCTGACAGGAAAAAAAAGCCACCAGCAATGTGTTCAAATTGGATGTTTGTATATAAATACATGCTCCTCCACCTATCCTGCTCAGAGAAGGCCATATGCTTAGGAAGCCCATGCAGGATGTGCACCATCCTAGAACCAGAGGAAACTTTTTCAGCCTGGGGCAATCCTAGGAAAGAGAGCCTCCAGCCCACTTTTCCAGAAATTTACCTTCCTCAACTAACCACCCCGCCCCGGTTGCTGTCGGTTGCAGAAACCATTGGATAAATGACTCATCTGTTGAAATGGGGGTAAAGTACTGGAGGCAGAGACAGTAACCCCTTTGAGTTTGAAGGGCTTTTAGAATTTCCTTATTTACACTCTGTAAGTAACCAGAACACCATGTATTTCTCCAAGTTTTTTTGTAAGCGGCTGGCTACAGTAAGCTAAGGATAGCTCTTGCGGTTATAACCACTTTCTATCTGGGTTTGCTTTGTTCAGTGTTTCGAGACAGGGTCTCGCCCTGTAACCCAGGTTGCCCTCAATCTTATGACCTTCCTGAACCTTCCCGGTGCTCAGATTACAGGACTGTAGTACTGTTGTCACCATGCCAAGCTCCATTTATATGTTTTAAATAATTAAAATTCAGGAAACAGTGTTATGTATTATTTTATAAGTATATTCCAAAATTCAAGTAGTTTCAATTTACTATACACATATGTATTTGGGTGTGTGTGTTCCAGTTATTTTCCACCTAGGATAAAAATTCTAACATGGAGCTGGGCAATGGTGACATGCCTTTAATCACAGCACTTGAGAGGTAAAAACAGGTAGATCTCTGTGAGTTTGAGGCCAGCCTGGTCTACAAAGAAAGTTCCAGGACAGCCAGGGTTACACAGAGAAACCCTGTCTTGAAAAACAAAACAAAACAAAAATGCAAAGAGAAAGGTCCACAATAAGTTCTGTCGTCTATCTGTCTGTCTGTCTAACCATCCGTACTCTCCATTCTTACACAGGTCATCATTGACCTCAATACCTCTCTTATTGAGTGGTGTGACTTATCTATTTATGTGGGTTCATCCTATAAAAATGTCAGTTTCTTGGGACTAGGGATCACATAAGTCTTTTTTGTATCCACTGTGCCAAACACTGCGCTAGAACATAAAAATTACATCTCAGAATGAGTGACGGGCAAGATGGCTCAACTTGTAAAAGTGCTTGGTATAAAAGCCTGAGGACCTGAGTTTTTGGTCCCTGGAACCCAGGCAACGATAGAAGGAAAGAACTGTCTCCCCAAAGTTGTCTTCTGGCTTCACACACACTCTGTGGCAGGACATATTCATATAATAACAAACAAGACTTTAAAAAAAAATGAGTGACTTTGGTACTTAAGAGTTTTCACCAGTCATTTTTAATGCTAAGACTTCTTCGAAGTTGGTGGTGAGTTGTTGTCTGTTTTAGGAAATGCATCACCATTGTGTTATATGCTTAAAATGGAACACAACCAACAGCACACTGTATCCAAAGGGCATAGCATCCCTCCCAGGTTAGTAATCCCCAAAGAAGTGGAAAGCCCCTGCATGAAGTCAGCCAATTAGGTAGGCACCGTTAGGGACTCCGTTCTCTGAAGCTATCATCCAGCCAGGAATTCAAAGATACCTAGGAAAAAGTGGAAGCAATCCTCATCTGGACTGGAAATTCTCAGCACAGAGTTTGGAGAATTTGAATGAAGAATAGAAAAAGTGAGGGTACCAGGTCTTCAAATCCAGAAGTCTCTTGAACCAAGGAACAGGATCTTGGGAAGGTCTAAAACTGCAAGTTAGTTATCAATTGTATTTATTAATAAGTATAAACTATAGGATTAGGCCAGCAGAGCAGCTAGTGGTCTGGTGGGTAGCCAGCAGGCCTGGCCCATCTTAAGTGGCAGCCTGACTTGTCCTGGGGAAAAAAACCCTGGACCAAGGGTGGCCTTCACCACCTGCAACCTAAACTCTGTTAACTAATATTCATTAATAATGATAAGTTGTTATATTAGGTCAACAGAGCAATTGACAGCCTGGCAGGAGATTGGCAGGCCTGACTTGCCTTAGAAGCCTATAGGCCTGGTGGGACAGCTGCTGGATATTTATTAATAACTATAAACTGTTATATTAGACCAGCAGAATTGATAGCAGCATGCAGGGACAGCTACTATGGCTTGGTGGGAGGCTGATGGCCCTGGATTGCTTTGACTGCTGGCCTATTAGCCACCACAGTCCTTTCCCCAAAATTAAATACACCAAGACCTTTTAATGTTTCAACACTTAACCCTTAGCTGGGCAGACTCTCAACTTGCTAATCTAAATTAACCTAGACCACTTAACCCCAAACAGCCATGTGGCCTGTTATTACCTTCCAGAGCTCTCAAACATGTCTGTCTGCTTCCGTACGTATCTCCTGGTGGAAAAAGAGATTCCTCTGTGTAAAACGCAGGGTTCCTGTTTCCATCTCAGGAAGTCCCACCTTCCTGTACTCTTTCTGCACAGCTAATTGGCCATCAGTGACTTTTATTAACCAATCAGAGAATGCCTCAGAAGGGGTGGTAACCAGATCTCAGAGTGAAATCAGCCCTTCAGAACCAATGTATTAGACCTTCCCCTAACAAGGGTCAGTGTTTCAATTTTGAGTCTTCTGTCCCAGCGTGTTCACCTCCAGTCCTAATCTTGTTCTTTCCTCATCACCGAAAGAGAACACATGGAGACACAGTGCAGGAAGAAAATGGTTCAAATGGTGGGCCCCCTAGACATCTCTTACTGATCACCCTACCCAAGAATAAACAACCGAGCCTGTCTCTGCACCCTGCCCAGTCCCCATCACAACCCACGTAGGCCTAAATGGAAGGAAGCTTGGGAAGCATCCCTGGGAGAAGACATGCTGTGAGAATCAGAGCAATGTGGCTGAGGTCTGTGAACTTGTAGAACATTGTAGATGGCGCTTTCTGTTGCTGTGACAATACAAAAGGAGAGAGACTTAGTTCACACCTCAAGTGTGATGTGATGTTGCTCTAAGTCACAGCTATAGTTTACACAGAATTCTGGTGACCCATGCCGTAAGTGAAGTCACTGTGGTCACAGAGACAAGATAGTAGACCACGACAAAAAGAATGACAAAGACATGCAATGTGTTAGTCCCAGACCTTACGCCAGACTCAGTTTTCTTAGTGATTTACTCAAGGCTGATAATAACAATTCCAAGCAAGTGCTATCAATTAGAAAGCCGTGTGGTTACTCTGAGTCATGTATTTTCCTTAATGGATCTTGCAGATGTTACTAAATATTATTAAGTACTTAATGTTTATCAGGATTAAAAGCCACGATGTTGGGAGAGGGGCCTCGACATAGCCAAATTTAGAGCTTTTGTTCTTAGAGAAACTTAAGCCAAGCCTGGCAAGGAATATAGAATCTTTTGAATAAGAAACATGCCTTTTTCCCCTGGGGCTATGTAAAGGATTCTTAAGAATTCCCTTCTATCTTTTTCCCATTAATGGGAAAGAAATGTGAAAAGTACTGAATTCTTTTTCTCAGACCATAAGAAGAGATTTGCAGCCATCAGATTGGACTTAGTGATATTTATTTATTTATGTATTTATGAATTCATTCATTCACTCACTCATTCATTCATTCTTTTTCCGAGTTTCTGCCTCTCTTCTTTAGTCTGAACTGGCCTTGGTGGAATAAACATGAAATAGATTTCCTTTTCTTTGTCTTTTTTGGTTTTGTTTTCAAGACAGGGTCTCACTATGTAGCTCTGGCTGTCATGAAATTCACTCTGTAGACTAGGTTGGCGTCACAGCCTACCTCTGCCTTCTACATTCTGGGATTAGAGGCATGTGCCACTACACCCAGCTTGTGGAACAGATTTTCAAGGCTGCAATGTAAAGGGCCTTATAATTTACTCCCACGACTCCTGGAACACTGACTTTTATAGTCTAAACCAACATCTAAAGGGTCCACTTCCCATGGTCAAGTAGACATGAACCATACAGAAAGGAAGCAGCCCCACTGAGCACAGCCTACCACTTGTTCGTTCCAGGATCCTGGCAGTGGAGCCATCTTGGACCGCACAAGTATGCCTAGCTACCAGCTACATACCACTGAGTAACCATGGATGATACTAAACCTAGCAGAAGAATCACCTAGCCAAACCCTGTCTGGATCACAGACCCACAGAACTATAGGTATTAATAAGATAATGGTTGTTTCAAGCCACCAATTTCCAGGGCAGATTGTGACAAAACAGTGGGTAACCAAAACAGATGTAGTTCAGTGTTTCCTTAAGGGGCACCTCTTTGTGGGACGGTACCAGCCTCTGCTCCATCGGCCATTTTCACAGAGGGATTAAGCCCATAGTGCCAGGTTATAGTAGACTGAGTTATTGAACACTGAGCATTTCTGAGAAATGACATCACTTATACTGGTAAAAATTGACTAGAGAGAGTTTGGCAGTGGTGATTTCATGGCTGCATGACTAATAGATCCAAAGCCTGTGCTGACAGGGTAGGTTTTGTTCAGTTTGGCTCACTCTCTAGCTTAGGGTTGGGTGAGAGAGCTGGAGACCAGTGCAACTGTGTGCCCCCTTGTGTGGTTGGTGATGGCTTCCACAGACCCACATGATGCTACTCAACCCACTTCATTTTTAAAGAGCCCTTGCTGTTGTTGTATCCGAGTCATCCATGAATCCATGATCATTTGCTGGGAAGATGGCTCAGCCAACAAAAAGCTTGATGTATACACATGAAGAACTGAGTTTGAACTCCCAGCGCTCACATAAAACAGGTGTTACGGCATGTACCTGTAACCCCAATAACAGAGCAGGCTGCAGATAGGTGAGTTGCTGAAGTCCATTACCCAGGCAGCCTACATCAAGGTCCCGTGGAAAACCCTGTCTCAAAAAGTAAGATGGACAAGCAGGGAATGGTGGTACACGCCTTTAATCCCAGGGTTTATGAAGCAAAGGCAAGTGGATCTCTGTGAGTTTAGGGCCAGCCTGGTCTACATAGTGAGTTCCAGGACAGCCAGCAAAAAGAAATCACTAACATTAAACTCTGTTCTCCACATGCATTCACATACATGTGTACCCACACATACATGCAACATACACTCACACACACACACACACACACACACACACACACGCATGCCTGTGATTACAAAGTATTAAGTTGCCATTGTAGACTTAGTGGTAAGAAAGAAGGCAAATCCTCAAATATTTTGGCACTGAAACCAAGGATCCCAGTGTGAGACAGCCTTTCAGGAAAAACTTCAGTGATCCCCACAGATGCCTCCCTCTTAGTTAAATGAATGGTGTGTTTTCCCCTCTCCAGCTCTAGCTTCATTTTGTGAAAGAGTTCGCTGCCTTCTGTGCCATGAGCAGACAAGCTTATTGGATGAACTGTAAATCTAATCAGTTTGGCACAGGGGTTTTGTGGGAGCCGTGGAGACAATAGCTGGAGTTGTGTTTAGCATCACTGACTCCAACTGATTCCCAGTTTGGTTCATTTGTGCAGAACAGTTGGAGGTACAAAGCCAAGCCAATTCGCTTTCAGAGAGCAGTTCTACCAGAGGAATGAGCTGTTGGTCCCCAAGAGATTTACTGTCCAAGCTCCAACTTCAGCCTTTTATGTATGATAAGGCACCTCTTTAGGTTACTCAATTTCCATCTATTTCCCAAATATTCTGTATTTCTAAGGAGATTCTGGCAATCATTTTTGAAATTTGAATCCTAAGGAGAAATGAACAGAGTTCCAAATTCCTATGGCCCCGAAAATAATGATGAAAATATGATCCTGGGTTGCATATTCACGAAGTGTTTATTTTTAATGTGTTATACCCCAGAGTACCTCTGAAAAGTGGACTTACTCTCGATTCTATTTTGCACTTACATACATCTACAAAAGCACCCAGTTTAGACTGTGGGTGCTTTCCATATTCCACTCTCAGGACTGAAAAGTTAAGGAGGCAGCAGTGCTGGAATCCCTTTCATTTCCAGTCTCTTGAACTGCACATGCTTAGCTTCCAAATGGAAAAATGAATGAATATTCACCACAGCTCCATCAAGAATGCCAGTTTCCCATCGCTCCCTGGTACTGGGCAATGAGCTTAGAATGCTGTGTTAATTTAGGGCATTTTGTGGCCCCGTGCATCTTGTATTTACACACTCGCTAAAGCCGCAAGTGGAAGTGAGTGGGGCTGATAATATTTGCCTTCTCCTTTTTTTTTCCACAAGAAGGGGGAAAGCACATGTGTTTGAAATAAGTAAATGTGAGAACATTTCTTACTAATAAAAATGTTTACCACTTGTTCTGAGAGGCTGCCAGAGTAGAGACAGTAACCCTGCTCTGTATGTTCTGTGAGGCGAATGTATTTAGTGTGACAGAACCAGGGAGCAGAACTGTCACAGCCCAGCCAAAGGTGACCACTGAGATGCACCATATTTCATTGTTGAGTAGGCTTCATAAACATGGCGGTTCATAAACTTGAATTCAAGAATACAGGCTGCGTCTACTTTGGCACAGACTTTCCCACCAATAAACTAAACTGATAGCTTCAAGTCACTGTCTCTAAAAGTAACGGGTGTGGGTACGTGTACAAAGAGTGACATCAATACAAGATTCAAAACTGTTGCTTCGCAAAATATTTCATATTGAATTAAGGACATTTTAACTGGGATAGATTAAATCAAGTCTCTACCACTCTGGGAGACAACAAAAACCGTGCAATTGCTCTCAGTTTATCTCCTAGGCATTTGAAAATATTCATAGTGGGAAAGTTACAAAGATATGTGTGAAGTTGACAGAAAACATCAATGTAATTCTGTAGAGACCTTGGTTGTCTAATTTCTTATCACAATAAAATTAGGGCCACATAGGTTGGTAGAGCAGTGACAGGGAAGGGATGGGGAGATGGTTAGGTTGACAAAGCGCCTGCCTCACCAGCATGAAGATCTGACTGCAGATCCCCAGAACCCACAGAAGAACCCGGGCGTGGTACCATGCACCTGTAATCCTAGTGCTGGGGAGGCAGAGACAGGGGGGTCCCCAGAGCTTACTGACCAGCCGTTCAGTGAAAGTCCAGGTTCCAAAAGTGAAGGTAAGCAGCCATCGAGGAGGACACCTACCATTGACTTCCATGTGCATGCACACATGGGGATACATAGGTATGTTGCATACGTGCACATGCACACATTTGAATGCATAGTTTTGCAGCACACACACAGAAAGTAGCACAAGAGACCAGATGTGGTCGTTTGTAAGCACAGCACCCTGGAGGCTGAAAAAGCAGGAGTGAGACTTTGTGCCTGGACTTTATAATGGGAACCTACTTTTCTTTGTTTCTTTCTTTCTTTTCTTTTTTTTTTTCTTTTCTTTCTTTTTTTGAGACAGGGTTTCTCTGTTTAGCCTTGGGTGTCCTGGAACTCACTTCATAGCCCAGGCTGGCCTTGAACTCAGAGATCCGCCTGCCTCTGCTGGGATTAAAGGTGTGCACCACCACACCTATCTCCTTATTTTATTTTTCTTAATGGTATAAGAAATCCATCTGTATTTTCTCAACAAAGAATACTTTATTATCAAGGTCACAGAATCCCATCTAAAATTAGTTTAAGCATTATAACTGATACTCAGAGGCAGAGTGTATGCTGAGCACACACACAGCCCTGGGTTTGAGTCTCATCTCTACAAAAAATAAAAGGGTTTGAAATTGATTGTGATAATAAACACTAACATCTGTAGGGTATTTTCTGTGCAGTAGATCCTGTTCAAACGCTTTATATTGTTAAATTAGTAGATTTTTAAAATCTTCACAGTGTTCTGTACTATATATATACTTAATGATATCATCTTATACATTAGAGAAGTGAGTAACACCAGCCATTTAAAAGTCCCTACAAGTCCCACAGTTCAGAAATACAGGAGGTTGCATATACCTAAGGTGGAATTTGAAGGAAACTGAGTGGCTGGATCCTTATTTCTCAATGATTGCTGGTGAAGAGAGACTTCACGGCAGCCTCATTTCCAGATGAAGCAGGAAGCAGAAACCGATACCAAAGTCCATGTTTGTTTGAGGAGACATTTGAAATGTACCATGCCTTTCAGCTCTCCCATATCCACCTCTGTAAGGAAACTTAGACTTTGGCATATCACGTTAAACATAAGATAGATACATGTAGGTGTCCATCTGCCTGAGTTATTGTATTTAATCAGTTTTGGATTTTGTTTGTTTGTTTTTAAGGGTGGCAAAGGAATTGTATGGTACTCATGGTTTAAAATTTTTTATTTCATGCTATCAGAGACCATAGAGCTAACATAAAGCTCAGTGCTATGTCTGTCGTATTCAGGAAATGAAGGCCTATGAAGAACGATGAACAGAATCAGGACCAAACACTCCATCTCCTTCATCTCAGCAAATGTCTCCCCAAGAAAACCCAGTTAGGATGGAAGCAGCATGCTTGCTTCTCAATAGCAACCCACCCCCTAGAGCCCATCAGGTCCTACAGTGGACAACCACCCTGGACATATCTGCCTGGAAACCAGAAAGCTGCAGAGCAAATGCTTCATGGAGGTGAAGTAATTCATGGCCAGCATTTGGGGCTCCTTACTAAGGCTAAATTCTCTGTTCTCACAGGGCACAGTGACCAAGCGAGTTCCTGGCCAGGCAGTGTACCATAATACTTCCCAACCCAGGGGTTCAGATAAAAAGAAACATAAAAGCCAACCTTCTTGTTTGTAGACAGAGGCTGTACCTGGGTTGTATTCTCTGTTTCTGCTGGTTCCTCCTAATATCCTTCAACTCAAATCAACTTATTCTAATGTGCCCTGAGTCTTATTTACTGATGGTATGAGTCTGATTCCAGTTTAATTTTTCTTATAAGGGAGTGAAATTACTTTAAAGAAAAACTGTGATGCTTTGCAAGGCATGAGCCACATTCATTGTTAAACAAAGAAACATGAATAGAAGTATAAGAAACAGAAAGTGACATTTTCTGCCATACCCAATACCACTCCCTTGAGATAAGCATTGTTAGCAGTTAGGTTTACATCCTCCCTTTTGTGCATGTCAGGACATATTTATAAATATTTGGCTTTCCAACTTTGACTGTTGTCAAAAAGCTCCTTGCTAGTAAGTCAAACTTCTTCCTCACAATATATCAAACCCCACTTTGGGGAGCCTAAATATACAAGCAGTAAGTACTGGGTGGGGATGAACTGGCTAGGCTTCGGCAGGTTACCTCAGCCATGCAGACAGCTCAAATTTGATCACATAGAAGCAGGACTCTAGTTCTTCATGATGTTACTAATACAAGCCATGGAATGTTCTTTCAGCTCGGCTCTGCTGAATTGCCTCAAGCACAGGGAAGCCGTGTGTGTGTGTGTGTGTGTGTGTGTGTGTGTGTGTATTCAGTACCATTACTATCTTATTACTCATTATTATCTTACTTAGCACTCACAAATTGATTTTGTATAATCTTTAGGATTGTAACTATGACTAAGGTGATGCTTTCTTGCTACTTAGGGAGGTGGCTAGAACTTGGTGTGATCTGAAAAAAAAAAAAAACAAAACAATCTCTCCAGTCTCTCTATGACTAAGACAAGTTCCCACCCAGAAACCTGAGGGTTGTGCCTCCACTTGCCACAGCTGAGGCAATGTATCCCCAGGTGCTATTTATCTACAGGGCTCCACAGACTGCTGAGGGACAGCTGTACTTGGAAAGACCAGAAACTTCCCATGGTAAGCATTTGCCCCTTTGTGGGCCTGTAATTAGGAGAGGTAACACCTTGCAAGCTGAGGGCTGGGCTCTCTTCATCTCCGGATTATCAGTTTCTATTTAGAGATCTGTAGTTGAATAGGGCATGTGGAGGGTGAGGGGAATTTAGCACAAGTCCCAGATGACACTTCTCACTGTTGCCCGAGATACCAAGGAGTTTGGCCTTACCTACTCCAATGTGCCCTCGCCCCACAAAAGGCAAAGTCAAAAAGGATAGTTAGCAAATTAAAGGCTGGGTGGTTTCAGTTATTGGAACCAATACACCATCTTGGGCACAACTGACCTGAGCCTCATCACCACTCTCACTGTGCCCTGGAGTGCTGCTATCTACCTCAATGGCAGCACCTGCAGGACAGGGTCAGCAGTGCCTGACCCTACAGGAGGAGCAGTGCCAATGACTGGTGCTGAAATACAGATCAGACCTCAAAGTCTTGTTTGGAACAACTACAAAAGGTTCCCCAGTTTCT
Source organism: Lophiomys imhausi (assembly GCA_907164525.1). NCBI lineage: Eukaryota > Metazoa > Chordata > Mammalia > Rodentia > Muridae > Lophiomys > Lophiomys imhausi. The sequence goes on from CAJQZJ010032684.1 coordinate 2,876,002, forward strand.
GCTACTATATTTAAACAAAAGAACAACAACAAAAAAAAACCCAACAAACAATTACTACTTCAAATAAGATAGAGTAGCATTTCTCAAACTGAGATGAATACATTCCGAATTAAAAAAAAAAGTAAACCTGGAGCTTTCGTTTGGACCGTGATCTAAGAAAAGTAACCCATCAGGATGACCAGCTTGTAACCATATGCTGCCTGGAGTTCATTATCCACATTTGTGTTTCAAAGGGAAATTGTGTTAAACTGTTGATGCCACGTTGTACATAGTGTTGTATACAGGACATGCTAAACTGACTGGACAACTAACATAGCAGATCAGTAGATAAAAACAGATTATAAGCACTGACAGCAAGGAAGAGTGCAGTAATGGCCCATCATATTCAAGATCAAAAGAGTCAAGTCATCAGCTGAAGTGCAAAACAGATGCAGCTTCCTATTGTTCAACCCACACCAGCAATTTAGATTTTACAGAATACTGTCTGTCACAGTTATGCATTGCTCATTTGAATTTACTGACCCTAAAATTATGAATATTTAAAATAGATTTTGATATTATATCTGAGGGTCAAAAAACCAAAAGGTATGTAACTAGTTTTATGTTTATATTTAAGTAATTTATCTATAAAGTAACTTAATTGTTACGTGGGCTAACCAGGTTTGTTTTCATTAAAAGCATTCTATAAATAGATCAAATCCGAGAAACCCTGAAGGCATCAGCTAGGGATTTGGTATTATTTAATAGATGTTATGTTAACTACTTAAAGTACCTCGCTTCCTAAGTAGGTGGACCAGAGGCACAACTCACCAAACTTTCAAAAAATGTTCACATTTATTATTCTATCTGTGTGTGTTTGTGTATGTAGTATGTGCATGTGTATGTGTATGCATTCTGCATGTGTGTGGACACATGAGTTTGCATACATTTGCATGTGTAGGAATATGGAAGCCCAAGGTTGATGTCAGGAGTCATTTTGGACACTCTTTCAACTTATTCTCTGAGGCAAAATCTCCCAAAGCCAGAGCTCCCCATATGGATCACCCAGCCAGCTTGTTCTGGGAACCACTGTCTCCGCCTTGGAAGCTGTGATTATAAGAAAGCTGCCAAGCCCACCCAGCATTTTACGTGGGTTCTGGGGATCTGAACTCAGGTCCTCACACTTGCCAAGTCCTTTAACCTCTAAGCCATCTAAGATAACCTTAGTCATCTAAAATTTATTTTTAATTAGTAAACACAGTAACAGGTTTCCTAGTGGGGTCCGTTGCAAACTAGCTCAGTGGTTGGGCTCTTTGTCGGTTCCCAACAATCTCCCTGGCCACCATCCCTCATTACACCCATGGGACCCCAGCATTCTCTGTTCCATTTTTTTTATCACATGTGTCCCATTATTCTCCCCACCTCTCTCTCTATTTAAGATTCTTTTCCCCTCATCTCATAGGCCCCTTTCTTGTTTCTTGGCCTCTGCTCACATTTACACCCACATAAATACACATGTATAGCAACTAGAAGCGGAGATCTGCATATGGGAGAGAGCATGAAGTTTTGTCTTTCTGAGTCTCTTGGTGACTTTTAAAACAGAGAGGTATAAAGCTTATAGATTTTCCTAATATCAGTTTTCATTTGAAATGCACATTTTTCATATATTCATTTACTTATTCATCAAACATTAAGTACTGGATGTTTACATTGCAGGCACAGTGTAAGTGTTAGGGGTAGCATTCAATTAATTTACTCCTGTAGGAATATCATGTTGAGAGGGGCTGATGTGATGGCTCTTCCAGAGAACCTGTGCACCAGCCATGCATGTAATGCATAGACCTACATGCAGGCAAAACATGAAAACGAGTAAACATTAAAAAAGGATAATACTAGGGGGTTGAAAACAAAGTAATGTTATGAGTCATTTTTAAACCTGGGAACATCCTGGATCAGTTATTCTAGTTTCTCAGACTTTCTTAGCTATGAATATTTTTTCAGATGCATACTAGAACATTTTTGTTATGTTCTTCCAAAAATCTTATGGGCATTTTGATTAGCAAGGTGTTAAAAAAAAAACCCAAAGTTTAACTGTACATCGTGATGCACATTTTTAACCCCAGCCTTCAGGAGGCAGTCAAGCAGATTGCTATGAGTTCCAGGTCAGCCAAGGTTACATAGTGACACCCTGTCTAAAAGACAAGGGAACAACAATGAACAACCAAAGGGTAACTTAAGAGCTTGACTTAATAGTATTACAATTTTACAAGTGAAAACATAGTATACATTTTTCCATGTATTTAAATTTACTATAGTACCCCCACAAAAAAAAAACCAAAATAAGTAACAATGACCAAAATAAATGCTTTTTGCCTATATCTAGGCTTAGCATATCTATTCCTTGTCTTATTCTTGTTTAGAGTGCTGAAACAAAAATACTGTAAGATAGCGGTGGTGCTGGTGTACACTTTTAATCCCAGCACTCAAGAGGCAAAGGTGAGTGGATCTCTGAGTTCGAGGTCAGCTTGGTCTACAGACAGAGTTCCAGAACGCTACAGAGAGAAACCCTGTCTCCAAAAAACAAATAAACAAAAAAAAATAAATAAAACAATAACAACAAAACCCTGTAAACCAAGTGGCTTCCAAACAACAGACATTTCTTTTTTTAGAAGCTAGGGAATTCAAAACTGAGGCTTTAGCAGGTCAACATCTGGTAAGAACTTGGCATTCACGGGCAGTGCCTTCTCACATAGTGGAAGGGACTAGTGGGCTCTCTGGGGTCTCTTTTCTAAGGCCACTAATCCCTTTCTTGAGGCTTGAACCATCAGGACCTGGCACTCAGCCGTAACTCTATCAAATTGGGGTATAGCACTAAATAAGTATGGAGAGAGAGAGAGAGAGAGAGAGAGAGAGAGAGAGAGGGAGAGAGGGAGAGAGGGAGAGAGGGGGAGAAAGAGTAAGTCTATGGATGGATCTTCATTTTACTATATTTAATTTCTTTATATAGAAACAGTATTGAGTTGCATAATTATTGCATAACTGATCTCCTTATTCGTTCTGGTAACTGAGTACTTTTGGTCCTTTTCACTCAAATACCATTAGTGGACAAAGCCATTTTAATGATGTCATTTGCTCAGAAAGTTTTAACTCACTTATTTTGGTAATGCTTTGATTCAATTATTTAGTGTAATGTTTGTCATAATATAAATATCTGGAGACACACTCCGACTGGTAAAGCTGGAGTGACATGCCTGCCTGTATCCCAGGACATTCATCCTAATTTGACACACATAGTTTCTCGGTTGCTTCCCTTGGTTTAGATAATCTTCTATAAGTCTTCTATTTTTATAGAAGGAATTATCTTAAAATTAAATATTTTTATTACATAAAATAATATTGTGTTATAAAACAGGAATGTAGCTGGTTGTCAAGCTTTACACTGTATTGGTTTCATCAGATGTCATGATTAACTTTTTGTCTAGTGATAACGCTGAATGACAGTGGGCTGTGCCTATCTCCAAACAGTGATGGGTCAGAAGGAAAAGTCTGGTTGCTAATCTGCTGTGCCATGTCAAACTCTTGGTGTTCGAAGCACTGGGATGTAGGCATTTTTGTTCCGTTTGCTCATTGCTTTGGCCTAAGGAAATGAGTTGGATGATTGCCCTCCTTTTTTTTCCTTCAGAGATGCCATAGATTAATTTTAAAGACTTTCTTTCATCTCCATAACAGAATGAGTTCAGATAGCCTTTTAAGCTATTATCTGCACTTAAGAACTCTGTGCGGGGAAAGTCATACCAGCCATACAAAAGGGGCCTGTTAGGAACACTGAACAATAAGATCTTGACATTTTTTTCTCCTTCTGCCTCCAGAAAAGAACCAAAGCAACTATTTTATTGCATTTATGTATTTCATAAAAGAATGTGGGGCTGTATTTATATGCCAGAAAACTGCATGGAAATGCCCAAACGAAGGCACTTGTTCGGAGTTGGGGGAAGAGAGGAGATCCTGTTAATACCTCGTTCTCATTGGGTTGCAGAAAACTTTGTGTTCTTTTAGGCATTCAGGCTACACACTTATTTAAGTGTAAGAAAAATAAGCCTTATTCTGTAGGGAAAGAGCACCAGGGAGGCAGACATTTTAAACAATGTGTAGCATACTTCACATTTTGGCCAAAAAAAAAAAAAGATATTGTGTACACAAATATTTTAAGCAAAAAATTAAATTTTAAGAATTACTTTACTCTTCCATGTAAATGCCTCTTGGTTACATTTTCATTTCTATTTCCTCCCTTGACTTCATTGATTTTGGTTGAGCATCTGTGCACATTCTTTGAATAAAAATTGCTTTAATTAAAAACCACCTGAGCCAGAGAGTTTGCTCTGGCTCAGGAAGGCCTGCTCTTAGCTTAGCAGAGAGAGGAGTCAGTGGAAGGGGTTCATGTCCTGCTTGCCCTTCCAAAGGAGCTACGGTTTCTCCAGGACAATCTCTTCTTTGAACCCTGCATGAAAACACATTAGTGCTCTTTTTGGAACAAAGAAATATACATAGGAAATGAAGACATTGTTCTTTTCAAAGCCTCATCTTCTACACTGGCATAACCTGGCTGGAAATGAAAGCACCCCCCTTCCGAGAGGGAGGTACCTTGAGTCTGGTTTCTCCATAACCTCCAGCTCCTACTAAATCTACTAGGCAGGAGAAATAAGTGGAGGCCTGGACCCATTGCTTCCTTGCTTGGGTTCAACCCAGTCCTTCCTATAACTGGCCACTCCATGGGTAGGAATGGTTGCCAGGTGACTAGAGCCTAGGCTGGGCCCCTTTACCTGCACTGCATGTGACATGTTTAACCAGATTTATTGAAATGGATTCAGTCTCCACTGTTGAGAACAAGAGAGAATCAACCCCCACCGAGTCCTACAAAGAGAGCCCAGAGGACAGCCACTGATGTCCCTCTACACCAGTCCCCTGACACTGGTGGCGTGTCTGAGGTCGCCCACTGCCTGCCTCTGCATGTATCTAAGGAGAAACAGCAAGAAACCATTGTAGAAATAATTAATTGTTAACAGTATTTATATTATTGTTAATTGATTGGTGGCTGTTAATCCTTAACCAGTCATTATAAATGAGCACACAGCCACCACATGGATTTTAACAAGCCTTGGCCTGAATTGAGTAATCATGGCCCATCTAAGCTAGCTCTTAATTCCTCTTCTGAATAAAGCCACATATAATATACCTACATCCCCTGGGCTGTTTTTCTTCACACTATGCCAATGTTCTAGGTCATGTGGAGAGGTTCTTTTCTCTAACCCATGGCATGTATCTTCCTTCCTGCTCTTGTTTCTTTTCTTGGAGGCTTCTCTTATCCATCAACCTCTCTGCTTCAGAAGCCTGTGCACCTTAGTCCCGCCTGCCTCTGTCTTTGCCCAATCTCAGGCCTCAGCATTTGTTCAACCAATCAGAGACAATGATTAGAAAACAAAGTAACAGACAGCAAGCAGGACCAATTAATTAACATTTAGAATGCATAACATCACCCCATCAAAACATCCTTGTATGTGCATAAAGAAATTTGCAGAGAACTGTGAGCCAGGAGATGAGAGGTACCCAGGTAGTCTGTAGGCAGGCAAACAGCTACCTCGAGGAGAAGAAAGAACAGGAGCAGTCCTTCCAAGTCAGAGAAGAACACATCTGCAGGGATGCCAGTCTGTTGTTCTCAGCTTCTGGCAGGGCTCGGGTCTTGTCCGGTACTTTCCCAAGAAGCTAGGGCACTGTCAGACACCAAACCAGAACTGTATCCTCCTCTGCCAGAAGGTCAAGGATAGATACATGGGTCAAGGAGAAAAGGATCTGTGCCACAGGATATTCCAGAGAGATGGAAGCAAGGAATATCTCCACTGCCAAGTGTTACAACTCTGTTAGCTAAGCAAGCAGGCAGGTTCAGGTACCCCTAACCCTCTCTCTCATGCAGTGAAAGGTTATATAGCTCCTTTAGCTAAGCTGCTGGCCCTGGATTAGGTAGCTTCTGAGAGCTTGAAGCTCCTGGACTGAGGCCAAGTAACTTCAGGAGTTCGACTTGATTTGAGTAAATCTGACGGCTGCTTTGGGAACAGCCAGCAACCAACCGCTGCCACAAATGAGCACTACAAGAGCAGTGCAGGCACAGGAGAAATGGGAGCTTTGGAGGCAGTGATGGGGTGACTGGCAGCAGTGGTGGTGGCAAGGTGGGAGCCTGCGCCTGAGCAAGCGGCAAGCAGATCCACTGACCAGTTTGTCTTTCCCAAGCCCAAAATAAACAGCCATGTCTCGGATGATCAATTGTGGTGGAGGAAAGGAGAGAGAGAAAATTTATTTCGTGAAAAGGGACGTTATAACCCTTGGGCAGTGGGAGGTGTTTTGGAGGTGAATGTGTTTGATTCAATGGGGTTAGGCGTGCCAGGCACACTTCATTTACATGCAGTAGCACGGTCCTATCATAAGAAAGGGAACAAAGTGCCTAATTTTCCCATGGGCAGCAGGTGTGGGGGAAGAACTCCAGGTACAGTAAAACGAATAGGGGAGATGTCATTGACTGAAAGCCAAGGGACCAAAAACATCTCATTAGCAGGGGAAGGTACCTCCGGGCATTCATTGAATGGGTTTCTTTTTGGGAGAAAGGGTTGGGACTGCAGGCTATGTGACATTCCTCATATAAAGAGTGTGGTCCAGCAGTCCAGGAACCCCCAGATCAGGTCAAAGAGGAGGGAACCCTGCTAAAAAAAAGGGAGTCCATCATTTAGCATCAAGCTCAGGGGCTTTCCGGTAATGCCAGACTTCAACCTTAACAGCAGGGTCCAACACTGGTCGACGGTCCATTACACATATGAATTAAGGTGAAAAGGATTCCCAGAGTGTCAAGGCATTTGCACACTGCAGTGCAGCAGAAAAGAATCCTGCATGCTTGCTGAGTTTTGATCCTATACTAGGCACTGTTGCTTGTTCTGTGTTAACTCAGAAGAGATGACACATACTCCTGTGTGGGTTCTGGGGTAGAACTCAGGTGTGAAGCATCTTTTGTCTTCTAACCTTTTATTGGTTCCTTGTGAATTTCATGTCATGCACCCCAATCCCACTCATCTCCTTGTGCCCTTGTACCCACCCTCTGCCCTTGCAACGTACCCCCCGAAAGAAAAAAAATCTCATTGTGGAAGCTGCAGTATGTCACAGTATGTCACAGTATGTCCCACGGTATACAACTGTGTTCATACATCTTTACTGGCAAATGTTCATTGCAATGAGTCATTGGTCTAGTTGGAGGCCTCTGGTGTCTGCTACTATAACAATACCAGAACTCCTCTTGAACATCCTGTTGTTGCCTTGTGTCATGGAGATCCTATAGTTTTGGATCTGTAGGGCCTACCCCTTCAGGTGCTCCAGCAGTTCATAGATGGGGTAGATGTTGGGGTGGGCCAATTCAGAGCCCTGGATCTGGGCCTGAGAGGTACCTGAGCTGGTCAGTCTGCCAGCTCTCCCACACCCACACCATTGGGCAAATTCTCTGGCACTGCCCCAGCTGGCTCACCCAATGCTGCAGCCAGCAAGGGGCAGGGCCAGCTCTTCTGCTCTTGGAGCCAGCTCACCTATGTCTCCACCACCAGGGTCAGCTCTACCATGCTGCCCAGTGAGGGGCAGGGCCCACTCTCCAGAGTGCTATTGCCGGTGAAGGGCAGGGCCAGCTCTTCTGCTCTTGGAGCCAGCTCACCTATGTCTCCACAACCAGAGTCAGCTCTACCATGCTGCCCAGTGAGGGGCAGGACCCACTCTCCAGAGTGCTGTTGCCGGTGAGGGGCAGGGCCAGCTCACCTGCTCTCATGATCCTGGAGCCACATTGCTTCCTCGTGCTACTTCTGTTGGAATATTCTCCTCTGTCTTGGATCCTGAAGAAGAACCTAAATTTCTTTGGAGATTGTAGGGAAAATATCTTGTTTATTATATGGATGCATCACCTGTCAATTAAAAAACCTATAGCTTATAGGAAAGGGTAGAGGAGAAGGTAGAGCATCCATTAGGGAGAAAGGATTCTGGGATAGTACCAGGCTTGGAAAGACTTGCCTGGGACATGAAGGATAGATGCGTTGAACATGAGCAGGGGTAACCAGCCACGTGGCAGAATGTAGATTAGTACAAATGGGCTATTGAGTTATGAGCTAGTCTGGGAACAAGCCTAGCTGTATGGCCTACGTACTTATATATTTTGAGTCTCAGAGTCGTTATTCTGGGAGTTTATTGTCGAGTGGAAAAACATGAATTTCACAGACCACCTGTGTGAAGGCTTTCTTGAGCTCCCAGATTAAGTGATCAGATTAAGAAGTCAATTTCTGGGGCTGGAGAGATAGTTCCCTGATTAACATCATTTGTTGTTTTTGAAGAGGACCCAGGTTCAATTCCCAGCATCCACGTGACAATTCCCAATTATCTATTAACTCCAGTTACAAGGGCTCCAATGTTCTCTTTCAGCACACCGTGCATAGACATACATATAGGCATAACAGCCATACACATAACAAATATAAAACTTAAAAAAAAACCATCTTTCTACTCTGCCCCTACCCAGACTTTACCTGGGTATTTACACTTCTCTTTTAAGTTCAATTTCTTCTCTTAGTCCTTGCGATCAAAGAGAGAAAGATCTTAGTTTACTGACGTTCACAAATCCATCACAGTTGTTAACCACAATAAGAATTTCAAATATTTGTTATATAATTAGACTATAATGATTCCAGGGTCATAGAAATTATTATTATTATTATTATTATTATTATTATTATTATTAATTTATTTTATTTTTTGGTTTTTCGAGACAGGGTTTCTCTATGTAATAGCCCTGGCTATCCTAGACTAGCTCTGTATGTAGACGAGGATGGCCTCGAACTCACAGAGATCTGCTTGCCTCTGCCTCCCGAGTGCTGAAATTGAAGGCGTGCACCTGGCATAGGAATACTCTTTAGGTCTTTCACCGAATCCAATGCGTGGGGTGCACCCTTTTTCTGCAGTCTTGCTCATCTTCCTGGCAATGTGAACCACGTGGTCTTCCATGGCTGTAGAAGGCCTCCCCTTGCCTGGCCCCAGCAGACAGGAAGCGAGAAAAGTCACAGAGATGCTCGACAAACCGGGAAGCAGATGGCTTAGCTGAGCTGTGGAAGCATCTTTAATCGCTGAGTCATCTGCCCCCCCCCCCCATTTCTTGCCCCGCTATATCAAAGAATTACTTAAAGACTACAAAACAAAACTGGCCGGACCTCGGCATCACTGCAGCCCAGGGAATTGAAGCTGGCCGTCATTTTGAAAAGCTATCACATTTTTTGTACCAACTGGAATCTTTCCAGAACAATCTAAGTCCAGCTAGTGTGGGAACTGGAGAAAAAGTTCATTGGGGAACATGGAGTCTTTGTGGCTCTGAGGAGATTTTTACCTAAGCCAGCTTGGAAAAGCCATATGAAAAATAGGCAAATATGCCCCAGGAGGCGCACCCTGACTTCAGCACATTGACCCCATCCTTGAGAATTTGGTTTTCCAGCGTGAAATTGTGGGTAAAAGGATGCTTGTGAAACTGGATGTCAACCAGCTCATAAAGGTTGATTTAGACAGAGCACCATGGAACAACATTGCACACGAGGTCAGAACTGTTTCTGGTGTATACAAGCCCACAAGCAAGGACATTAGCTTTGAATTCCCAGGGTTTCAATTATAAACAGAAATAACTAAATCAAGTATCATTAATAGTTTAAAAGAAAATACTACAAATAAAAAAGATTTTTTAGGTCCAAGAAAATTTTCTGTGTATTTAACTAGGCAAGCTTTCACAAATTGGTTTTTATTTGCATTTGATTTAGAAGGTAGAGGGCTTCTTTTTTTTTTTTTTTTTTTTTTTGAAAAGTTAAAAATTCTAGCCGGGCGGTGGTGGCGCACGCCTTTAATCCCAGCACTTGGGAGGCAGAGGCAGGCGGATCTTTGCAAGTTCGAGGCCAGCCTGGTCTACAAAGTGAGTCCAGGACAACCAGAGCTGTTAAACAGAGAAACCCTGTCTCGAAAAACCAAAAAAAAAAAAAAAAAAAGAAAAGTTAAAAATTCCTTAATTTTTTATTCCTGGTACCACTACCACAATTTACAGGGAAATATACCTGATGTAATGAAAAGAAAAAGAAAAAGACAAAGCGGGCTGGAGAGGTGGCTCAGAGGTTAAGAGCACTGGCTGTTCTTCCCAAGGTCCTGAGTTCAATTCCCAGCAACCACATGGTGGCTCACAGCCATCTACATTGAGATCTGCCTGGGCATATATGTAGAGCAAATACTGTATACATAATAAATAAATGTTAAAAAAATGTTTGTTTAGAAAAGAAAAAGACAAAGCTACAACAGATAAAAGACCTCAGGAATGTACATCTAATTGACACTACATTGCATTAATCAATAGCTGCACTTTTTGCAAACTGTGGCTATGACAGTCCTGAACAAGAAGGGTTTCCTGTTTAAGCTGCAGTAACTTTTCTGACTGTGGATCATCGTTCCTTCTGTGGCAGATTTTTACAGTTCCTCTAATGCATTTCGGACAACTGTCTCAAAGTAACCTGCAGCTTTCCTGACAACTCCTCTCTCTCCTGCTAAGAACTGTAGCCCTTTTCTGCTGTTTTTTTTTTTTTAAACATTCTGCTACCATATCCACCACTTCCACCACCAGATCCATAGCCACCACCATAGGGACTGCCTGAGCTTCTTCCACCAAAACTGCCCCCCCTTCATGGGTCCATAATTTGATTGCTGTTGTCCACTATAATTTCCAAAGTCATTGTAGTTCCCACCACCACCATAGTTACCTCCACCAAAATTTCCTCCTTCATTGTAACCATCATATCCTCCTCCTCCACCACCATAGCCACCACCTTGGTTTCCATATCCTGGTCCACCACCCCCATAGCCTCCTCTATTACTGTAACCAGGACCACCACCATAGTTGCCACCGTCACCTCCAAATCCATTATATCCACCGTCACCACCTCCATAACTACCTCTGCTGCCACCACCTCCACCACCATAGCCTCCTCTTCCACCAAAGTTTCCACCACGACCAAAGTTACCTCCACCACCTCCAAAGTTTCCTCCACGACCCATAAAGTTGCCAAATCCACTTCCACGACCCCTCTGTGATCCAGCAGACTGAGTCTCTTGTTTAGAAAGGGCCTTTTTCACTTTACAATTATGCCCATTAATAGTGTGGTATTTCTGAACAACAATTTTATCAACTGTGTCATGATCATCAAAAGTTACAAAAGCAAATCCTCTCTTTTTTCCACTCTGCCTGTCTTCCATAACTTCTATGGTTTCAATCTTGCCATACTTTTCAAAGTAGTCTCTCAGATTCTATTCTTCTGTATCTTCTTTAATACCACCAACAAAAATTTTCTTCACCATTAAATGGGCACCAGGCTTTACAGAATCCTCTCTAGAAACGGCTCTCTTTGGTTCCACCACACGCCCATCAACCTTGTGTGGCCGAGCACACATTGCTGCATCCACCTCTTCAACACAAGAGTAGGTCACAAAACCAAAGCCCCTGGAACATTTTGTTTGGGGATCTCTCATTACCACACAGTCTGTAAGTGTGCCCCATTTCTCAAAGTGTTCTCTTAAGCTATTGTCTGTGGTTTCAAAGCTCAGACCCCCAATAAACAGCTTCCTCAGCTGTTCTGGTTCCTTTGGATCATGGCCCTCCATTTTGAGACCGGACTCACCTCTTCCAACTCGAGTTCAATATGGTAGAGGGCTTCTTGACATTTTCTGTGAGGTATGTTGAGTGCCACTTTGCTACCTATGTGGAAAAATAAAAATGCTAACATTCGTGTGCTACATAATATAACACATGTGTGTGCTAACTTATTCAAAGACATAGCTTTGTTTTAAATAATACAATTCAAAAAGTGAGAAAGGTATTTATAAATACTCCATTTGTTATGGAACTTACTTCTTACTAAATATTTATAGGTAGAGAGTAGACAGGACTTAAGCAGTTTAAGCATTGTAGGATTACTTCGACACAGAAGGCTTTGAAATCTGATTTGTACGACACAAAGCTACTTTAATCAAAATTGTTATTCCAGCAACAAAAGTTAACTCCATCTCTAAAGATGGAGTCAAATGTGTTTCCCTTACTGCTCACTTAATACCTCATAGTTCTTTATATTTTGAGCCTCAGTGGGTCTCACTTTCCCTGGAAAATGACTAAAAGTCCCTGAGGTCGTCTTCACAGGCAGCCATCCGAATGGCTGACACAGGCAGCATGCTGAGAACTTCATGTTGTTAATTGCCAAGGGTGTGAGAGTCAGTTAAGCATGGTTCTGGACCCTCCGACAGTTACTAAGTGAGAAGCACAGAAACGAATGCTCCTCCACTTATGAAAATAGGGTGTGTGCCGTAAAATCGTCACGCCGAGTCATCCTTAAGTCAAAATTGCATCCAATGCGCTTAACCTATTAAAAGCATAGTTCTTAGTCTCACCTAGCTACGGTCCCTAGAACACCTATAGTCTATAGTGGGAAAAAATTATCCCACACAAAGTCCCTTAGGATAAAGTCTTGAATATTTAATTTAATTTATTAAATACTGTATTAGAAGTGAAAAAAGAATGGCATGGGTATGCTTTCATACTGTCTGAGAGTGGAAGATCAGAGCCATTGGCAGTGGAACAATTGGCAGGGAGTTAGGGGGAACCTGCTATTAAAATATATACTTTGGGGGCTAAATGGATGGCTTGACAGTTAGGAGTGCGCACCACTGTTTCAGAGGACCTCAGCTGGCTCCCACCACCTGTGTCAGATGGCTTACAACCACCTATAACTCCAAGGGACCCAACACCCTCTTCCAGCATTTATAGGTACCTACACTCACCTGTACACACCCATATACACACACACACATATATAGTTAAAATAGAATAATTTTAAAAATATACACAATATGCGTAATTAAAAGCTATTCAGTCTATAAATTGTCACTTATATACATGTTTTCAGGGCTGACCATTTGGTAATGTGTGTGTGTGTGTGTGTGTGTGTGTGTGTGTGTGTGTGTGTGTGTGAAACGACAATTAATGAAAAAGAGATCATGAACTAGAAAGAAAACAGAGAGGGAATACGGCGGGTTTTGAGGGAGGAAAGAGAAGGGCAAAAAGATGAAATTATAATCTCAAAAGTTAAAAGAATCAGTAATATATGTATTATGTGGTTCATGGCAACAAAGAGGAATACACAAATATCAATGCCATGGAAGCAAGCAAGGTGTGTATAAATCACTGTTTCTAGACCCTTCAGATTCTAGAAGCCCACATCATTGTAACACTGAAGGATGTTTTCAGACTATTAGCACAAAGATCTATAGTCAAGTGCACAAGTGTGAAGAGGGGTGTTTGGAAACCCTTCCAGGACGTGGGATTAGCACACTCTTGAAAGATGTCTCTATTACTCCTGGTATGCGAGGTCGCTGGACTCAGATGGCAGAGTAAGTCACGGAGGCAACAGATTTCAGAGCCAGCTGGGAAGAACTGGCTGGCTTCCTCCTCTCTGGAATGGCCTGGGAGGGGCACCCGGCCAGGCATGCCTTCTACTACCCTACTGCCCTTTCAGTTGGTGAAAAATAAACACCTTCCTGCCTTGCCTGGCCCATCTCTGTCCCTACACCTGTGTCCTTTCCAGGTATGCTGAGAAAAATGACCTCTGGATTATACAGTGCCCAGGGAGAAATGGGAATTGGAGCAGAGGGTGACAGAAAATCTCTGACGGGTTAGGAAATGAATTCTCTGTCTCAAAAGCCAAAGGGAAAGTCATTTCACATCCACGCTCATACCTAGGAGGCAGCCGTTTCTTCACAATTAGCCCCTTCTTCCTGCCAAATCTCCATGAAATAAAAAATTGGCATCTGGAGGAGGTTCAAGTCGCTTGGAAATTGCCCCCTACCATTCTTTCCAATCACTGTAATTAGTTCCCCACATAATGTTATTTGAGGGTTATTGACCTTCGCTAATGAATAATTTGATGGGCTGTAAAAATATTGTTAGAGGCAGGTAGGCACCCAGGCATGAGAAATCTTGACTTGATTTCTCAAGTCGACCGACGCATCCCAGGTTACATGTACCGGCAACTTAAGATCCTGAAGACCGTAGTCAAACTCTGGATTCCTTACCTGTCACAGAGAGTCTCTTACTCAGGCCAAAGCTCTCACCCTAGGCAAGCACACGAAGAGTGAAAGCAGTTTATATTATAAACTGTGCAGATGTATTACATGCTCATGAACTTCCAGGTACATATATGTCTGTTGACCAGCAGCTCAGCCCCTTACTGTGCTTAAGTTTCTCTGAGCTCTGGGAAAACCTCCCTGTGACTTGCCTTCGGCTTTATCAGTCTATACCTACCTACCCGGTTGGATGCCTCCTCACACATACTCACTTGCAGAAGATCTGCCTGGAAGCCCAGGGCCTGTCCTCCTGAGGGACAGGGAGAGGATACCACCCAGAGAGCTAGGGGAGTCTCCGTCAACTCCTGGCACATCGCATCTGTTCCCTGCCCCTGGCAGGGACTATCGCTGGAATTCGGCAAGAAGGCTGAGGGTAATTACGATTGCTCTGGGGCTGACAGCTGTTAAGGACTTGTGAGGGAGTGTCAGTTTTCCACAGGCAACTAACTGCATTTCTGAGAAAAGGGCCTGAACTTGAAGAAAAAAATAACTAGCAGTGATTTCTCTTTCATGAGAACAAGATGTTAAACCTGAAGTGGCAAGAGAGTTCATAAACCCCTTGATCCCCCACTCTTGGCACATTCCACCCACCCTTGACTAAGAAGTGGGTCTGAACTATAAAATAAACAGTTGGTGGACCTTCCCCTCCCCTCCACCAAAACACATGCTGAGAACCTAGTGAGCTGCCTCAAAGATTCCTTACCCACAGGGAGGAGAAGCAAAGACACAGATCTGAAAGATGAGGCCAGCCCACTGTGGTACGTGTTTGGATGCCCATGTGTCTGGGGATGCTGGCAGATGCATGCACAGTGGGCTGGTACTTCGAAAGAAATGAAAGAGGTATCTGAGTCAGCCCTGCATATAAGGAACATATAATCTGGAATAAGAACTAACCCCTTGGCAACTACTAAAAAACGAAGCAAGACACAGTACTACTCATTATTCAGAGATCACCATCTGGTGGTAGAATGTTGGGAGCAGAGAGGTTGCTGAAGTTGGAGCATAGCTTCCCCCCACACACACACACTCTCCTTCACCCCAGCTTTCTCACTCAGGTTGCCTCTTTCCAAAGTGAATGATTCCTAAGAACCCACTGTGAACCTCCTTAGTGCCCAATGATGGACTGCTAGTGCAAGTGAGCTTAAGTCATCTGGTGTCCATCTCAGAAGCACATTAGGACCACCCAGGACCTTTAAAGGTGACCTAAGTCTAAGTCTAACCTTGGACCAACCCAATCAAAGTCACCTGAGGGCCACTAGTACTACATTCTAATGGACAACCGGGTTGAGAACCATTGGTTTAAATAATGAAGGGACATCTGCTTTCCCCAAAAGAAAAGCACCAAATGGCCAGGTAGAGCTGCCCTTTGAGACCATGAGAAGCAGGACTGTAAGTGCAGTCAACACGCTCTGTCCCAGTTCTCCCATGGACCTGTTTCGTCTTAGGCCAGTCCCCCATGAGCAGAACCATTATGGTGGCTCCAGCCTATACTTTAGTGAATAGAGAGGACAGACCTGCTCTGTCTCGATTCTTATTTAAAGTCCTGCTCCCTCCACCGGGGTGGGGCTAGGGCACAGGACAAAAAAGACTAGTTCTTCCCTAGGGGCATGTCCTTGTTCTACACTGAGATATTATCTCTGATCCAGCTTGTTTCATGATAACTTTCTTTCCCTGGGGGAGACAGAAGTAAAACCTAGTTTTTCTAAGTATCGTTTATAGACCAGCAGCTTGGACACCACTTCAGAGTTTCTTAAGAATGGGAATTCTAGCCGGGCATGGTGGCGCATGCCTTTAATCCCAGCACTCAGGAGGCAGAAGCAAGTGGATCTCTGTCAGTTCAAGGGCAGTCTGGTCTACAGAGTGAGCCCGGGACAGCCAGGGCTATTACACAGGGAAACCCTGACTCTAAAAAAAAAAAAAAAGCAAAATAAACAAAAACAAAAAAAGGGAATTCTAGGGCTGGAGAGATGGCTCAGAGGTTAAGAACACCAGCTGTTCTTCCAGAGGTCCTGAGTTTGATTCCCAGCAACCACATGGTGGCTCATAACCATCCAAAATGAGATCTGGTGACTTTTTCTGGCCTGCAGGCATACATGCAGACAGAACACTGTATACAAAACAAATAAATACATAAATAAATAAAATCTTTTTTAAAAAGGGAATTCTAATATGTACAGATTGTATACATACATATATAGATATATAAACATATATAAACACACATGTGTGTGAGTACATGTGTGCACACACACATATATATCAAAGTCTTGTTCTTATTTCCTCTGTTTAGTGAAAGTATGAGTGTTTCTTCCACCCTCAAAAAGATGATCTGAAATGCCGGGCGTGGTGGTGCGTGCCTCCTCTCAGGAGGCAGAGACAGGCAGATCTCTGTGAGTTCAAAGTCAGTCTGGTCTGCAGAGTGAGTTCCAGAATAGCCAAAGCTACAAAGAGAAACCCTGTCTCAAAAACAAACAAACAAACATGAACTGAAAGTAAAAGACAGATTACCAGGGAATGCAGGGAATGGGAAAGGGAGGAAGTGGGGAGAGGGATGGGAAGGAAGAGGGTTGAAAAAAGAAGGGCATGATCTATGTGCAGCATGTGTGGATGTATGGAAGAATATCACAGTGAGTGATGCGGTGTGTGCCTGTGTGTATGCATGCATGTGTGTATATGTGTGTAAGCATGTGTGTATGCATATGTGTATGCATATGTATGCATGTGTGTGCATGTGTGTGTGAGCATGTGTGTGTGAGCATGTGTGTGTGTATGCATGTGTGTGTGTGTGACAGCAAGCCCCACTCATTTATATAAACTAGTATGTGTTAACAATTATACTTTCCAGAAGAAGAAAGCATAGATAGCCCTCCCTCCTGGGGTCAAGCCTCTCCTCCACTGCTTCTGGTAGCACCCCCAAGGACACCAAATCTTTGAAGCAGGTTGCCAAGAAACCAAGTCACTCCTCTCTTACTCTCAAGAGCTGGCTGCGGTCAGGTTCAGGGACAGTCTGGTTTTGCTGCTGTAGCTGATATGTAAGAGGGAACTCGTGCTTTGGGCCAAGTAGGGTCTTGCAGCTGGTGCTTATCAGCCACACCCTGCCATGCACAGATGTGTCCACCCTGACCTTCCTGGCTGAGGACGTGTGGGAACTCTGATCTTCCCATGAGAATGGAAGACAGAGTGGAGAAGCAAGTTGGTGTCGGTGGGCTGGCACCCCGCCAGCTGTCTTGGTGAAGATCTGGCATCCTATCGGGTCACTCTGTTCCTCCATGCTTTTGGTCCTTCTGTGAAAAGGCAGTCCACCAGAGCTTGTCCTTCATGTCTGCCTTTTCCTGGGTGTTTCATTTTTCCATCCCAAGGAGGAAACATGCCCATTTGTGGGTCCTTAACAAACATTAGTTGAAGAAATAAATAGCTGAGTAAGTAAACAAGTGACTTAGTTCACGTACGGAAGAAAGGGCTCAACTTGGTTTTCCTTTGCTTTGAGAGATACATAGCTTCACGTCTGGGAAATGGCATGGACTTTCTGCCTAAAGTCAGCATTTTTGGTTAAGATGGCACCTTCACACTTCAGAAACAAGAACTCCTCCATATGTCTGCCCTCTCAAATTCCACTTTTTAATTCTCCCTCATAAGGGCTTAAGAAAGAGCCTGTGTTTTGGTCTTCATGATTTCTTACCAGCAATGTCTATAAAACATAAACATAATTTCCCCTAATCATTTAAGTACTTTCATCTTAAGAAAAAATGCATTTCTATCACTTTATGATATCAGAATTTGAGTTAAGAGAAGCAGTGTTTCACTTGATAAAGAAGCCAACAGAACCCCTGGGAAGGGAACAGCTCTGCCTGAGGTCACAAAATTAGTAAGAGGCTGTCATCTACCCTAAAGCAGCTTGAGTTTGGACCCAGTTCTTTGTCCTTTCTGATCACGGGGCAGGGGTTTGAGAGCTCTGTTATCAACCTTCTTGGTGGGGCTCTGCACTGTCATTTTCCTGGGACCAGAAGGTAGCCTCTTAAAGGGCATCCTACATGCTTGGTCCAGTGGCTTCTCCTAGTGGTTCTGTTAGAAGATTTCCCATGTGATTCCAGAAGCCAGTTCCATACTGACCCAGAATTACAGACCTGCTTTTCCCAAAGTCCACTTATTTCTGTCTCCCTTCACTGGCCCAAGCAATCACAGAGAGGATTTTGCTCAAACTTTCCAAAGTAACTTCCCCTTTGGGCTGACACCAAGCATGTGCAGCTTCAGGCCAAGGAATACTGAGTTTATGAGCCACTAAAAATAGACATTTACAACAGAAACTCCCTCCTGTGCCTGCCATGTTCCCCACTTGCTACACACAAAGACCCAGACTCTCCAATGAAGAAGGGTGGAAAAAGCAGTACATGTTCCAAGCTATGGTATCACCAGATGGGAAATAAATCTAAGAGACAACAGTGCCAATTCTGGAATGGGTGTCAACCCAAGCATCACCACTGGAAATGAGATGGTCCATCCATGGATTTTCTGGGCCTGGGTTCCACTTCCCACTACCAAAGGAGGACAGAAGCAACAGTAATGACAGGACAAACTGACAGCCAGACTGGCCAGTCCAGCACAGGCCTTTGCTCATTTGCAGACTCTCATCTTTTTGGGAAATGGAAACTAGGGTTTTTTGTTTGTTTGTTTGTTTGTTTGTTTGTTTGTTTGTTTGAGACAGGGTTTCTCTGTGTAGCCCTGGCTGTTCTGGACTCACTCTGTAGACCAGGCTGGCCTCGAACTTGCAGAGATCTGCCTGTCTCTGCCTCCCGAGTGCTGGGATTAAAGGCGTGCACCACCACGCCTGGTGGAAACTAGGTTTTAATGCATGGTGTCTATTCAAGATCAGTTGCAGTGGGTCAATCAATTTGGGAAGCTCATTCCTAGTCTTCTTGTACAAGGTCTGTACCTGGCAATCTCGAAGGGTCTTGTTCACTTTATAGGATCTGGAAAATAACCAAGTTAAGTGTTATCCTTATCTTTCAATGTTCCAGGTTTCCTGCCAAGTATGTACCAGGAATCCCTAAGCCACACCCCACTGACGTAAAGGCTTTAACTTCTAGAGGTAGGTCAGTTCAGTGTTCACTAGGCCTTTATAACACTCTAAATAGCACTAGAATGGAATTGTTGACTACACCAAGAACGGAGCACCTAAGTATTTATGAGGACATAGTTGTGTCTTTGGTTAGCCCTGAAGCAAATGACTTTCATGGTCCTCAGCCTATACAAATATGCCCTAAAACACCCAAAGTTACAAAGGAACAAGAAACTGTGAAGGCCTTAAAAAGACAAGGGATATCTTTTCCATCTTTTGCATCCAGAGGGTGAGTGGGGCTCTAATGCCATTCTCAGGATTCTGTTGTCCCCTAAAGGAATGGTTTCAAGCTGTGCCAAACATCACCCATGTATTTCTTACGCTCCGTTTTGTATATACTGCACTGAGATGACACACACTGTAAAGGATCACTGTTCTTGCTTTTAAGGCTCCCAGGGTAGAGCCAGAACCTTCCTTTATTGGCCATTTTAGCAATTAAAAATTCATTTTTACATTTATTTATGGGGGAGAGGGCACAGCACTTCCATGGAAATCAGAGGACAATTTCAGGAGTGGTTCTCTCATTTTGCCAGGTGGGTCCTGGGGATTGAATCTGGGCCTTGGGCTTGCAAATGCCTTTACTTGCTGAGCCATCCTGCCAGTTCTAATTTTTAATATTTTAACAGCTCCTTAGATTTAAATCTGATTGCACATGATGTCCATGGTGTCTCCCCTGATCACCGCAAGAGAGGGTTTCTCTGTGTAGCCCTGGGACTCATTTTATTTCAGGCTGGCCTAGAACTCAGAGATCTTCCTGCCTCTGCCTCCAAGTGTTTTATATTTTGTTTACCTTCGTATTCACCTGAGTCCTGTATCAATTCTTTTTTTTTTTTTTTTTTTTTTTTTTTGGTTTTTCGAGACAGGGTCTCTCTGTGTAACAGCTCTGGCTGTCCTGGACTCACTTTGTAGACCAGGCTGGCCTCGAACTCACAAAGATCTGCCTGCCTCTGCCTCCAGAGTACTGGGATTAAAGGCGTGCGCCACCACGCCCAGTTCCTGTATCAATGCTTTAGCCCCTTTTTCCATTATGAAGTCATGATGAATAGCCACCGTGAATGGCAAAATGGGACAGAGTATCCTCGTGTGTGTGTGTGTGTGTGTGTGTGTGTGTGTGTGTGTGTGTATTCGAGAGCATGCACTTAATGGTTCTTCCTGCTCATTAGCTCATTTTTTTTAGATGAATAACCAGGCATTATTATTTCTATTCTGTAAGGAGGAAATGAGTTGGAGTGAATTTCCAAGAATTAGAAACCTATTAAGTAGCAGGACATAGCCAAATGAAAGTCTTCTCTCACTATCTGGCTCTTCTTGTGTCACCATCTTGCATTTTAGAAGGTCCCTGGCGGCCAGGTTTCTGTGGATCTGGGTGGAATGCCTCCCTCAGTTGTCCCTCCCCTGCACCTTGGCCACACTTGTGCCAGAGCGCATCAGATATTCCATTTTACTGGTTTTCTTCCTCCTGGAGAGTGAAGACTTGCCTTATTCCTCTTGAATTCCTTGTTTCTTATACAACAGCTTAATCCTTCATAGGTGTGGGATAATATAAGTAGGATGAAGGAATAATCAAGAAGTATCCAGAGATGGGGCTTATACAGTCCAGTTTACTATCATGGGTGGCTTAGCCTGGCTGAACAAAGGTACAGTGTAAAAAAGTCTCACAGGGGCTCTCCAGAATTGAACCTTATACCTTGACACATCTGTAAAATAAGCTTTACTACCATAGCACAGTTGAGAGAATCCTAACATTTGCATTACAAATATGCACTTCTATGGTTATAAACATTATAAATGCATACAATAATGATGTCAAATATTAAAGCAACTAAACAGTTATTTAAATCCAGAAAATTCTTTTCTTTTAATGGTAATCTGTATTATTCTCCACGATAAAATGACTTCCCCCCCCAAACTAGCTCACAGGAAAGCTACATAGAGTAAACCAGCTTAACACTTACAGAATGTGGGGCTATAGAGATGGCTCAGAGGTTAGGAGCACTTACTGATCTTGCAGAAGATCTGGATCAGTTCCCAGCACTGACATGGCAGCTTACAACTGTCTGTAACTTCTCCAGTTCCAAGGGGTCCAATGTCCTCTTGTGGCCTCCAGGGATATTAGGCTCATACATACATACAAGTAAATACACATATACATAAAATAGAACAAATAAACCTAAAATATTTTTAAAAGAAAAAAGTTGGGCTTTTCAGAGAATGTCTCTCTCTATATATATATTCCTGGCTCTCCTGGAACTCACGGTGTAGGCCAGGCAGACCTTGACAGAGATCTGTCTACCTCTGCCTCCTGAGTGCTGATCAAAGACATGGGTCACCATGCCCAGCTAAAATTTAAAGTAAGAAAAGACACAGAAACAATGAGGGCAGGTTTGTTGCTAAAGTTCCTTCCCTGGGGGAGACACAGAGCAACATCTGCCCTTCCTTCAAAGTTCCAAAGATAAGCCAGAGGCACAATTCTGCCCAATGTCACCCTGGAGAACCAATGAATTTATTGGGCTTTCTTACAAAGCCTAGGTGAGGAGTTATTTACAGGAGTGTTGGCATTCTTCTCCCAATAGGCAGAATCTAATAAGGATGAAGCTTCTCTGTAGCCACACAGATGGAATCTTCCTTGCCCTCTATGAGCTCAAGGCCTGTCCAGACTCGTGCAGCCTTGCCAAACAGTAGGGAGTAGCTGGATAGTCAGAAGAAAATCTCATGCCCTACCCGGTGTCTGTAGGCTAGAGTGTAAATCATCAACCAACCCATCAAGCTCAGCTGGGATGGTCTTTAGCAAGGGGGCACAGTAGAACTCCCCAAGATGGTGGTTGCTTGGCTCAGAGGATAGTCTCTTACAGCAGTCATATACTGTCAAATGGTTATATTCTCTGCTGGTGGAGAGGACTTTGTCCTCAGTTGTCTACTCAGGCACAGTTAGCAAGTTAGGAGTCAGCATGAATCTGCACAGTGACGGGAACTCTTTTTTTTTTTTTTAATGTTTATTACTTCAAGCTACATCTCGAAGGGAACTCTTTTTTTTTTTTTTTTTTTTTTTAACATTTATTTATTTATTATGTATACAGTATTTGCTCTACATATATGCCCGGGCAGATCTCAATGTAGATGGCTGTGAGCCACCATGTGGTTGCTGGGAATTGAACTCAGGACCTTGGGAAGAACAGCCAGTGCTCTTAACCTCTGAGCCACCTCTCCAGCCCTCGAAGGGAACTCTTAAAAACAAAGCTTAGTGTATTTAAGTTTTCCTCCTATTTTTATTCACTGTGAAAATGGAAGGGAGGTGTTGCTGTTGATGCTATTGCTAAAGTACCATTAGAGGATTAAAAGAGAAAAAAAGTCAAAGGCTGAGTAATTGTTTATGTAATTATTTATGGATTCTTATCTAAGATCAAAAAATTTTAGACCCTCTGAAGCAAAAGGGAAGTGGTTGTTTCCTGTACACAAACTTGCTTTGTCACAGTCCACAATTTGAAGACCATAATAAGCAGTTAGGGCATGATGCTTCTCCCCTTGGAGAAGGGTAACTCCCTAAAAACCCTGGCCAGAGCTATTTGGTTCTGATGAGGCTCAGGTTTCCCTTGCTGCGACTGTAATGGTGCCGAAAGCACTTAAAGGAAGGAAAGCTTTGTTATTTCCAGTGCTGGTGCAAGTTCGGCTCTTAGTACAGGAAAACCAGGGCTTAGGAATCTGGAAAGCTGATGAGAAAGAGCAGATTGCTGCAAAACAAATGTCAGCCTGACTCCACATCCAGTCGCGCTCAGGCTGGGTCTTGAGGGAACCTTGTCCTGAGAAAGTGGTTAGGGTTAAAATTCAGCAGTGCCACATGGACTGGGTTTGAAGCTCAAGGGTTTGGGAGGCATCATCCAGATCCACAGCAGTGCTTGAAGGATGAGAAACTGACAAAGGGGAGGGGACAGGAAGGTCAATGTGACCTCAGCTCACCTTTCCAGGCTGCTCTTTGGGCCATAGGCAACTTCAGTCAAACTGCTCTCCCTCAGCATATAACCATGTGACACTGTATGACTGTTAAGAGTGGCC
This sequence comes from Lophiomys imhausi, assembly GCA_907164525.1. Classification (NCBI taxonomy): domain Eukaryota; kingdom Metazoa; phylum Chordata; class Mammalia; order Rodentia; family Muridae; genus Lophiomys; species Lophiomys imhausi. The sequence continues at coordinate 2,899,406 of CAJQZJ010032684.1, forward strand.
ATCCCCCGAGCCAATCAACTACTATCTTTGGGAGTTCCACTGTGTGCCCTTGGCATGTCTCTGAAGGAACTAGATTTTCTTTGCTTTCTTATGGGGCTTTCCACGCACTTGGGGCTCTGCCTAGAAGACAAGCAGTCACCCCATGCTGCCTTATACTTACTCATAGATCACCTTTTATGGAAAATCTTTCCAGAGCCATGCTACACCCCCAAGAGTGGATTAGGTGCCCTTCCCCAAGCACCCCTATAGCCCTATAGAAATAACAGCACAGTAGTTACTGTATACCTCAGAAAACCTGGATAAGCTTTCAACCATCTTTCTAATTTGTGGAGCACTTCAAAAGCAATCTTACTCAGAACCTACTGTAAAAGAGCAGATGCTTTGAGGGAAAAAATGGTAGAAAAAGAGAGACTGGGCACTGGATCCCATCCTCAGTACACCAACCCAACTAAGATCCACAGCTAGGACTACACACACACATCCTTGGGGCAATTTCACTATTTGTTGAAGTAGTGGGGGAAACTCAGAAATCTGTACTCTAGAAGTGGGAGTGGAATGTTTTATGTGAAGGTCTCATATGTCAAATTTATAAGTCCCATATATAAAATCAGAGGCCTTTTAAATTTTATCTACCTTATCCATTAAAATCAGTTCCAGGGCTGGCAAGATGGCTGAAGACATAAAGGTGCTTGTCCGTCAAGCCTGACAACCTGAGTTTGGTCCCCAGGAGGCATATAATGGAAAAAGAACCGACTCCCACAAATTATCTCCTACCTCTACAGAGCAAGCACGTCAACTTCCAAATAAATTGATGTGAACTATAAATTCCTCAAGGGCAATATTCCTGAACCACAGACAGCCTGTGGTATGGAACAGGGACAGATGCGTAGATGAAGAGATCACACAGAGAACAGCTTTCGGACTGAAGGGAAGCAGACTTGGGAGTGTAGACCTGGGCAAAAGCCTAGAAAAGGAGATTTTCAAAGAATCAAACAAGGGAGGCACATAATCTCACTGCAGAGTGTACAGGGCAGGTGCAGAAGCACACGGTGGCAAGGCTGACCCCTGCCCAGAGCGGGGCGCAGTCTGAGGCTCGGGGGTCCTTCCAAAGACTTAGGGGAGGGGAGCACGAATGCACAGCACACTGTAAGCTTTCCCGGAAAGTCAGTAAAGGGACATTCCAAGCCTGACACTTAGTGCTCCAAAGATACTTATCTGTCTCTGACTTGAGTGGCTTTCTCAGACCAAAGAAAGAACACGAGCAATCTGAAACGAACTTGATTGGCCTGGACGGTGCCAACAGTAACATACGTTACCATGGTAGCTAATGCACACACTCCTCGATAAATAATGCCTCCTTATCTGCTTCCTAAAGAAAGTTTAAATGGAAGAAGGAAGGAAGGAAGGCAAAGCCTCCCGTCCTGCAGAAGATCTCCATTTCCTTGTGCTGTTACTTTTCTGGATTCTGCCTGAAAAGCTGACAGGTAATTATTTGGATCCCAAAGAGCAAACAACCCTCTCTTGATCGCAGGGGCTGCCTCGGCGTCCTGCAAAGAAACACCGCTCTCTGACTGCTGGAAGGCGGAGGGCGGGCGTTTTGAGGCACGAGAGGGAATTAGGAGAATTATTCAGAGTCCATTCCTGATGACACAGGTAGTAATTACTGAGAAGAAATGAAACTCGGAAAGCTCTAGGAAACGAGTTTCTGCCTTTAAAGGCGGAGGGTGATCTTATCATTTATTTTATTGTATTTTTTTACCGTGACATTACATGTGGATGCTTTTAAAACTTTTCTGGTGGAAATGATCTGGAAACGGGACTCCACTGAAGATTAAAGGGTTTGGGGCGGGAGAGGGGATGAACTTCCTTCTTTGTTTCATTGGTGCAGCTCCAGCCTTTCTCCTTCATAGAAAACAGGCGCAGGGAAAAAAGCTCTGAGGTCATTTACGGATGCCCTGAGGGTCAGCACCAGTCTATTTTCTCTGTGCCGCTGGGTGAAGTACTTCTTTCAGGCAATTTTCAAAAGAGTTTAAATAATGCGGCTTCCAACACTTCCTTTGGCAAATTTTAGTATTCATGGCCTTGTGCAAAGATTTAGTTGTATTTTTTTTTTAACAAAATGGCACGAAGATAGTGAGTAGCTGGCTGTTGCTCTCAAGCCAGCGAGCTGCAAATCCCCCTGTTGTCACACAAGTGATAGGGACCATGCTAAGAGGTGGCTCCCAAGATGCTGCACACGAGTGGCACTTTTAGTCTTTTGTGGAGTATAATTTTTTTTGTTTGTTTGTTTTTTAAGACTATGTTTCTCTGTGTAACAGTACTAGCTATCCTGGAACTGGTTTGTGGACCAGGCTGGCCTCGAACTCACAGAGATCCACCTGCCCCTGCCTCCTGAGTGCTGGGATTAAAAGTGTATGCTAACACATCTGGCTTTTTTTGGTTTTGTTTTTTGTTTGTTTGAGATAGGGTTTTTCTCTGTGTCCTGGAACTTGCCTTGAAGACCAGGCTGGCCTCGAACTCACGGAGATCCACCTGCCTCTGCCTTCCAAGTGCTGGGATTAAATAATAGGATTGTGCCACCATGCTTGGCATGAGTAGTATATAATCAAAATATATATAATTTTGAGGAGGGGTGCATGTGTCTATGCACAGTCGCATGTGTGTGCACATGTAAATGCATGCACCTGGAAGTCAGAAGACAATCTTGGATGTCATTCCTCTAGTACTGTCTACCTTGTTTTTTTGAGACAGGGTCTCTTGTTTGGTCTAGAACTTGCCAAGTAAAGCTAGGTTGGCTATGCTTTTCCAAAGTTGAGATCACAAACTCGCAGCACCACATGGGGCTTTGTTTTTGTTTTGTTTTAAATGGGTTCTGGGGGATCAAATTCAGATCCTCCTGCTTGCAAGGCAAACACTCTGAGAGCCAAAGTTATGTTTTAATTACGGTGCCTAAGAGATCCATTAAACAAAAAAGCCTCTAACCTGTAGGCTCCTTGCCCAGGACAGATACTTTCTGAGAAGCTGGAGGTGTTGATTATGGGAGATAAGGCACCACAAGTTTTCGCTCCCTAAAACAAGTTTGTTAGGCCCAACTGCACTGGATGTGCCGGATCACATAGTCAGGAGGTACGTAGGCAGGAAATACGTCAGAATGTACGCTAGCCACTGATTGGATGTAAGAGGGAGGTATGCAGACAGGAAGTATTTATGTTTGCCCTTGAGGACCTGCTGGGAAATATGTAGCCCTGTGGGTTTGCCTTTGGGCAAAAAAACCAAACCAACCAACCAAACAAACAAACAAACAAAACCGGCTCAAGATTGTGGTAGTGGTCTTATTCTTGACCTGTGGGATTAACAACATTTTACTGAGTTACCACTTTTTTGTTTTGTTTTTCAAGACAGGGTTTCTCTCTGTAGCCCTGACTGTCCTGGACTCACTTTGTAGACCAGGCTGGCCTTGAACTCACAGAGATCAGCCCACCTCAGACTCCTGAGTGCTGGAATTAAAGGCATGCACCACCACACCCGATGAGTTATCACTTTATATTTTGTCACATGTCCTAGAGGGAACTGTCAAGTAAAACCAGCCCATGGTTGTCTGAGATATTCTTAAGCCTTGCTAAGGGACACACCCTAGCAGGGAATCTACAAGTTGGTAAGAGAGTCTGCATGAAATTTAAAAAGATTGTCCTGTCCATGTCAAAACAGAGCCTCTTGTGAAGTTTCATATAAGGTGCAGCGGCTGGCAGGGAGCCCTGAAGGTTCCTAAATAAATCAAAGATGTGAGTAAACAGAAGGCATGAGTACCCCTGAGCTGGAGTCAAGACAGACTGTTACACTGCTGGTAGGTGATGCTGAGAAGACAAGGACGGGCAAGAAGAGTCAGCCAGTCTGATAAGGGAGAGACAAAATTGTCACTAAAGGGGAATAACAAAATTAGCCACAGAGAAGTTTTAGATGGTCCCAGTTCCTACTCCATTTCCTCTTCTGCAAGGACCCCCCCCCCCATCCTCCATTCTGGCTCTGGGGAAGTGGTATCTGCTCTTATGTCAGCCACTAATACATGATGTAGCCTGAGAGAACCACAACCTTGGCACCATATGCACGGGCTTGGACTAGCTCGAGACACCTGTGAGCAGGGAAGGTCTAGTGGAAGATCTCCTGGGCAAGAAGTAGATTTTAAAACTTCATATTTCAAAAAGCACCCACTTCTTCTCTGTCTTCCAGTCTTTATTGGGGCAATAGACCGATCTGCCTGGTGTTTCTATGTGACCAAAACCACAGTCTATTTCTTGCCTTGGACACATCCTGACCTCCACAGACCCACTCCTCTGACAACAGCTGGCTGCGTGACTGACAAAAGGCAGGCAGAGTGCATAAGTGATAAGGATTTCCCTTAGGCTGGGATCTGTAGACTTAGTATGCCAGAATTGCACAATTCCCTGAGAGTCATACATACATGGCAATGCTTCTCGTCCACTCTTTAAAGGCTCAGTGGCACGAATGCACACTCCCTGCATAGCTGCAGATTCTGAGTCAACCCCTCAGCAGCTCCCTTTCCGGCTGGCTGTGCACCCTTGTTTTACTTCTGAGAAGTATTCCCTAGTTGGTCCCTTCTCACACATCACCAAATAACCCTACTTACTCCTGTTTCCCCAGTCTTATAACAGCCCAAGAGCCCGATCAAAATTAAGAAGCATATATCTTAGCCAGATGGTGGCGGCACACACCTTTAATTTCAGCACTCAGGAGGCAGAGGCAGGAGGATCTCTGTGAGTTCAAGGTTGGCCTGGTCTACAAAGAGAGAGAGTTCCAGGACAGCCAGGGTTACACAGAGAAACCCTGTCTCAAAACAAAAACAAAAAGAAAAAGTGGAGTCTCGGTTGTTGTCTAAGGATGCTGGAATCAAAAACGTACAGGTGGCATCCAGAAAGCTACTCTGTGCACATCGAAAGAAAAAAGCAGATGTGAAGGCAAGCCCACTCTGGCTTGGTTCATACAATATGCATGTGACTCACTTACCCGCTTCTCAAAACCAAAGCCAAAATCTGTGGAGATGTCTGTAAGTCATGGTAACACACCCTGGTTCTGAAAAACAGGGAAGGAGAAAAGGTACTTGTTCTAAGAGAATAGAGCCCAGGAGTGAATGAAGAAAGGAAATAAAAAGGAAAGGACATGGCTGCTCCAAGGTATGGTAGAGGAGAAAGTTTATTGAGGAGAACCCGGAGGCCATTTTAATATATATGTCAAATGGCACCTCAGCCATTTGTCCCAGGTTTGAGACTTAACAAGGAGAACCCCTAACTAACCAAAAATAAGTCTTGGCTGTAGTTTGTCCTCCTCCCCTACTTCATTAAAAAATAAAATAAAATAAAAAAATAAGTGGAATGCTAGCAGATAGGTAAATCTCTGTGAGTCTGAGGCAGGTCTGGTCAATATAAGTTCCAGGCCAACCATGGCTACTTAGTGAGATCTTACCTCCAAAAAAAGAAAAAGAAAAGAAAGTAAGAAAGGAAATGTGAGATGCTTTCCCACGTTAGTGTCCCTTATCTCCACCCACCCACCCCCATCCCCGCCGACAGGCTCAGCTTGTTAGCCATATGCTGGGCAACGCTTTCAACCCTTGCAGCTCCATTCCTACGCTTGTGGCCTCACAGTTTTACAAAACACTGTCTTCAAATCCCCTGCTCCCCCCCCCCCCACCCCCAGTCCTATTAGGATTCTCTGTGCGGATTTAAAACAAAGCTTGGCATTCACCGGAAGCCTAGCCTTCTGTTCTCTCCCCCGATTGCTATGTTAATGAATCTGTTGGGTGTCACTGAGACCTACAAACTCCAGCACTGGGGGTGAACCCTGATATGTCCCTCTAAGAAGAGAAGAAAGGACCTGGGAAGACCGAGTGGGATTAGATGGTTTAGGGCACCTTCGAAGACCCAAGTCAGAACCCCGAGAAGATGTGACTGATCACTTCCACCCTTGTCATTCTCAGTGAGAAATGGCCGGGCGGGCAGCTCAGCATCACAAGGATTGCCGAAATTGAGGCGGCTGAAGAGGAAGTGAGCGGCCGATGGCAGTGTGACCTCAGTGGCAGAAAAGTCCTGTCACATTGCTGGGATAGTTTAACGTTTCTTAGTCTGGGGTTTGCCTCTAAATAGAAATGCTGACAGTGCGTTCACGGAGCACACAGCCCAGTCGCAGGGGAGGGCTTCGGGGATTCGGTGAACTTTATCTGTTTTCATCTACTATTTTTTTTTTTTTAAGGCTGAAGGATTTGGGAGTTAGACGTGTAATTTGAGCAGTCTCTTATAGATTTTAGCTAACTCGTCCCTGAGCAGGTGTTTGGATTGCTCCTTTGAGGCTCCGCCCACAGAGGCCTTCCCAAGTATCATGGGCTTGAGCGGATGAGTGGTTGTGGGGTTTCGGCAAAGACACCACGGCTGTGGAGACCACGAGGTATCAAGTCAGCCACACACATTTCCTACATTGCTCTACAAACAATGCTGATAAGGATGGCTGAGCCCTTCCACTCTCCAGAACAACTGAGGAAATGCCTAAGGCTGGTATTCCAGCAGTGAGATGCCCATGGGTTCAACTACAGTGCCATGGTGGGGGTCGCTATGGGGAGCACTACACTGAAGACTAAGAGCATGCCCACCCATGGGATGGGCCAGCGGAGCCACATCTGTCATAAGCTTCTTTGAATAACAGTCATGCTGGCCCCTCCATAGCATTTGCGATTCATGGACTTGTCTCCCCTTCCTCTGGATCCTGGGAAATGTTCAATGCCATCGTTTCCTAATGGAGAATGGACTCTATAGTTCGAGTAAGGTGGAGGGCTTGGCTGAGTCATGATAGCTTAACTGATGTCTATATAGTTTGAGTAAGGTGGAGGGCTTGGCTGAGTCATGATAGCTTAACTGATGTGTTTTTCAGACTTACTTTGTTACTTCACATGCTTGGCCATTCAGACAAGGTGACTTTGATAGTCATCAGGTGGCTGGTGAGGTTTATGGGGCTTGAAAGAGTCAACGTGGAAACAGAATCCATCCTACTGATAACCAAACACCTTATGGGTATTGGCCCCAGAGAGGTTCTGTTATGGAAAACATACAGGTGGAATTTAAAGTGTAGACTATTAGAGACTTAGTGCCACAATCTGGTAACTCAAAGTAAGTGTAAATGACCCCCAAAACATAGGTCACAATGAAAGGACAATATAGGGTCATAGCAGAAAAAATATGTCAAAATGTGAAAAGAAGCAGGTAAGATATTAGAGGTTATACACATGAACACACACACACACACCCATGAATACACCATTGCTTATCTATGAATCTGTGTATAAACACATGACTAGGTATTAGAGCTTATACACATGCACACACACACCCCATGAATGCAGCATTGCATGTCTGTGAATCTGTGTATAAACACATGAATAGATTAGAGCTTATACACATGCACACACATACACCCACACACACACCCATGAATACAGCTTTGCATGTCTGTGAATCTGTGTATAAACACACGAGTATGTAGATAGAGTGGTGGTGGGGAAAGATCTCCTGGCTGCCACTCCCTTTATCTTTTTGAATTTCTAACAGGTGAAGAAAAGCCGCGGTTGACATTCTGGGGTGATGGGCTCTCTGGGAAAACTAGAGGCAGGGCCGCGCAGCAAGCAGCAGCAATTCTTGTGACTTTCACAGGACACACATGGTTTGTCTTTAAGCAGGGACCTAGTGACCTCACTGTCTCCTGTGGGTCCTCTGGTCCCCAGACACAGCCTACAAAGGTGGCTCAGGCTGCTTCACCACCATCATCCGCACGTTCCCATCCACCCAGTTTGTCGCAATGTTTAACAGGAAGATGAATTCTTTTCTGGCCAACAGGCAGGCAGGTGAGCACGGAACCTGGAAGGAAGGACACATTTGCAGAGACAGTGGCTTAGAACACAGCCGTCACAGTCGCAAGCAAAGTAGTCAAGAGGAGAAGACTGGTATCTCAGAACAGTGTTTCCACAGGGCATCTGAGGCAGCAGGATGTTGTGTAGTGAGCCCTTCACAGGAATTCCTCCGCTCCAGCAGTCAAGGGACCCTTTCCTCACTTCCGGAGATAGGCACTTTATTCTAGGAAAGTACAAACTCCCTCAAGCAAGCTTTCCTTGCTGCCTTGAAGCGATCAGATATGGGAGAATCTCCAGGGTGCCTAAGTTAGAGTTGACTGACCTTTCCATCCAGGCATTTGCCTGGGACCTTTGGATTGCTAACATCCTTCCAGCAGGTTTGTGGGACAATATGGAAACCAAACACGAGAAAGGAAAAGCTAGGGCTCAGGGAGAGCTGGGATGAATGAACCCAGCTCCCTAACAACCTGGTAGATGGTTTTCAGGCATTTGGCCCAAGCACCTCAACTAGACAGAGTTAGTTATTCTTTCAAAATTCATACCTTAAGAAGTGCTTTTGTTTTATCCCCTGAATGGATTTAATTTAAAGTCATTTACTTATTGCAGTGAAAGATTCAAGCTCAAAGATACTTAATTATGCTCAACCTTTATTCCATTAAGCAGATTAAAAGTCTTAACATAAGCTGGCCCCCTGTACAGTTGGTCCCTGAGATATGCATGTTCAGTTGCAGTTTGCAAAAAGCAAGAAATTACATCAGCCTTAAAACAGTATTTATTCAGGACTTGGTTCCATTCTGAGCTTATACTCGGCTTAATTGTACTCAGCAAGGTAATAATATTATAGTGACAGCCACTGGATTCATAAATACATTTCTGTTAGCAAGAAAGGCCAAAAGAGTCAACCACTGTAAATTATCCTTAGCTACTGAGCAATTACTCTTTCAAGGACTTGAGAAATTGTTACGTCTTCTGGTTCTGTGCCAACAGTGCTCTTCAATGTGGAGCTGAAGCAAAGGAGAAAATAGCACACCTACATGGACAAGTCTCCCATAATATGGAATTCCTTAAAAGAAACCGCACGAAGAAATCTAGGTACCATGGTGCCTCGTAATGACATTTTACTTATCACACGAGACAGGCAGATACATATCACGGGAAGAGGCTGTAATTATGGATGATGCATATAATACAATATTTTGATGCATGATCAAGAGTTCCTTGACATGTTGTGCTGAGACAGAGAGTAAAGGTAGAGCCATCTATGTTTAAAAATATCCGAGAGGTCTATGTCGGGGCCTGTGTGTGTACAGTGCTATGATGGTAAATGTTTAACAGATGAAACTGCTGTGCTCGCCAATTTCCACGATGTGAAAGGTCCTGCCATGATCAGTTTTAAGATACCAATGTGGATTTACTGAATGCAGAGCTGGGGAGAGATATTTAGGCATAGCATATGTGTAAATTATGTTATACAGTACATCATACAGGCTTCCGAGCACACAGATCTCATAGATGCAAATTATTATAAAGGAATGAATCTTTTTAAAGGTTTTTTTTGAGACAGGATTTCTCTGTGTAGCCTTAGCTGTCCTGGAACTCAATCTGCAGACCAGGGCTGGCCTTGAACTCACAGAGATCCGCCTGCCTCTGCCTCCCGAGCACTGAGATTAAAGGCGTGCGCCACCACTGCCTGGCTGCATTTTGGTGATTTATTATATTTTCTGTTAACATAGTTTATTTGCTGTTTATATAAATGTTAATAATAGCTGTGTTTAGGGTCTGGAGCCAAGGGATCTTTGGTTAAGAGCACTTGATGCTCAAACTCAGATGCTCTTGCAGAAGACCCAGGTTCAGTTCCCATCTCTCACATGGCGACTCACAACTGTGACTCCAGTTCCAGGGGACCTAATGTCTGCTTCTGACCTCCACAGAAACTGCATGCACTTGCTATACACACATACATGCAGACAAAACATTCATACATATAAAATAAAAATAAATAAATCTCTAAAACAAAAATAACTATGCTTATCTGCTAACATGCAAATCTTAATATCAGCACTCAGGAAGCAGATCCAACATATTGGTGTGCTGTGAGTGTGTGTGTTCACGTGTGCATGCAAAACTCATTGATATAAACATATCTCCAAGTAAAGAACAGTATGCCAGAGCTGTTTCCTTCTAGTAGAAAAGAATTCCAGAGCAAATCAGAATGCCCACTGGGTAAAGAAAAATCTAGCCATGAAATCCAGAATAAACCCCAAACCTAGGAAATAAATTAGGTTATGAATTCAAGAATTCCTAAGAGTTTGGCCGAAGCAGCATTAATGCCAAGCTATGAGTTACGAGACATTCCCCCCTGGTGCCTCTTCTCCACAGCACAGATGGCAACAAAGTGTAGACAATGGGCACAGTCTCTTCAAAGAATTACTCAAAGAATATCGGTTGCCTTTACAGTACTTGAATTTGCAGAAATGAAACTATGTTTATTTATCTTATTCTAGTATCATATTTAGTTAGTTAGTTATTTTGGTTTCAAGACAGGTTTTTTTCTGTTGCTCCTGGTTGTCCTGGAACTCACTGTGTAGACCAGGCTGGCCTCAAACTCAGAGATCCACCTGCCTCGGCCTCCCAAGTACTGGGATTAAAGGCGGGTGCCACTGTGTCCAGCTTTGAGGCTGTCCCTTCTTTCTGAAATAATAATTTCTCTATTTACTGTATGATAAAGCCCAAACCTTCCATAAAGACCCAGCTTAACTGCCACCAAGGAAGTCTGCCCCGAACGCTCCGTGCAAGGAGCGCCTCAGCACAAGATTGTACCTTAGAGCACATTTGCACCATTGCTATTATTATAACCAGAGAAAAACCTTATACATTAGATTCCCCTCTGGATTGCCTCCCTGGGAAAACCACAATTATGTATTACTATTATTTTGCACATTATTTGGTACATTTTAGGCACAAGGTGTATTTCTAAATGGATGATTGTATGAATGAGCAAGTGAGGACAGCAGATATTTTTTAAGCAAATATGAGGTATTACATATGTACATGGATTATTTTGTATAACTCTCTCCAGCACACCAAGAGAAAGATCCTATTAAAGCAATTTGTCAAAAAGGAGGAAATGAAGACTTAGCTTTTTAAGTCACACCCAAAGGTCCTACGGGAAACAGTGGAACAACCAGTATTTGGCCTAGGGCAATTGATTCTTTCTCTCATTCTTGTACTGAACTGCCTCCCTACACCAAAATTCCCCTTCTACTCCAAGTAATCAGTTATTTTTTATTCACTGCCTATGGCTGTGGGTTCTACACAGCCAGCTATGTTATTCTGGAAGTTATTCAGGCATCCGCAAACACTTAACCCACAGTCCTAGTTACTTTCTCTGCTGAGCTTTAGGAAGAGTTGTCTAACCTCAGCTCAGAGACTTCTGTGTGAAGGGAGAAGGGCCCTCCCCTCCCCCCACCAAAGCCCTTTGGGAGAGTTCATTGTTGTCCTTCCAGGTGGGGGTTTTCTATTTCAAGAACTAGTCTCTTAATCAGGTCCTTTCTCAGGTAAGTAAATATTAAACTTAAATTCATCTGTGCCTTTGGTTGTTAGCAAGTCATAGCTTCCATGTTTCTTCCCAGAATCTCTGTGGTAAAGAGGGGAGGGGAACAGAGGTAAGGAGAAACTGTGGTTCAGGGAATGAGGTGGCCCAGCAAGTGCTGACAAGGTAGACACTCTGCCACCTTACGCTGTGGACCTATTAAACCTGAACACATCTACCCTTCCAGCAGTTAAATATTAATCAGTGGCACTGTTCCTTCCGTTGGGCATTAATCAGACCTTGCTTAAATAATTCTGGGAGTTACCTTCCAGGAAGCCTACCTGAAGCATGGCCAGGATTTTTGCACATTCTAAGAAGTAAAGTCCATGGCTTGCTCTCTCTCCCTCCTTCTCTCTCTCTCTCTCTCTCTCTCTCTCTCTGTCTCTGTCTCTGTCTCTGTGTCTCTCTCTCTCTCACACACACACACACACACCCAAGACTGTATAGACTAATGTGAAGATGGAAATGTCCCTGGATTTAATTGGGTGGAACACCACCTGGAGTATCGGAATGAAGCCTGCTGTACCTGCACAGCCTCACAGCTACCTCCCTGAAGGCACAGGAAGCTGTTGCCTTCCTTGTGACTTGACTTCTCCTTATGTGTTGTGTGTATGGTTGTGTACTTAAATATCACAGAGAATTGAAGACTGGAGGCAAGATTGGCTACACAGACATTTTTCCCAGAGCTGGTGAATGAACACTATGGGTTCTAACATAAGAAAAGGGAGACAATAGGAGATTGAAACTAAGGAGTCCCTCGGACAAGAGTTACAGTTGGTTTCAAGCCACCCTATGGGTGGGGCTTAGAGTCAGGTTAGATCAATCAATCCCTAATTACTACAGCTTGTAGATAGATATTCAGTGTACTCAAACACATCTCATTATCATTGACACCCGGTAAGACAAGAGAGCTATATGAGATCTCATATATGAGCAGAACAATACACGAAAAAATGTGCTCACCAGCAGATTTCTGTGATCTTTAAATTCAATATATATTCCTGTTTACCTGGTGTGAAGCCTGAGGCTGTGGCTTTTGTTTTGTTCTAGAACGTGAGAACAATAGGCTTAATAGTCCACTTTATGGGTTTTTTTTTTTCAAAGAAACTGCTTCCCAGACCAGACAGTACACACAACTATGTCATAGCCTTTGTTCATTAGTTATACTTAAGAAGATGAAAAAGACTGAGAGTCAAGACCAGACCTGTCCTATGGATGAAGATTCCTGGACAGTCTTATGGGTGGGTAACCTTCCCAGCATGCCCCAAGGCAATGTTACCCCGGGGGCGAGGAGAATGGAAATGCCTACCTATCTGAGTCACTCAGGGCAGTCTCCTGGGTAGCTTGCTGAGCCACCCAGGACTAAAATGAGGATGAGGAAACAAGACACGCAGGGCATAGATAATTCTGAGGAATGAAGGAGAGGTTAGTGGCAATAGCTGCAGGATTACAGGAAGGCGAAGCCCTCTTTTCGGCACGAACATTCATAATCAGAAATGTAAATATGCTTTGTTGCACATATTCTTCCTAAGATGTTTTTACAGAGACCAGGGAGACACTACTGAAGACACTAGGATTTTAACAGTCACAACATCAGGGGACAGTCACTCACATTCCCACACCTTACTGCCTCTTAAGTATAGACAAGTCTTGTAACCCCTGTTTTCCACTGCTGACCATGAGATTCAGCTTATGAGTCTTGATTAAATATGGATGCATTTCTTTTCTCAGTAGGCGTGTGGACACCTACGTCCTTTATCCAACTGACCTGAAGAAGAGGCATCTTCAAGAGCCCTGAATCTTCCCCAAGACTGACATGCCAGATCCAACCAGCAGTACTTCTAGACAGTTAAGATGTACCCACTCCAAACACAGCTCAATCAGTGCTTGATGGGACACACAGCCTACATGAGGGGGATGAGAAGGCCTTCTGGAAGACTGCTGGGAGAAATGGACCTGAGATTAACAAAACAAAACTACAGCAACAAGACTGGTGCTCCCTAGAGCAACACTGCTTAAGATGTCTGCAATTCCTTTGTGTTCCGTTGTGGTTTGGTGGGTTTGTCTGTCTGTTTGTTTGTTAGTTTGATTTTTAGTTTTCCCAGACAGGGTTTCTCTGTGTAGCCCTGGCTGTCCTGGACTCACTCTGTAGACCAGGCTGGCCTCGAACTCACAGAGATCCGCCTGCCTCTGCCTCCCAAATGCTGGGATTAAAGGCGTGAGCCACCACTCCCTGGCTTGTTTGTTTTGTTTTTTTTTTAATGGTTATTTGTGTGTGTGTGTGTGTGTGTGTGTGTGTGTGTATGTGTGTGTGTGTTGGAATGTAACATGATGTGTATGTGGTAGGCAGAGGACAACTTTTTGAACTGGCTCTCGAGTTCCACCTGGCTTTAAGCTGTGGTCTCCAATTGCTCTGCCATCCATCATGCTGTATGCTTCAGACTAGCTGGCCTGAGAGCCCAGGCTGTCCTCTAATTCAGTCCTCTTATCTCTCAGCACACTGAGTGCTGGTATTACAAGCCTATGCATCCATTTTGTGGCCTTTCATTATGTCTGTCCTAAGGAAGGTACAGAGGTCTCCAGAGAGTCATATTGAAACTTTGATTAACATTTTGTTTTAAAAGTGTGTGTGTGTGTGTGTGTGTGTGTGTGTGTGTGTGTGTGTGTGACAGAGGACAACTTTCAGGAGCTACTTATCTCCTTCCACCTTGTGGATCAAAGCCAAGGAGTCAGGCTTGGTGGTAAGCACCTTAACCCATTGATCCATCTTGTCAGCAAAGAAGCAATTTTATGTCTTTGCTGTATCTGATCATAAAAATTTGGGAATATATTTCATATGACAACTTCATTTCCTTGGTTATTACTTTTTTTAATAAGTAAATGGTCAAGAATAGATTGGAAATAGATTTTTTTTCCCCTCCAAACAGGGTTTCTCTGTGTAACACTCTGGTTGTCCTGGACTCACTTTGTAGACCAAGCTGGCCTTGAACTCACAGAGATACACCTGCCTCTGCCTCCTGAGTGCTGGGATTAAAGGCATGCGCAACCATGCCCAGCTGATTGGAAATAGTTTCAAAGCCAAAATGAGGTTTGGTTTGGTTTTTAACCTCAGATCCTTGGGTTAACAGTGAGCTAGAGACAGTGAAGGGAAAAAACCTTGAGGGAGGTCAGCTGTGTTCGTCAAAGGAAAATGGAAGCAAAAGAATGGTACAGAGGAGATGAGCTGGAGAGATGGCTCAGCGTTAAGAGCACTGGCTGCTTTTTCCAGAAGACCTGGGTTCAATTCCCAGCACCCACATGGCAGCTCGCAATTGTCCATAACTGCAGTTCCAGAGGATCTGACACCCTCACACAGACATACACACAGGCAAAACACCAATGCACATAAAATAAATAATTTTTTAAAAAGAGTGGTGAGGAGGAAGACAAGAGAAGCTCAAGGGCTGGCGATTTGTTCAAAACCTCCCAAGGCAAAGAGGAAGGACGAAGTCACCAGCATACTGCAAGTAGACTTGCCTTCTGGTGGCAGGTCAAGGGCTGTTCATCTCTTCAGTAATTCATCTCCACAGATTCTACAGTGGATGCCATTTGCCACTGTGGTTTTGGATGTGTCTCTCTGTGTGTAGAATATGTGGGTGTGTTTGTATACGTGCACATGTACACACACATGTGGGTGCCAGAGGCTGACATCACGTGTCTTCCTCTGTTGCTTTCTGCCTTATCCTTTTTTCTTTGTTTGCTTATTATGCTGTGTGTACACTTATGTGCTAAGGCATGTAAGTGGTGAGCAGAGAATAACCTTGTATGTCAGTTCTCTCCGTCCATCTTTGTGTGAGTCCTGGGGATCCCACTCAAGTCACCAGGCTTGCCTCTTGGATGCCGTTACCTGTTGAGTCATCTTGCTAATAGTCCATTTTATTTTCCGATGCAGTGAGCCTGGAGCTCAGCAATTCAGCTAGACTGGCAGGGCAGTAAGCTCCAGAGTTCCAGGGATCCATCTCTCTCTGGCCGCTACCTCCAGCGCATTTTGCAAACCGAGCCATCTCCTCAGCTTCATGATTTTGGTTTGTGTGCTCATTACCCACTTCCTCTCCAGGAGGACAGGTCCCATTTTCTTCTGGGGAAACTCTGCCCCCAGCTTTGTGGTCTTGAGAACTATCTTCCCAGTAGCCTCCCAAGGCAGAGTGGGAGTTAGGGCAAAACCCAGCAGATCAGTGGCTCTCTGCTTGGAATTTTCGAAGTACGAGGCTTCTTCAGCATGTGGTGTTAGAGTCCATGGATTCTGCTCCACAGTCCTGTTCTGTGCTCCTCTGGGTTCTGAGCTACTCTGGCTCCTGCACAGCCGAAGTCTGGGTCTTCAGTGTTCCTTTCATTCTCCAAGTGGTCTCTTTGCCTTCAGATAATTCCCCTTTGGTTAAATTTTGGAGAGTCATGTGCTTGCAGTGAGAAGAACTCTATCTGTTAGACATGTATGCAGTATCCTTACAAAAAGAAAAATGTGTGACTAAAGATCTCTGCAAACTGTCCCAGAGTATGGAAACATCTGCAAAAGCACTGCCTGGAATTGAAGAAGTAACTCATTGGTTGAAAGCATTGGTCGCTCTTCCAGAGGACCTGGGTTCAGTTCCCAGCACCCATATAGCAGCTCATAGTCGTCAATAACTCCAGTTCCAGGGGAATCCACCACCTTCATCTGGCCTCTGAGGGTACTGCATGCATGTGGTGCATAATAATAACATTCAAGTAAAACTTTTTTTTAAGATTTATTTTATTTTATGTACATGAGGGCTCTATCTGAACATACACCTACAGCCAGAAAAGGGCATCAGATCACATTGTGGATGGTTATGAGCCACCATGTGGTTGCTTGGAATTGAACTCAGGACCTTTGGAAGAGCACTAGCAAGTGCCCTTAAATGCTGAGCCATCTCTCCAGACCCAAAGTAAAACCTTTATACACATAAAATAAAGCAAAACAAGGGGCTGGAGAGTTGTCTGAATGGTTAAGAGCACTTGTGACTCTTGCAAAGGACCCAGGTTTGATTCTCAGCACCCACATGCAGCACCTCCTCGGGCGCCAGTGCCCAGACATACATGCAGGCAACTCATGTAATGGGTTAGAATTAGTAAGGACTCTTCAAGGGCATGAAGATCATCAGCCTGGCACCTGGCAGCACATAGTTCTGGGCAACCACTAGGAGGGTACTCTGAAGGCCCAGGGACTTGGGGCCGAGATGGGTGGGGCTCAGATTGGACTGAGGTCTATGGAAAGCACCACCCAGTGGAGGCGTGACTACAAAGCTGCAGATGTCTCCAGAACTGTGAGCCTGAGGGACACCGCAAAAGACCAAGAGACGATGCTCTATATAAACTAGAGCTCCAGGTGGATCTCTCTCTCCCCCCCCCCCCCCCATGGACAGAGGAGACAGGAGACAGGAGGAGTCATCGAAATACTAAGTGACCTATGCCATCTGCCCTGAGGCCACACTAGAATACCCAGGGCCCTGAGGTAAAGAAAGGAACTCTAAGCCACAGTGACTGACATCAGCAATAGAAGCAAAGAGGCCTAAGGTAGGCTCCTGGGAAAATTGGGACAGGAACAAAGCAACCGTGAGGAGATCTTAAAGACAGAGGCTACATCTCTGAGGAGACTGTGTATCCCTGTTGAGGAGGCCAGGAAATTGCTATAGGGCCTTAAAGCCTGGCCCTGAAGAATGCAAGCAGACTATGGAACTGACTGCTCGAACCTGCAAAGCTAGGCCCAGAGGAAGCTGAACCAAGCTGAGGATAATTCTGCTGTGATTGCCAGAGCTAACCTGCTATCCAAGATGCCCTTTCAAGAAAATTAAAATACGATTGGTTAGATGTTCTTAGGTATTAAGTGTTTAAAGATTAGGTTATAGGTATTGAGTATTGTAGGTTATAAGTGTTTTATAGGTAGTGTTTGTTAAGTATTAATAAATATAGGTATCTTAAATAAATTTTGGTTACACACTCATACACACAAAATAATAATAACAACAATAATATCTTAAAAATCAAACAAAAAACCCCAAAACACCAGAACCAATCAAACAAAAACAAAAATAAACAAAATGATTTATTACAGAGTCAGAATGGAAGACCTGAGTCCTCCTGCAGCCACCTACCAACTGTGTGGCGTCAGGTAAATGTGTTACCCTGTCTGTCTCCTTCCTCCCTGTGAGGAGCGATGACTCAGAGAGCAGGTAAGAGTGAATGAGGTGGTACTCAGAATGGTGCCTGGCCACAGAGAGTGGCGCCCAGATCTTTGCTCTTCTCACTGTTGTGTTGGTGGAGTCCTGGACTGAAGCTAACACAGCTCTGGATTGGCCATGGATGTGTCCTGGCTCTGTGGTTAATAGACTTCACCAACTCATTATCTCCACTTCTCCTTTGGGTTTGCTCTCTTTACCACACTCTTACTTTCTGCCTGTGTCTTATATTCACATCCGGGGGGGGGGGGCGGGGGAGGCTCAGACCTGCTCAGCTAGTTTCCATTTTTTTCTCTTTATCTGGTAAACTGCCCAGCCTATGTAGCAGGCCTCCCCTAGTCCCATCAACTATCACATGTAGCAGAACACACAGAGTGAGAGGCCGGAACCAACCTCAGGCCTCTCCTAGCTACATGGGATAGTGATTTCCCAAGACAGAGAAGGTCTTGGTACCTTCAGCCTCCAAGAAGCCTACACAATTTCTTCTGGTTCCTCAGCTGTTATTCAGAACCATTGAGAGAACAGACCCAGAGTTGAGAGTCTGACTCCACAGGTTTCTCCCTGGAAGCCCTTCTAGAAAGCGCTAATGACAGCCTGCTTCTCCACTTTGCCTCCTGGTATAGCCATGGGCACATTCTGTTATGGGAGAGCTTTCCCAAATGTTCGCATGGAGAGTGAGCTCTTGTGTGCAAAGTAACGTGCGTAAAGAGAGTTTTTGTTTTTTTTTTTCCCCATTTGCTTAATTTGGATGGCTTTAGTGTACTGAATGAAGGTTGGGCAGCTGTATAAGAATGCACAGAAGATGAGTTCAGAAATCTGAGTGATTACATCCGGACTTCATGCTTATGGTTACAAATGCGAGACATCTGTGATGTGTCAGCCTCTAAGTGAAGCAGGCACGCAGCAGCACCTGCCTGGTCAAATTCTTTCAGCTTTGGGCCATCTGGGTGTGGGTTTTGCTGACACCACATAAATTTCATCTCTGTAAAGAACTCCCCCTGTGGGGAACAAACACAGGAATAAAGACCAGGAAACCACGAAAAATGTGGGCTTCAGCTTCTGTTAACTAGCATGGAAAGGCAAACAGAAACAACAGTCCAGGACAGAAACAACCCATCCTAACAGACTTCCCAGGAGACAGAACTGCTACCTGGATGATGAATTGAGGGGCTGGTCCATCCAGACATGGAGGACATCAGCCTTAAACAGCAATCCCTTGTGACAGGCTCCATTAAGATACCTCTGCTGTTCAAGAACCAAGCTGTTGAAGAGGCAAGCTCCATTTCTTGGTTCAGGGATACTCCTGGGGTTTCAGCTAGTTTCTGCATGGAAGCAAGAAGACAGGGAGAGAAGTATACACATCACTGGGAGAAAGAGATAGGTAGCTTGAATTTGGGGGTGCAGAGACTTGGAACAAGTGACGAGAGATTTCTTGAAGCCACGGGAGTGAGGATCATGTGACAGTGATGGGGAATTGGGTCACAGAACAAGTCTACCTCACCATTCCCTATGAGGAAAAAATACCAAGGTACAAAGGAGCCCACAATCAACTCAGTTATGAAACTAATGCTCCAGTTCCACTTTCTTCTCTGTGACACCATAGAAGTCACAAAGATCTATAAGGTTATGAGGGACAATCAGACAAACCATGTGCTGTTTCAGTCACCTGAATAGTCATGCTATGCCCACAGTTGTACCTACTCTCCTTCTGGCACCATCTAGGATAGAGGCTTTCAACCTGTGAGGGTCGTGAACCTCTTGGAAGATGGAACGACCCTTTCACAGGGGTCACCTAAGACCATCGGAAAACACAGATATTTGCATTACAATTCATAACAGTACCAATATTACAGTTATGAAGTAGCAACCAAATAGTTGTGCGGTTGGGGTCAGCACAACATGAGGAACTGTATTAAAGGGTCTCAGCATTAGGAAGGTTGAGAACCGCTGCTCTAGGACATTCCAGACACGTTGATCTTTTCCATGCACGATCAAGCTCTGATGTCCTATATCCCTTTCCTTATTATGTATATTTCGCTTGCTTGGTTTCTGCTTGGAATGCATTCCTTTATTGTTTTCATCTGGAAAACCCTACCTGTCACCTCAAGCCTTAGGTCAAGTGTTTTCTCTTTCTGGGGAGTCTCTTCTGATGGACCCTTTCGATCCTCTGATTGAGGCCTTTCTTACACCGTTTGTTTGCGTGCAACAGATTCAGGTAGCCATTCTCTAAGATATATTCTCCTTTTCTCAAACACGGATAAAGTGGTGGCTATACACAGGGCCACCTAGCCAGGGACCAACTCTCCCAGGTCCACAAAACTCCCAGTCTGCAGTGCGCGCGCGCGCGCGCGTGTGTGTGTGTGTGTGTGTGTGTGTGTGTGTGTGTGTGTGTGTGTG